>CM052444.1:99069472-99094069 GCA_028533085.1 Varecia variegata | reverse complement strand
GAGTGCAGATGTCTTTATTGTAGAATGTCTTTTGTTCTTTTGGGTAGATGGGATTGTAATGGGATTGCTGGATCAAATGGTGGTTCTCCTTGTAGCTCTTTGAGGTATCTCCATATTGCTTTCCACAGAGGTTGAACTAGTTTGCAGTCCCACCAGCAGTGTATGAGTGTTCCTATCTCTCCGTATCCACACCAACATTTATTGTTTTGGGACTTTTTGATAAAGGCTATTCTCACTGGGGATAATTGATATCTCATTGTGGCTGCCCATTTTTTAAATGAGTTCTTCTTGTTATTGAGCTGTAAGAGTTATTTGTACATTGTAGATGTAAGTCCTTTCCTTATCAGATACAGAATTTGCAGATATTTTCTCCCTAATTTCTCAGTGATATCCTTTGATGCACAAAAGTTTTTAATGTTGATAAAATCTAATTTATCTGTTTTTCCTTTTATCGCTCATACTTTTGGTGTCATATCTTGGTGCATGTTTTTAATCTAACACTTCTCAGATGAGGGACTGTCAGGCTGGGCTGAGTGGTTCCGACAGGCTCAGCATGGCCCTGGGGGTTCATTTTGGCCAGGAATCGGGGCCCTCCAGCTTCCTGGGCCGTGGGTGTCAGGAGCTCACCAGGCCTCAGCTCTTCCCTGAGCTGGCTGGGCAGGACGCTTAAACAAGGACTTGCTCCCCTGGTTGAATCAATTAATCTGAGGGGTGAGGATAGGGACTCTAGACACAGGTGGGCCTGGGTTTGAATCCGGGAAAAGTCACTGAGTGACATGGGAGCTGGGGAGGGACACTTCATCCTTCTGAGCCCTGTTTTCCCATCTGTTAAAGAGGGTGACAGTGGTAATGCCCCTTTCGGCATTCAGGCACCTGGAGGAAACAGCGAGGGTCTCAGGCACTAACTCACTCTTCTGTCCCCAGCCATGAAAACCGACCGGAAGCGCTTAAAGGGCGAGAAGACGGACCTGGTGAGCCAGATGCAGCAGCTGTACGCCACGCTGGAGAGCCGCGAGGAGCAGCTCCGAGACTTCATCCGCAACTACGAGCAGCACCGCAAGGTCAGCGGCCGCCAGCCCTCCCCTGCCCTCCCCTCTGCAGACACGCCAGCTCCCTCATCTCCCCTGCTTGCTGGCCACCTTCCGGGCCCAGCACGGGGTCTGCCTCTCGAATCCTGAAACACAGGTGGGGAGGCCTCCGTGTGTCCAGCCAGGCCTGGGCACCGAGATGAAGCTGGCACAGCCCCTGGCTGGGAGCTCCGTGTCTCCTGGGCAGACAGGCCTGGACAGGACAGCACGGTCAGAACAGTGGGGACTCAGGAGTCCAGCTGGTTCAGATCCCGGCTCCCCATGTGTGCGCCCTTGGCCATCTCACTTAACCTGCAGAGCCTGAGTTTCCTCTGCTGCAAAACGCTGATTGTAAGGACCTTGCAAGGTCGCCCTGAGGATTCTAGGAGATGATGAATGCCGAGCACCTGGCCTGGAGCCTGGCACGTAATGAGCACGCATTAGTGCGGTGCACAGCTGACGCTCACTAACACCATAATAAAAGTGAAGAGGGAGCTGGGAAGCTCTAGTGAGACGCAGGAAATTCTGCCTGTGGGAGGGAGTCTTGGAAGGCTTCACAGAGTAAGTGACATATGTGTTGGGCTTTGTGGGATGGGTAGGACTTTATGGGTCAGATGACTGAGGAATTTGGTTCGGCACATATCTGTCTGGTATGTGTGGTGTAGACATGCCAAGAGGATACCGAAACTTGAAGAAAGTCAGTTTCCCAGCCGAGCAGGCCTTACTGAGCTGCTTCCTCTACAGCGAGAATTATCACCTTCAGGTATGCAGGGCAGAAAGATGGTTGAAAACCACTGTCCAAGTCCATGACACCATGTGACAAGGGCTATCTATGACCAAGCCGTGTACACAGAGCAGAAACGGAGTCGGGAGGTTCGTTCAGCTCGAAGCTTCTCTGGTGATGGACGGTTTGAGCAGTGGCCGTGGGCCGGTGGAATGAGTCCACTCAGAGCTGTTGCCTCTGAGCCAGAGTTGAGAGGCCAGGGTGTCAGAGTCTGAACTTGAATCTAGGTGCTTGTCCCTCACACCCCTCTGGTCTTCACCAGTGACGCTTGTCACTTCTGAGTGTGCATATCACTGCCTCTCTGTGACTAGAACAGGAGCTCAGGGAGCCACCCCCATGGAGAGGGAGGCATGGGGACCCTGCTCTCCCCCGCTGTCTGATGACGCAGGTGCACACCTGTGTGCACACTCGGGTGTGAACGTGTGTGCTCACAGGCATGCTCTGTCGTACTTACAGTGTGTATTTTAAGTGCTTACAGGCAGAGTTCTCAGAGCCGCGTGTTTGTTTATTGATACCGATACGATTATCCCCCATTTCACAGATAAGCCGACAAACACAGGTGAGATCACTCATCCACGGTCATGCAGCCGGCCAGCAGGGCGGGGTTTACAGGGCCAGGTCCCGTATGCCCTGCGCTATGCGCCTCTCCACGAACCCTCGTCTTCTTCCCCAGGTGCCCAGCACAGCGTCTTACTGCAGCCTTGGGTCCCTGCCTCCCCCTCTCTATCCACCTCTCTCCTTTCTCCTTCCCCAGCTGGAGGGGCTGGACGGGTCCCAAGGAGCCCGGTCTCTCTTCAGCAGTTGAGGCAGGGAGAGCCTTTGCCTTGCTGGCCCTGTGCCCATCAGCAGGGAAGCCTGGTCACCCTGTGTTTGGCAGGGACAGGACACGGGGCAGGAGACAAGCTCCACGCTGACCTTGCACACCACTCTTCCCCCAAGTCATCGGCTTCCTTGGCTTGGGACGAGGTGGCACAGTGGTTAAGAGCAGACAGCTGGGTTAGAATCTCACCTCCGTGCTTGTTAGCTGGGTGATTCCTGCAAACAGCCGACTCTGCCTGGTCTCAGCCTTCTTGTCTGTAAAGCAGGATAATGATAGCAGCTAACCAGATCCCAGTGTTGTCAGCAGTGAAGTTTCTGGTGCTTGGAAAGCAAGCTAGGGGAAAAAATGCTTGCTATCGTTATTATTTATTAGCATCTTTTTTTTTTTTTTTTTTTGAGACAGGGTCTCAACCTGTTGCCCAGGTAGAGTGCAGTGGCGTCAGCCTAGCTCACTGCAGCCTCAAACTTCTGGGCTCAAACAATCCTCCTGCCTCAGTCTCCCAAGTAGCTGGGACTACAGGTGCACGCCACAACGCCTGGCTAATTTTTTCTATTTTTGGTAGAGACAAAGTCTTGCTATGTTGCCTGGGCTGGTCTCAAACTGCTGGCCTCAAGTGATCCTCCTGTCTCAGCCTCCCCAAGTGCTGGGCTTAGACATGAGCCACCTCACCCGGCCTGTTATTGTTATTGCCTTTGGGGATTCAGTGTCAGCCATTTGATCACGAAGATTCCACAGTGGCCTCCAAAGCCCTTCCCGCAGGCCCCTCCTTGCCGCTGCCTGGTGTTGGTCTCGCTGGCAGGCAGAGAAGGAAACGGTGTGTGTGGCCGTGGCTGCCCCACACAGACCCCAGTCCTGGGAAGACGGTGGGGAGGGAAGAACTGCAGAAAGGAGGTCGTGGGGCCTCCTTTGCATCCTTCTCCCCCCAGGGGCTAAGCCCCTCCAGGTGTCCCCAGCCCAAGAGGAGCCCCGCCTGTAGCAACGCCCGCGTGCTCTGTCCCCCGCCCACAGGAGAGCGAGGACGCGGTCAAGGCCCTGGCCAAGGAGAAGGACCTGCTGGAGCGTGAGAAGTGGGAGCTGCGGCGCCAAGCCAAGGAGGCCACGGACCACGCCACGGCGCTGCGCTCCCAGCTGGACCTCAAGGACAACCGGATGAAGGAGCTGGAGGCCGAGCTGGCCATGGTGAGGCCCCTTCCCACCCGGGGCAGGACGGGCGTCTGCTCGCAGCGTCCGGGGAGCCAGGACATCTGGCATCGGCTCCCCCCAGGGTCCCAGAGTGGGGCGGGTGGCACAGAGCAGGACACGGGCAGGGGGCTGGGGGTTCTGTGATGCTCCATACGCTTCCCTGCAAGACCACGCAGGCCACACCAGCCCAGAGCCTGGGCCAGCGCCTGTCCGCCTTCCTTGACTCTCTGCACTTCCCAGGTTACTCTTAGAAATGAAAAAAAGAATACTTTTTGTTTAAAATATACATATTTGTTTAGAAAAAGATAATGGGAGGAAATATACCAAGATATTAACATGAGCTATCTCAGGGTGGTAGGATTACAGGTGACATTTATTTATTTATTTATGTAGCCTATTTTCAAATGTGTCTGCAGCAAAAATGTCTCACTTAGGTCATCAAGGAAAACAAGGTTATTTTTTTCCTAACCCAAAACAAACCCTCAAAACACTCCCAAACACCCTGTTTTCCGAGAAAGTGCATAGCCTGTGCGTTGGGGGTGGGGTGGGGCGGGGTAGAGAGCCCAGGTCCACAGCGCTGGGGGTTGGTTCTGCCTGCTCCTGTGTGACCTTGTGCCACTTGCTGAACTGTCCTGGGTTTCAATGCCTTGTATTTGTTACTGGGCTGGGAGTTGGGGTCACAGTCCCACCTGCCTTCCCTACAAGGTGGCTGGGTAGGTGCAGAGAGCTCGTGGCTAGAGGGGCCTTTGAAAACCACCAAGGCCTCAGTGTGGTGGTGGCCAGGGGGACACACAGGGACTCCTGAGGGTTGGGGTGGGGCACAGGGCTCTCAGGATTCGTCGTCCCAAGAGCGCTGATGTTGGCTAACGTTGTGGGTACAGCTGTGGGAGCTGGGTTCGAATGCAGCCCCCGTTGCTTCCTGGCTGTGTCTTGGGGCAGGAGCCCTCAGCTCTCTGGCCCCTATTCTGTCCACTCTCAGTAGGGATAAGTGCATGTACACTTGACCTTTGAACAATGCAGGGGTCGGGGCACTGACCCCTGCATGGTGAAAATCCCTAGGTAACTTTTGACTCCCCAGAACTTAACTACTTACGGCCTGCTATTGCCCGGAAGCTTTGCCAGTAACAAACAGGCGATTAACACACATGGTGTATGTTACATGTATGACATGCTGAATTCTCACAGGAAAGGAGCTAGAGAAAAAATGTTGCCAAGAAAACTGTAAGGAAGAGAGGAAGGTTGTTTACTAAGCAGAAGTGGATCATCACAAAGTCTCCATCCTGGTCATCTTCACCTTGAGTAGGCCAAGGAGGAGGAGGAAGGGGAGGGTCGGTCTTGCTGTCACAGGGGTGGCAGAGGCAGAAGAAAAGCCGCAGGCTGAGGGACCGGGGCAGTGTTAACCTGCATCGTTCAAGGGTCAGCTGCACTCCACGGGGCTCTTGTGAAGCTTTCAGTGAAGTGATGCAAGAGGAGCACTTGGCACGGTGCCTGTCCCTGGTACACGGTGACATGGTGGTTTTCTAAGGTCACTTGCCTTAGGACCAGGCAGCCAGGACAGGGTCCGGGGGCCTCTCCTTGGTCTGTTTGTCCGATGCTGACCCCTAGTGGTGGGAGCTGCCTGGGCAGGGAAAAGCTGCAGCTGCTGGGACCCCGGGTGGGTGGAGGGACGGGGTTCCCACCAGCACGGTCAGTGGTGCTGAGTCCCTGCTGCCTCCTGCAGCCCAGACAGCAGCCTTTCAAGTTGCAGGCCAGGAAAGGGGGTGCAGGATGAGGCCCCTGTTCTCCCAGGCCTTCCCAGTTCCCAGTGGACGGACAGATGTGTCTTCCTTGCCTTGGAACGCTGGCCTCGGGCCTCCTGGGGACTCCCGGGTCTTTCTGGACTGAGAGCCAGCTCGCCTTGGCCTCCACTCCCACTGCATCCGGACTCTCAACCTGCTTCCGTTCTGGCCAACGAAACTCAGGTTCCGGCTCTTCCTTCTGGCAGACACTGGTGGCTCAGAGCTGCCCAAGCCCAAGGGTGGGTAAGGGCAGGACCCTGCACTGTCTCCCCTTCCCTCATGGTCTCACCACCCAGTCTTAGGGAGAACGTAAGTCATCCTGTCGTAGCCACCAAGGCTGCTGCTTGTTAAACGTGACAGGGGGCCAGACTGGATCCTTGGCCTGCGTGTGAGTTGCTGCTCATCTGATCCCTGCTTGGGAAGTAGAAACTGTTTGACAGTAACAGTCGCTGATACTTTCCAGTATTCTTACCGTGGGCCAAGCACTCTCCGTGGCAGCCGTGGGAGGGAGGCGCGGTCTGTATCCCCATCAGACAGTGGGGGGCAGGAAGGCAGGAGAGGTGAGGAGTCCCCCTTAGGGTCCCACGGCCCAGAGGTGGCAGGGCCAGGATCACAAACAGGTGGTCCGATTTCAGAGCCCAACTACAGAGCCCTGTGCTCGGGCCTGGGTCACCTCGTCACACAGCGCCAGGGGACATTACTTATATAAACATGTCCCCTCTTGGTTTCCTCGTCTTACGTAGTAGGACCCTGAGGCTCAGAATGGTAGAGTAACTTCCTCAAGGTCACACAGCAAGTTAAGCAGGAGAAGGGGAGCTTGAACCCAGTTCTGTCTGACTTTTGTCACGTGGACATGTTTGTGCCAAGTTACCGATTCCCAGGAACTTGACATTCCGGGCTCGGATGCCCGGGAGGAGGCGGAGGCTCAGGGCAGTGGGTGTCGGAGCTCGGGGGCGTTCCCAGCGGTAAGTCGCGTGTAGCGGGAGGTTAGAGACGCATGAGTTGCCGTAGGGAGATGATGGTGTGTGCGCCCACGCGTGTGTTTTAGATCAGACACACCTTGTCTGCAGCTCCTCTCTGTTGTGTCTCTGTCTCGTGTTTAAAACCCTGAGCGGGCAGAGTGGGTGATTTGCGAGCGGTTCCTGTGCTTCAGAACCCACAGGTACACCCCGCATTCTGAAGGACTGACCGTAGGGACCTCTGAATTGTCAGGTGGGAAGGATGTCAGGCTGCCATTCCCAGGCCCAGACAAGGGGGCCCGACCTGGGAGGAGGAAGCCAGCGGGGGTGGGGGGCGGTCAGGAGAGCGATCCCGCTCACACCTTCCTGTGCTGCTGCAACGGGCTGCCTGTCCCAGGGGCCGCCTTGGGGGTCCTGTCCTTTCCACAGACGTGGCCGGGAATGTCTGCAGGAGCGGGGGAGCGCTGAGGGTTCATTGCTGCATGACACAGACCACCCTGGGTGCCCATTTCTCTGGGTGCCACTGTCCAGGCAGCCCAGATGGATGGGGCAGAGGAAGCAAGGGAGTGGGGCACCTCCCCCCCAGACACAGCTGAGTGGTCGCAGCCTGGCGGGCTGTGAGGCTCTACCTGCTGCACCTGGAGGGAAAGCAGGTGTGGTGCATTGACTCACCTGAGTGAGGCGTGGTGGTGCAGGAAACTCGAGTCTGTACGGCGGTTCTGAGACACACCTAGCCTCACTCTTCCTTAAACAGGGATCACCCCATTGTTCTTGCAGGCGGCCAGCAGAGCTGGTCCCCTGGGCCATCACTCGGGCATAGCAAAGGCTTTGTCAAGCAGAGGCTGCTTCCTGTTAGTCTGTGGATGTTTTTTACTGGGTGCAGTTTTTCCTGGATGTGCCAAGCCCGGGCCAGGTGCGGGGGGTTCCGTGGTGAGCGAGCAGATGTGCCCACCGTCTCTGAAGTCCACGTCACTTGTGCTGCTTGTTTCCTGGCCCCACGGGAAGGCACAGGAAGAAGGTGCTGCCCAGTCAGGCACCGAGGTTTGGGGCCCAGCTTGGATGTTGTGCCTGCTGTGCACTCTTGGAGAAGTCACTCCACCTCTCTGAGCTTCTGGTTTCTTGTCAGTCAAGCACAATAATCCCATACTCTCCCTCCTTGCAACTCTGAGCTGTTGTACTGGGTGCATGAGGGTGTGGAACACAAAGGGTTTCTAAGCCAGCGGGGAGGTGATTAGCTAGTTTGGGGGCAAAGTTGACGCCATCAGCTCAGCCTCTGCTGTGTGGATTTATATTCCCCGGGAGGCTGGCAGTGGAAGGGAAGTGATTTCACAGACTGCTAGAGTGTCTGAGATGGAAGGAGCTCTAAAGATCACTTGGTCCAGGCTTTTCCTTGTACAGATGGGGAAACCGAGGCTCCGAGGAGGCAGTGACTTGTCTAAAATAACACAGCTGGCCAATGTGATGCGTGCGCATCAGGCTTTAGGCCAAGAACTGTCCATTTCTCAGCAGAACTCTCTCGAGAACCCCTGCTCTGCCAGGAAGAACTCGGGGCCTGGGGCAAGGTACGGAAGGTTCTGGAGCTAGGAGAGATGAGACGGGTTTTTCCTTTTATCTGTGTTCATATGAGGGGCAAAGCGGGTGCTCACAGTGGCTCTGATTCCATAGCTACCCCTGGGGTGTCCGTGTTCACCTGCGACCTTGGTGCAGTAGACCCCTGGGCTCCTCCCTGTGTCCCCTGTTCGGCCCCCTCTGCCCCAGCACGAGCCTGGGGAGCTAAGCGGGACGTAGAAATCAACTGCCCTGAAAAGAATGTGCATTAGTACCTTTCCAATATATGCCCTTTTTCTCCCCAAAAGAATTTGAGATCATTTCTGATAAAACCCCACATACCCTGGGGGATGACACAGCTAAAAGAGACCTCAGACACTGGACAGAGAGGGAGACCTGTGTGACCAGCCCAGGGAAGAGCTGCCTGCCCCAGCTCAGCCCCACACTTGTCCCTGGGCTTCCTCGTGTCCCACATGTTCTTGTCATGGGATCCCGGGAGCCAGGCTGCGGATCTGCCTGTCCCCAGCCTGCCTCCAAGGAGGAGCTGGTTGCGCGGGTTGGGCGTGGAATGGCCCATCTCCCCGCTGGTTCTGCAAAAGGTGCATGTGATTTTTCCCAGGGAGAAGGCTGTGGAGGGGAGATCAAAGGTAGTTAGGAGGAGTTAAGGTAATAGAAGCCAAAATGCCACTTTCTTACAGTTGCATGCAAATTCCAGCTAGTCCTTGGAAAACTCACGAGAATGGGCATAAGAATGTTCTGGGACCCCCTTTCTCTCTGTGTGGCTGCTCTCACTTTGCTCTTGGCGGGAACTGAAGGGCAACTCCCAGGGAGCTCTCAGGGGACAGTCTACAGCGCAGGCGCTTGACTTTCTGATCAACACGCGGTGCAGAGCTGGCTATACCCTGGCACAGGTGGGATTTGTGGCCTTCTCGCCGTGGTGGTGGGTGATGCCAACAGCAGGTCAAGAGGTCCCCTTGGTCATGTCTTCTCCCTGTCTCCTGGCTCTCTCTCCAGGCCAAGCAGTCCTTAGCTACACTGACCAAGGACGTCCCCAAGCGGCATTCCCTTGCCATGCCGGGCGAGACGGTGCTCAACGGCAACCAGGAGTGGGTGGTGCAGGCGGACCTCCCGCTGACCGCAGCCATCCGGCAGAGCCAGCAGACTCTCTACCACTCACACCCCCCCCACCCTGCAGACCGGCAAGGTGAGTCCTGTCCCGGCCCGGCCCAGCCACGGCTTCAGGGGGCTTCCTAGGAGGCCATCTGACCCAGTGGGAGAGGCAGCTTCTTTGTTCACACGACAGCAGTTTACAGGGTGTGGGGCAGAGACCTGGGACTCACGTAATTGGAAAGTCTAAGAGATGGACTTCAGGCATGGCTGTATCCAGAGGTTCAGACAGTGTGTGGGTCTCTCTGACTATCTCTCAGCTCTGCTCTTTCTACAAGTTGTCCCTTTCTACAAGGCAGCAAGACAGTCCCCAGCAGTTCCAGACTTGTGAGGCCCTCATAGCTCAAAAGCCTTGAGAAAGAGAAACTATCTCTTCGCCTTGTATCCATAGCAAATTCCAAAGAAAGAGTCTGATTGGCCAGCCTGGGTCACGTGGGCATCTTTGGCAGAGGCAGCAGAGCTCCGTGACTGGTGACAGCTCCAGCCAGGGCACGCAGGAGGGGACAGGTATAAATGTCACACGTATTTGCTCCAGGCACTTGGCAGGGTAGTCTGGCCTCTGGGCAGCATCTGCACCCGCCGCCTGCAATACAGGCTCCGAACTCTGCTGTGTCACTGCACGTCTGCAGGCCACCATGCCCTGTTCTCCGTCCCTCCTACAGGTGGCCGGCCTTGTGTGATAGGTGCAGGATGGGGACAGGCACCTGGCAGCAGCCTAGAGAGTAGGGGCAGGAAATGGTCACTGTGGCAGCTGTGGGCAGAGCTGACCCTTAGAGCAGCAGGAGATGAGTTAGACACAGCCCTGGCCATCAAGGGGCTGACAGGCTGGTCAGGGAGAAGCCAGCAAGGTCCTGCCATTACCTGTCGGGGGTGCGCTGGGGACAGTGTAGCTGAGTTGGAGCAGAGGGGCAGTGGCTCTGCATCCAGACTGCTGCGTTCAAGTCCAGCCCTGCTGTTTCAAAGGGGCATGACCCATGACCTTGGCCAGGGTCCTCAGTTTCCTCACATAGCCCCGCTAGGCTCTTAGTGCACAGAGCGCATTAATTGTGGTTAGCCGAGACTTCCCTTTACCTACCCCATGGGGTTGTCATGGAGATGAAATGTGTAAAATTTCTAGAATGGAGCTTGGATCATGGTAAGTGCTGGGTAAATATTAGCAGCTACTCTCACCATTATCATCATCATCCTCACCGTCATTGTCATCATTGACAGGTGACACACAGGGCTTTAGAACCCAGACAGTCAGCAAATTCAGAGTCTCCCCTTCCCACCGAGCGGAGACATAGCCCTCCCTTTACTGTCCGGCCCGAGGCGGGGTGACTTTTGTGGGGGTGGGGGTGGCAGTGGGCAGCTCTGGCCTTTGTTGTAATAAACCTGCTCAGGTCCAGCTCCCTTGTCAGGCCAGGAAACTGAGACCTAGAGAGGGCCACCATTTGTTCAGAGTCTCACAGCCCAGCCATGCGGCCAGCCCTCCTGGCTCCCGGTCCAGCCCCCGGGCAGCGGAAGGACAGAGGTGCTATTTGAAGGCAGACAGAGCTTGGGCAGTTTCTGAATCATGTGCTGGTGGCGGCCACCAGGTCATCCGAGTCACGTACAAGGTGCTCCTCAGTGGAGTTGGCTCTGGTCTGGGAAAAGCAGACAGGCTGATGGATCCGCCCTCTGGCCATTTCTCCTTCACAGCACCTGCCTCACACACGTGTGTCTCCTCACTCCCCACACGCCCCTCCTTTAGGAAGCCGCCTTTGCTCTCCCCAGCCCTGTCCCGTGTCCTCTGTGCCCTGTAGAACTGGGTGCTTACCTGCATCAGAGCACTTACCCGCCTGCCTCGTAACTGCTGTGGACGCACTTGTCACATAACTCCTCCCTCCCTCTGCCCAGCGCATCATACACATAGCTACTCTGTGGGACTGGCGCCACTGTCATCCCATTTTACAGACAGTAAAACTGGCTCCGAGGGGTCGGGGAGCGTGACCAAGGTCACAGTCTACAGGGTGATCTCCCCTAGATTGGAACTGACTCCAAAGCCAGTGTGCCTTTAGCCACCCGTCAGACCATACCATCGTTGGTGGCAAGGACTGTCTTTTGTAGGAATGTAACCCCACCTGTTCACATGCTGCCTGCACATAGTAGGTGCTCCCGCACACAGTAGGTGCTCTGTCTTGTGCAACAGAAGCTGCCTTCTCCGTCCAGTGCCAGCGCCTGTCCCCCTGCAGACAGGGCCATCTGCTCGGGGACTTGAGAGGGCTTCTGAACTGGGCCTGTCATTCGGCCACTACTTCTTGAGCACCTGCTATATAGGTGCCAAGCACCGTGGGCTCTGGGATTCAAGGTGGGTAAGACCTGCAGGGTGCCTGCCCTGAGAGAGCTGATGTCATCAGGGTGCAGGACAGGTAAGACACATAAACTAACGTGCAGAGTGATTACAGGTTGTAATTAGCACAGGGAGAGAGATAACAGAAAACAGGTGCTTTGATGGGGGAGAAAACGGAATAGGGAGAAATGACCACGGCAGAGGCCTCTCAGGACAGACTGACACCAGGAAATGACTGTGGTCCTGCTGCAGCAGGAATGGCCGAGGTGTGGGGGTGGCCTGCCTCAGGCTCCCTCAGGGCTGGTGTGGCTCGAGCGTAGAGACAGTGACAAGGCGCTGAGCTGAGGCTGCTGGGTGGGCAGGGCAGTGGCTGCCAGGCCTCGGAGGCCAGGAGGAGGAGGAGGGCCAGGACGCCCGTGGCTCTGGCTGCAGAGCGAGCAGTGCAGGCAGGGAACCCCTGGGAGGCCGTGTGACCTTCCAGGTGAGAGGCGGCGGCGGTGGCAGTGGGGCTGAGTGAAGTCGATGGATTTTTGGGGCTGTGTCCTGGGGGCACCGCAGCTGCTTGGACATGGGGTGTGGGGGAAAGAGCGGAGTAGTGGAGGCTTCTAGGTTTCCTGTACGGGAAGCTGGTGTAGGGCAGAGTTTAGGATCGCAGGTCTAGGGAACAGCCAGGTGGTAGGAGCACAGGAGCAGTCGGACATCCCGGAAAGCCCCGCATCTCCTCCCCCGCCCCCTGCCACCAGCCTGGTGAGGAGGGGCTGATGGACCCAGCTGTGGGGGGTTCTCCCCAGCAGCTGCTCTGTGGGAACATGAGAGGTGAGAGGCAGAGAACTGGGCAAGTCTCTTGCCTTCTCTAGGTCTCAGTGTCCCCATCTGTATGATGGGGACACTGGGTGGCATCACTTGCAGGGCGGTGCAGGCGGGGACATTCCCTCCATTCCTCACTCACCAACTGTCCCTGCTTTCCAGCGGTCAGGGTGAGCCCCTGCCACTCCCGGCAGCCGTCTGTCATCTCCGACGCATCTGCTGCCGAAGGCGACCGGTCGTCCACACCAAGTGACATCAACTCCCCTCGACACCGGACGCACTCCCTCTGCAACGTAAGGCCAGCAGCAGCAGGGCCGGGGCCCCCGGGCAGGGGCCGCGTGGCGGGTGAAGCCGGACTCGCTGTTTCCTCTCGTCTACCCAGGGAGCGCTCTGGCGAATGCATTTCCTGTTCTGTTCTTTCCTTCGCAAGAAGCGATGGATGTGGGGAGAGAGAGAGATGAGGCCCGTTTGCTCCTTATGTCCGGGAGGGTGAGGAGGATCCAGAGGAAGCAGGCCTGGGTCGGCCGCGGGGTCCGTGCAGCTGGAAGTGGTGGGTGGGCCCTGTCTGGGACCGTGGGCTTCTCCTCCCAGATGTTACCCACCGGAGCGCAGGGCCTGGCCAGCACCACCTCGCGTCCCTGTAGAGCCAGCTCTCCGGCCTTCACCCCGTAGTCTGGGCACGTATTGCCTCTGGAGAGGCCTGCGGATTCGTTCTAAGTTTGTTTACTTTGCTTTATCATCAAACATTTTTGATTCTCTGCTGGGTACCAGCTACCACGAGACAAAAGTCCCAGCCACCTAGCTCCTGGTGACTGGTGGGGCAGACAGAAGCAGTGAGGGAGGCGGGTCCGGTGTCTGTGGACAGTTGGAAGCCTCACTGAGGCTCATGGAACACTGGGGTCAGGGTGCGGGGACCCCTCTGAGTTTTTGTTCCATCACACAGATGTTGATAACAGAGGCCTCCCCCGCCGCGTCCCAAAGACAGAGACTCCATAGGGCCGGGTCTTCAGTGCGCAGGGAGGGTTTTGCAAAAACTCAGTTATTGTTGCTTTATTAACTAGCAACATAGATAATAAAAAAAGAAATGAGGTGAACACATCGGGCAAAACCATTACTTGCCGTTGGTATGATTGTCTGCCTGGAGAACTCCAGAGGATAGCCTAGAAAGCTATTAGCACTAGCAGGAAGCAAGTACATGGCCGTACTGGTTGAATATCAATTGATAAAAATCAATAGCTTTCCTATATATGAGTAATAATGATGGAACCATTTTTTTCCCCAAACCACAATAACAATGAAAAGTGCTTATAAAAATAGCTAAGACTAAGCAACAGAAGCTGCCTCGGTGTGGCAGGGAGGGCTGCAGGCGTTGCTGGCCCGGGGGTCTCGCACAGCCCACTCAGGACGGGAAGAAGGTCAGCCCTGCTCAGAGCTGGGACTTTTTTTTTTTTACTGAGGCTTTAGGGAAGCAGTGTGTTTTTTGTCCCCAGAGCAGAATCCTAGTGACAGAGTCTGTCTTGATGACAGAGCCAAGACAAGGAAGGTGGGCCACTATAGGGGCCTCTGACGTCCACTCCCTGCTCCGTAGACCCCCCTTGGGGTCACGCCCAGAGCCAGCGGTGCCTCGGGCAGACACCCAACAGTGGCCATGCACGTCCCAAACGAGAACACCTCCCCAAGGACCGTACTTTGTCTTCTCCCGGTGGCCCGAGGGGGCTCTCACAGCACAAATGCTTCTGGAAAATCTATTCTGCAGAAGGGCTCCTCTCGGGGCCTCGAGACTTGCATTCGACAGAGGCCTTGCCTTTACCTGGCCCAGCCTTGGTGCATACCTGCCGCTGTGGTTCCAGCACTTTTGTTTCCAGGCTCACCTTACGCAGGGCCCTGCCGCTAGGCAATGAGTGCTCTCATGAGCCAGTGGTCTGCATATGGGCATCTCAGTGGGCGCTGGCCCCGTTCTCTTACCCAGTGGTCCTACCCAGAGTAGAACTGTCTTAGCTGCCTGCAGAACAGGTTCCGTTTGGGACCCTTGAGATGGGACCGAAGATTAAACTACCATTGGTGACATCCCTCCCTTCCTCGACCCCCTTTATCCGCTATCTCAACAGGTGTGCACACAGGTAAGCCAGGAAGAGCCAGAAAATAGCTCTAGGTAACCCTCTGTCCTCAGGCATCTGACCTGGCACCAGTGAGAACAGTGTAGCCTGAACTACGGATCACCTCATGCTCTCACGCTCTGGCCTCTAATTTAGAGCAGAGGTGGGGACTTAGCACAGAGAGGTTGGAGAAGTTGAGGGACGTTGTTGCTTCTTGGGCACTGTGCCTGCAATTCCAGAAACAACCACCAGAGGCTCCCCAGCAACGACTGGGCTCTAAACCACCTTTGGCCTCCAGGCGGGCAGACGGTTCTGAGAGGCAGTGAAGACTTTTGCACACCCACAGGCTACTAAGGTTCCCTCCCCGCCCAGCTAGGGCAGGGCTGGCGACACGGTGGAAATGTCTTGTGGGGTAGGGCTCCTGGGGCCGCCCAAAGCTCGGGACTGACTGTGCCCTGGAGCCCCTGCCTAGAAGGAGCACTGTGCCAGGAGCAGTCAGTCCCAAATTTGAGTTGCAGCTCACCGTTTAGTTGGCTGCATGGTGTTGGACTGTCTGGAGCCTGTCCTCGTGTCTGTGAATAGGGCTGATGAGCCCTGTCTGCACCTCCGCAAAATGAGAGATTCCTTGTGTTGCTTGTGGGGGAAGCTAGAGGCTACATGGTCTCCCAGGTCTGTCTGGAAATCCCTTATTTTATTTTTATTTATTTATTTATTTATTATGAAAAGCACCAAGTATAACCAAGCTCTAGTTCTAACGCCATTCCTGACCTATCGGGACAGGAATTTAGACGTCTTTGAGCAACTGATTTGGGGGTCAGAGGCTGTTGGGGGTAGAGAGGCCAGAGCGGGCAGGAGCCCTCTGTCCAGAACCCCTTGTCCAGGCAGCATCTTAATGAACCCCACGCTGCGTCAACAAGCCACCTGGGAGTGTCTGCTTCGGGAAGTGGGGGGCGGGTGGGTCCCCACTAGAGGGCAGGGTGGCCCCTGAGGGATGGCTGCCTTCTCGCGTGTCCTGTGTCTCTGCTGTTTCATCTTCCTCTTCTCCTTTGGCTACAGGGCGACAGTCCCGGCCCGGTTCAGAAGAACCTGCACAACCCTATTGTACAGGTAGGCGTGCCTTCCCTGGCCGCAGGGCCCTCTCCCACCCTGACTTGACCGTGACCTCATCCCCTGCTCCCCCAGGCCATCATTCCCATTTGCTTCCACACTCGGGCACCCAAGGCGGAGAGGAGTTAATACACACCTGAGTCACACGTGGGCTGGTGCCTGAGCCAGGCTCAGCACCTGGGGCCACCTCTTCTGTCCTCTGCCGGACTGTAGAGCTACTGCGCGCTCACATGGCCTCCTTCCTGCTGCCCTGGCCGGTGTCGTCCCTGGCAGCCAGTTTTATAAAATGACCATTACTGTTTAGAGCCTGTTAACCCAGCTGATGGGCTCTTTGGCCCCCTTGCTGCCAGAAATGCTTTTAGCATTTCACTATTCTGTCGTGAGAGTGGGGAGGGGCTGCAGGGAGGACAGGACGACAGACAGGGATGTGAGGGGCAGCAGGGTCTCTGAGATCATCTCCCCAGTCCCGGGGCCCCACATGCTGGTCTGGGTACCACCGATCTGCGGGGCCTACCAGGAAAGTAGCTGAAATGCAGATTCCTGGGCCCTTTAACCTGGGGGTTCTGTCTGATCCACCAGGTGTGGGGTGGGGACTGGAATTCAGGGAATTCTGAAGTGTTTTGGGGAACTGTAAGTGTAGTCTAAACCTCACGTGTTTTATGGATGACGCTACCACGTGTCTGTATAAAGTACTTGGCGTCTGCAGCCCCCACCCCCAGTCCCTGTAGCAGCCCCAACAGGAGAGCAGAGCAGATCCACCACCACCACAGTCGTCATCCTTGTTGTTACTGTCCCCACATCACAGACGAGAGCATCTCGGGGGAGCCGGTGGGCTCTCCAGGGGTCCACAGGTGGTGACACAGTCAGGACTAGAACCCAGCCCCAGCCGCTCCCACCGGCTGCACTGTGTCTGGTGTCCCAGGCTTTCAGGGCAGGGCCCTTGGCCTTGGCTGACACCAGCTCTGGCTTCCTCCTCATTTTCCAGCCTCTCCCACCCCTGCTTGCCCTCATCGCTCACTGTGTGCTCAGTGTCCTGGCACTGCAGACGGGGCCTCCTCGCATCACAGACAAAAACCTCACGGTGGCCAATTACGTGGATGTCCCCCTGCAAGCCCTGGACAGGCACCCGAGGGGTGTAGGCGAATGGAACTTAAGTAGGAGTACCAGGACACATGACAACGGCAGCTCTTGTTTATTGACTGCCTGTTAACACACCGGGCACTGTTCTCAGGTCTTTAGTGACATCCTCATGACAGTCGATGACAGGTCCTATTGTTGCCCCTGAGGGCTTCCAGGACTAGCCCAAGTTTGCTCAGTGAGTGAGGGGCCCGTCCCTGTCCCTCTGGCCTTCCCGCCCCCGTCCTGCCCATGCCCTCCGCCCCCAGCTAAGCCCTGCTTTCTTCTTCTCCCCTCCCTCTGCCACGCGGCGCCCGCCTCCTCAGTCACTAGAGGATCTTGAAGACCAAAAACGGAAAAAGAAGAAAGAGAAGATGGGATTCGGCTCCATCTCCCGCGTCTTCGCCAGAGGGAAGCAGCGGAAGTCCCTCGACCCAGGCCTCTTTGATGGTACCGCCCCTGATTATTACATAGAGGAGGACGCGGACTGGTGATACGCGCCTCCCCGGCCCGTGCCCGGCGGGCGTGTGCATGGAGCGTGCGTGGGGTGCGCGTGTGGCCGTGCGTGGGTGCGTGTGCACGTGTGTTCTCGCACGCGTGGGTGCTGGGGGTGGCCGAGCGCCCCGACAGGCGCAACCACGAGTGTGAACCCTTCCCTCTGCGTCGCCACCTCTGTAATTGATGTACATACTACGAACCGTGTGTGAACATGTCAACTCTCTGTTGTCTTTGGAGCGATACAGTTGTGTTGTTAATCTGGTTTATTATTTTTCTTCAATGTTTAGGTTTTTTTTTTTTTTTGACTTCTTTTTGTTTGGTTCATTGGTTTGTTTTGTTTTGTTTTTTTCCCTTTCTCCTTCCCTCCTCCTTTTTACGAAACTTGAAAACTTGAAGGACTGCTGTGTATTTGTAAATAACAAAACTATTGTGCACTCCGTGCTTGTAAATGTCCCTCGTCCAAACCGCTACTCCCGGAGCCCGTCTCGCCGAGGATGTGGTCTGTTTCCGATGTCCCCCTCTCCCCGCAGTGTGAACATGTGGGACCAGACCCTGCTCTCGGGGTGCGCCCAAGTCACTTTAACCACACAATGCCATCATCATCAGGGTAAGGTCTGCTCTCCGCAAAGACTCACAAGCCCGGCCGGGGGGGCCTTGTCTTGGCTGGGTTTGGCAGAGGTCAAACGGGCTCTTTTTAAACGGCCTGCCAGTTTTTAAATTGCGTTGCCGTTTCTTTCTTTATGGAAAAAAAAAAGAAAAAGAAAATTGTTGCGTTTAATTTATTTGCACAAATGCAGAAAACTTACTTAATTCTATCTAAATTATTACGTAGATATTGGAATGTCTATTTTTCCACGGGGTGGGGGGGAGGCGGGTGTTTCTGTTGATTTGTCTGTCCTAGTACCATGCTGCTGCCAAACTGCAAATAGAGGTTAGGGTGGCCGGGACCCAGGGACCGCTGGATTTCAAAGCTTGCTTTGTCTGTCCTCTCCTTCCACCTCCCCTCTTTCGTTCTCTTTCTCTCTCCCCCATTTTCCTGCGCCTGCATGAAAGTGCCCCCCACCTTCTTCCCACCCAGAGCTGTCTCCAGGCCTTTCTATGTATATTTATTTATCCGACACACAGGACACGACCTCAGTGAGCAGAGTGCTGACTGTCACGATCCCCATCTTTGGGTCTGTCTGTTGAGGGAGGCTGAGTCCAGGGGAGACAGCCCCCGCCACACATCCACAGGGTACGACCCAGGAGGGCACCCTGGGCCCAAGCCAGCTCCACAGGGGCCTCCAGCAGCATGGGTTCCTCCCTGCAGCTGGGTCTTCCTGTCCTGGGCTTATTCTGCATGTGAGCCAGGCAAGTGTCACTGGGGGAGGCGCCCGCCTCAAGCAGGGAGCTGTCCAGGACACGGTGTCCGGCACCTGAGCCCTCTGCCCTCCCCGTTCTGGTTGGTTCCCTCAGCCACACTTAGAATCTCTCGGGGTCCCTCAGGCTCTGTCCCTGCTTGTCACAGCAGCCTGCACCCACCTACCCCAGGCAAGGAGGGCTGGCAGGAACATCTGCCTGTTCAGGGAGCAGATTGACCCCACGGAGGCTCCACCAGCAGAGGGACCGTGGGCTTTGTACCGCTGGGGGTGGAGGAGACGTGAGCTGCTCAGCCAGGTCTGTTCAAGGCCTAAAACTCCATTTCCCCTTCCTGTCGCCCTGTGAATCCCCCTCTGCTCATCCGTAACAGCTAACAGCCCCATCCACACCTCTAGACAACAGTAGTCGCGCTTTCTGCTAACAGTAACATTTTCAGCTCTTAAAAAGAAGCAAGGAGAATTTCAAATGTTGAACCATCTGTATCAGAAGGGATAGGTTATTTCCCCCCCAATGTATCTAAAACAAACAGAAAAGCCCCAGCTGTCGCTCCCTTTCCTCCTGACCTGGTCCCGGGGGCAGGAAGGAGCAAGCAGGGTACCCACGAGGACCTTTCTGTCCTCCCTTGGCCAGGCTGTGTCACCGAGCCCAGGGTCGAGGGAGAGCAGCCGGGGCTGGCATCTTTCTCTACAGAGAGAGATTTCAGAAAATACTTTTCTCCCCCATGCATTTCTTTTTTGGTTGATTTTTATTGTTTTTCCCTTTACTTACAAAAAAATAAGATTGCAACCACTCCTGGTAATGATTTAGTAGTTCCTTTTCATTTCAGTTTTTGTAAATTAGGAGATAATTCTAAGAGTTATTACTAAGGATGATTTATTTAAGAGAACTACGTCAAATAGCGAATGAGTTATGGGTAACATTAGATGAAAATAACCTTTCCCGTGGGAAAGGTTTCTTGAAGGCATGGATGCAAATATAAAATATTAAAAAAAAATCTAAATAAAGCTTATTTTAAAATATGATCGAATTCTATGTTATTTGATTGCTTCTATTCTGCTCCAGGTGGGAGGCTCTGCCCCTCTGGGAGGCACAGGCCGCACGACCTGTCCCTTGGACTTTCAGGGCTGGGTCCTGGGGGGGTGACGGGAGGGGCCGAGGAAAGCTGGCTGCATTCTGGGCCCATGGAGGGGCCGAGCCAGGGTAGCCTTCCAGAAACATCTCACCTCTGGACCCTGACCATAATTTGGAGGAGCTGCCAGCCCAGGGCTGCTGGTGGTCCTAACGCACCACCCCCATGCCGGGCACCCTGTGTCCTGGAGCTCGGTGGCCCCAGTCAGCTTTCATCTGCTTCCTCCTCCCCTGTTGCTCCTTCCAGAGGCCCAGACGTGGAGCCTGTGCCTTTGGGGCATGTTACTTCCCGCAGACCTCAGAAGGCCTCTGCGTCATCCCAGGTTCCCGGCCTCCCTGGGGGACTCGGCATAGCTTAAGAGAGACAGAGGGGGAGCCACAGGGCTTCCTTGATTGAAGCCCGAGCAAGCCAGGCTTTTCCAAGCCCCGTGAGATCTTCCCCCAACAAGACTCCACTGTGTGTCCCGAGAAGAGGCCACCCAGGTAACCCCAAACCCTGACATAGTCAGTCCTCTCAACCTCCATCTCCCAAGTGAGAACAATTTCTCCCCAGAAATGAGGCCGGTAGAAGATGGGCCTTGTAACTCCCCTACTGTCTCTGCTGGAAGAAAGCATAAGGCTACGACATATATAGACCATGCCGACAAGGTCACTGAAAGCCACAGTACACAGTACCTCCTTTGTTAAAAGAATGGCGGACCCCAGCTCAGTGAGGCCACAGGTGAATTTGCAGGATCAGGAAGGTCAGGAAAGCTCAGGACTGCAAGGAACTCAGGGTCATCTATCCCAGCACTTCTCAACCTGGCCGCACCTTAGGAAAAGAAAATACCGATGTCAGGCCATACTGCTGGCATTGGAGTGTATTTAAACCTCCTCTGGCAATTCTAAAGAACCACAGGGCTAATCTGAGGAAGGCAAGTGTGGCCACATACATGCCCATGCTACCCTCTCCTTGGCCCCATGCAGACATCACTAATCGATTGAAGAGCTCTTGCTTTTTATCCCAAAGTGGCATCTGATTTCTCACTTTATGTAGCCTCAGACAGCCACTGCCAGTCAATCAGACTTGGTGCACAAGGAGAAAGCCTATCTGTCATCCCAAAACTAGCTCAGCCCCTCACACTGGACACATGGGGAAAACTTTGGCCCAGAGAGGAGTGACTTGGCCAGGGTCATGGCTACTGGGACTACGATTGTGCCTTGAGAAGGTAGTAAGGGCTGGGCCACATTTTATTCAAATCATAGAAGCTCCACTCAAAAGTCACAGTACCTCCTTTGTTAAAAGAATCTTCTTTGAGACCTTGCTCTAACTGGTCCATCCTCGAGTGGCACCCATTAGTCAGAAATTGAAGTAGGGCTTCCCTGGGCATCTAGGGCCAGTGTACCAGCTGCACAGGTTGTGCACTGCATTACTCTAGAGGTGCCATTCTCCAGTGTCAGCAGTGCCCTGGTTCCCTGGGTTCAGTGCACAACCTGCATAGCTGTATTCAGTGGCCCTTCTGTGTGCTTTCCCACCCATGCTGGCAGGCTCTAACGGTGTAACCAATAACAACAACAACAATAATAATATCTAACATTTATGAGGTGTTTACCATAGGTCCATGCTGCGCTCTTTACACATTAACTCAGTTAACCCTCCCGACAACCTGTGTTATCAATAAGAAGGCAGGTTAAGTAAATCGTCTGGGCTCATGAAGCCAGAAAACAGCAGGACTGGGCTCCAGGCCCAGGGAGTCTGGCTGCAGAGCTCGTGCCCTAGCAGGGGTGGGGAACCTGCAGCCTTGGGGCCACATGTGGCCTTCTGGATCCTTGAGTGCAGCCTTTCGACTGAATCCAAATTTTATAGTACAAATTCTTTTAACAAAGGGATTCGTTCTGTGAAGTTTGGATTCGGTCAGGGGCCGCACTCGGGGGTCAGGAGGGACATGTGGCCCTGAGGCCGCAGGTTCCCCACCTAACTGCAACTAAGCCTGGCACCTGCCCCCGGGGGACATCTTTAGTGCTTCAGCAGGGCCCAGTTTGAAGGTCCCCTGCCCCCTAGTAGCCTCTGACACAGCCTGGCACTGCGTCACTTTGGTGACTGAGTCTATTTCCGTCAGCCTTTCCTCCCAGCCCAGAAAGCCACTCCCACCCAGCACCCCGAGAGGAACTGGTGGGAGATCAGAGCCAAAACTGGCTGCCGTCCGGCACCGGCTCCCCAGCCCTCCTGGTCAGCTCAGCAGCAGAACTGCCTCCCTTTACTCTGCAGCCAACCCCTGACGGCGCCAGAGCTGCGGATCCTGAGGTCAGCGCCACCCTAACACCTGGGGAGGTATGTGGCGCCCCTCCTGGCCACAGCATGAACCTGTGGCCCAGGCTAGCCCTGCTCCACACCTGTGGCCAGATGGCACCTGGGGAATCCAGGTGGAGTGGGGTGAAGCGTGGGGGGCAGCAGCCCCTGGACAATATGATTTTTAAAATCCCTACAGGCCCTCTCCCCAAAAACTTGCATTTTCACAAAATGGACCTCACAGACTCCCCAGCCCCAGCCCATCCGCTCTGAACAAATGGCTCTTAAGCTTTTTCAACTGGGACCCCCCCGGGTGGGGCAGAATGTGTCCTTGTCCCCTACCTCTCACATGTTCCCATTGCCCAGCAGCAGAAGAACCCGGTAACAGTAAAGGATCAATAGGGAACACACTAGGTTTTCCTTACCTTATAGAAAGGGAGGTTCATAATTCTATATTATAAAATAATGCCCTGTAAACTTAAAAATAACTTAGAAGTTTGTACATGAGAAGTTATTTAAATATCAAAGCCATAACACATCACCAATACAGTGTCACTGTGCAGGCAAATCGAGGGTATAAGTCTGGGATGGGAGCCGGGGTATGGCTGAACCTGGTTCATACCTGAACCATGAATGCATGATGTCGTAACGCTCGGTCGCCGGAAAGTACACAAATATGCAAATACGCAGTACTGCACTCCACGGGACAACAAACTAAATCCGTGAGAAAAGGGTCCCAGGAGGATGAGAATAGCAGCCACTGAGAATCTTGACCCAGTCTTCCCACAAATGGCGGGACCTCCGATTCCCCAGCACATGCCTGAGAGAGCCTGGTGACACGGCCAGGCTGTGTGCCAAAGCCACACTCCTGAACCAGGGTCCCCAGAAAACACTGGCCGGTAGCTCATTTGCATTTCTAAGTTTCAGGTTTTGGAAATCCCTGTTTGCTTTGTTAATGGGTTATTAATGGGTTATCAGTAAGTAGCAGTGAATTGTACCAATACCAGAAAATCTATAAAATTATATGCCATGCTCCCAGAATCCTCAAAGGAAAGATTTGCCTTTGGGAAGTTGTGTGTGCCCTGTCCAGAGAGCCCTTGCAGCCCTCCAGTGAGTTCCAGGCCATACCTGGATAATCATTCCCAGCTCTGGCCCTGCATCCAATTTCAAGCAAGTTGTTTAACCTGAGCTTCAGTGTTCTCATCTGTAAAATGGGTATAATAATCTTCCCCTCCTTGTAGGCTCAGAAATGAGAGCTGAATGTGTTTAGGGCTGGCCCCATGATCTGTGTTCCCTGTGCTTTGTGACATGTGGATTGAAGTTCAATGGGAGGTAGCAAAAAGGTGTGGAAGCAGTTTAGTATGTCTTAAGCCCAGTGGTGACTCAATCAAAACTTGTCCCTCGGGGTAAAATCAAGGCATCGGGCCATGTGAACCCCAAGTCCCTCCAGCTGCCGGGGTCTGTGAGCACCAGTCCTCAGTGCAGATTCAGTTCCAGTGTCGCTAGAGAAGAGAATCCGGGCCGCTTTGCCTTTGAACAGGGAGGGCTTGAAGCATTTGGCCCCAAGATCCACCAGCCCTGACAGCATTTCTGAAGTCTAAGTAGAAACACACTGTCTGCCATGGCTACCATGGGGAGATTTAGACCATACAAGTGGGCTGCCCAGGGCTGGGTTCTTGAGGCAGAAGTGGTACATTATTTATGCAAAGTGCTTCAGAGCCCAGGGCCAGCCTGGCCTGGCGCAAGTCCTGCCTCTCTCGTGGAACATTTGCTTTGTGCCACGCACTGTTCTAAGCTCCTTCCAGATATTCGCTCATGTAATCCTTCCAACGGCTCTCCAAGACAAATATCATCCCCCTTTTACAGATGGACAAACCAAGGCACAGAGAGGTGAAGTTCTCACCCAAAGTCGCACAGCTAGGAAGAGGCAGAACTGGGATGCAACCCCAGCAGTCTAGCTCCAGAGTCTGGGTTCTTGGTAACTTTGCTACACATCTCAGGTCAACCACCGGCCCCCAGTTCCTTCCTTGTCAGGGTCAGCTGATGAGCGGAAAGCTTCCGAGATCTCCAGCATGAAAGCCTCATTAGTAGGATGAGGCCAAACCCTGAGTAGGCCAGCTCTTTAGGGCTCAGCTTCTCAATCCAAAAGAGGAAGCGAGTGGAATAAATAGGGGGTTTGCAAACTGTGTTCCATGGAACCCTACGGGGTTCCTCAGAGTTCCCTCAAGAAATTGCCACAGCCGGTGAAGGAACCAGCAGGCAGGGCTCCAGCCCGCCTTCAGCCACGAGCTCTGTGCTTACTGTCTTATACTCTGGACGTCCACGTAAGGGTCCATGTGGAGGGTTTCAGTGATAGAGTGAGCAAGAAAGCAAGGAGAGGAGGTTTGAGAACCACACCAGTACTTATCAAAGCTGACCAAGCCTTGGGTTTTACAGACACAGATTCCCGGGCCCCGTCCCCTAACTCCTGAGCCAGAAGGTCTGAGGCCCTGGGGTCTGTGTACTTACAGAACAAGCTCCCAGTGTGGGCTCCTTCATGGGAGGTTCCATGGGGCAGAGGCAGCATCGTGCCCATGGGGGACAGTGCAGACTTGCCAGGGA
>CM052444.1:99022818-99068972 GCA_028533085.1 Varecia variegata | reverse complement strand
GATAAAAAGTCAGCCTCCTGTAGGGCGGGGCACGAGGAAAGGCCCAGGCTTTGGAGCCAGACCCTCGGGTTCAGTCCCTGAGTCAGTCCGTGCTGGCGATGTGACCCTCAGCCAGCCACTGAGTCCCTTTGAGCCTCAGTTTTCCCCTCTTTAAAATGACGATAAAACATCTTGGCTGTTGCAAAGATGAAATAATGAATGCAGAGACGTGTCAGTGCCGCAGGAGATGCACGCGAGGGGACGCACGGGCTACAGAGGTCACCAGCTCTGCCTCCGGGCTGTGCCCTCTGCGCACAACTGACTGGCTTTTCTGAGCTCCACTTTCCTCGTCTGTAAAATGGGCCTCAGGGAACCTTGAGTCCCCGTCCCAGGGTGCAGTGGGTTCACGCCACAAACTGTAAAGCAATAGGCAGGCATTAGCCATCATGGCTGTGCGGCCTCCCGGTGCAGCCGGAGCTACTTTTACCATCTGCTGTTTTAGGTCAGCACCGTACTGCAAACAGTGGCAAAGACCCACCTCTGCAAACCCGCCTGTATGCCAGCACTGGGCTGGGCACTTATATGCCTCATTTCAACTATGCTCCAAACTCAGATGCCTACAGGGCCCCAGCAGATGAGTGAGTCAGTAAAGTGGCCACATTGGGGGCAGCACATGCCCCGTTGAAAGGCAGTAGCTGGCCAGGAGTGGTGGCTCACACCTGTAATCCCAGCACTTTGGGAGGCCAAGGTGGGAAGATTTCTTGAGGCCAGTAGCTTGAGACCAGCCTGGGCAATATAGCAAGACCCCATCTCTACAAAAAAAAATTTTTTTTAATTTAAAAGAATTAGCCAGGTGTGGTGGCACACACCTGTAGTCCCAGCTACTCGGGAGGCTGAAGCAGGAGGATCACTTGAGCCCAGGAGTTCAAGGTTACAGTAAGCTATGATGACGCCACTGCACTCCAGCCTGGGTGACAGAGCAAGACCCTGTCTCTAAAAAAAAGAAGAAAGGCAGCGGCCGTGCTCAGCTCCAGTGAAGCTGCCCAGGGCAGATGCCAGCCTAGTGCTTCTAGAGCTCCTGATTTTTTAAGAGAAGCCCAAAATGTCACATAATACAGTCCAATTCTTTAACATTGACAACTAATGTTTTAAAATGTAGTGTCCATTGGAGGAAAAAATTCCATGGCCCCAATTTGTCTCCAGGCCAACGGCTCTGCCACCTGTGTCCTGGATCCTCTTTCTCTGTGGACACGTCCAGCTCCGGTGGTCCTGGCCTCCCCCTGTTTGCAGAGCCAGGGCCTGCCCGGCCACAGGTGCTCGTCCCAGCTTGGCACACGCCCTCCTTCACCACAGGGCCCTCCTGCCCTTCCCTCCCTGACCGCCAGGCAGCAGGGTCCGGGCCCTTCTCTGTGCCCAGGGCTTGGGGTGTCAGGGGAGAGGCGGGGAAGAGGGGGAAGGGTCTTCACTCAGGGCTGCCCTCAGAGCCCTGCAGTCATGGCAGGAGCCCTGAGCCCCTGCCCCCACAGCCCGTTCTGAGCAGGGCTGCACAGCCTCCTGCGGCCTGTGCCTCAGTCATTTTCATGGACCCTACCAGAGGCTCAGGACTCAGAGATGGAGGGTGGGGCTTCATCTTCAGGTGTAGGTGCCCATGGGCCTGACAAAACGGTGACGCCATACTCTCCCAGAAGTCCCAGGAGGCTGCATTGGCCATCAGTGTGCAGAGCAGCTGCAACCCGGAGGCCCAGGGATACAGAGAGGGTGTCAGGAGGAGGGCTGAAGAAAAAGACTGGCTTCATGGCAGGGGCGGAGGGAGGATCAGGGGCTGTGAAAGCTGGCAGAGGACAGTCTGATATGACTTACTGACATTTACTGAGCACCCACTGTGCTAGGCATGTGGTAGATACTTTACATACACTCATTAAGTCATTCAACAAACACTGACTGAACACTTCCTACACGCCAGGCTTAGGGCTAAGGGCTGAGGATGCAAATGTAAATGATGACATCACGTAAATTATCCTAACATCATCCTCACCAAAGTCTCATGAAGTGTGTATTCTTGTCTCAGCTTTACAGATGAGGAAACCGAGGTTCAGAGAGGTGCCATAAACAGCCCAAGGAGACGTGAGAGATGGAGCAAGGCAAGAATTGGGGTCCAACAGACTACTGCATTCCACTTTCAGACAGACAGGACGACAGCTGATAAAACAATGAGCTGTTAGAATGAGGCTTTGTTCTCTGGTTTCCAGAATTCTGGCGCTGGGGGGACAGACGAGGGGCGGGGTCACCATTAAAGCAGAGCAGATGTAGTCACAGAGTGGGGAAAACTCCCGAGAGGCTTTTGTCCCGTGCTGTGGGTCTGCTGAACATACTCGTGGATTCTAGAAGGTCTTTGACCCACGGTGAGCACACCCTGGCTATCAGCTGGCGATGGGCCACCAGGTATCGTGTTTCAGGACACATGACTGTAAAAGCCAAAACTGGCCCCAACCTTCCCCTCTAGGCATCCAGGGTGTGAGAACACCCCCCGCCACAGGCCTCCCCAAGGCCGTCTTCATTTTGAAGGAAATTAGAGACATGTTTGCTGTTCCTCAGTTGGCCTCTGTGCAATAAATACTTAAAGTCGCCCACCGATGGCTTAGGAACTTTCCAGCAGGCAGTTGCGAAGCCTTTGGAGGGAGGTCAGAGGTCGGGCAGTTTGCATTTATCATTTAAGATGATCCCATGGAAGGCAACGCCTTCCAGCGCCTCGCCCGGGGCCGCAGGCTCAGCGTCTGACTTGGCGGAGGTTCCCACGTCCCAGTGAGCGCACGGACATGGCATGCCAAGGGAACTGGCCGAGGGAACAGCGGTGCAGCCCGCAGACGGGACAGTCAGAGCATTGCCGGCGGAAATGCGGGAGGGAAGCCCAGGGTGCAAGGCCAGGGGTGGGTCGGAGGCTGAGGGTGAGGCTGGTGAGGTCGGCAGGACTGGATCAAGCAGAGCCTGTGGGTCATAGTAAAGAACTTGGACTTTACCAGGGAACCACTGAAGAATGTTCAGCAGAAGAGGTCCCTGGGAAGATACAGTTTTTAAAAATAAGTCCCTCTGGGCCTGAAGAGGATGGAGAGGAAGGGAGTCAGGGTGTGAGAGGTGGCTGAGGGCTCCAGGTGGGAGATGGCGCAGCCGAGCGAGACAGGGACAGGCAACGGAGACTCCGGAGGGATGGAATTCGGCAGGGGACCTCTGAGCCTTTGCCCGACCTCACTAAGCCCCCTGCCTCAACTCCAGCTCGATGGCTGCTGGGGCCTGAGTGCTCAGCCCGCTGTTTGAGCCCCTGTGAGGCAGCAGCAGACCCAGCCAGGTACAGGGACGCACCTGGCCTCCTCCCCCTCAACGCCACCCCCAACTCAGCACGGAACATCACCGGTGACTAACGCTGCCCGCCAGGCGCCCGTGAGCTCTGCATCTAGTCACACGTTAACCCCAGGAAGTAGGTGGCAGGGAGGTGCCAAAGTCTGTGATGCTGTGAGCATCGGAAGGAGCCTCTTAAGTCCCAGGCATGAGTCACCCAGACCACCAGCTGTGTACAGCTCAAAATTTTAAACGGTGAAAAAAGTTGTTATTAAAACGCTCTAAGTCCTTCCCACAAGGAGCCTAGGGTCTTTCCCAGCTCTAAGTCCTGCTGCCAAGGGTGTCTGCCAAGGGCACGCAGAGGTCAGGGGTGAGTGGGGCAGGGTGGAGAACACCACCTCCCTGAGGCCGGGGGGTGAGGAGCGAAGGCTGCCCGCTCTCTGTGCAGGTTGGGGAGTAGAGAACTTACCAGCTGAGTTCTTTTACCGCTAAGCCTCTGCGTGTTTAACCAGCTCCCTAAAGCTGATGTTCCTGGTCCAAAGACCACGCTGAGAACGAATAGGCTGGGCTCCCCCCCGTCTACGTGAAGGTCCTACCCCAAGGCACAGGGATGGAGAGATGACCTTAAAGGCACCTTCTAGTCCTAGGATTCTGAACCTGCCTGGTCACCCCAGATCACCCCACTGACAACACCATTTGAGCATCACGTTGCATCCGCCATCCCAGCCAGGGCTCACCTCCGCCAAAGTCCGCCGTCCTTCCATCGTGCCCTTCCATGCCACCTGTCCTACCATTGCTTAGTGGGCATTAGGCATCAGTGTCCCTGATCGTAGAATTAGTGTCCAGGCACCTTGGTGTTTGGTAGATCATCCCCAAAACCAGGCAGACACACAGAGCCCCATTTAAGAGTGGACACCCATCAGCCTGTCTTTCCCCATCACAGGACTTTGGATCCCGTGGAGTCTGTGTCTCTCTGTCTTTCTCTGTGTCTATTTCTCACTCTGACTCGTGGTGAGCCTCCCAGATCCCCAGTTTGGCAGGCAGGGCCAGGAGCAACTTCCCAGCCTCAGAAGGCAGGTTCCCACACCTCACCCGCCACCCCACCTCTCGCCAGTTTTAGCAATCCTTGCCCACGTTCTCCTACAGCCACACATGAGCATTGGAGAACAGGGAGAGGGCTGCTTACACAGGTTCTTCTACGCTGGGAGGTAGGGAACTTGGGGTCCCACATTAACTTGCTGGAAACCTCAATTGACGCTCAGAGAGGTCACCTGAAATGTGCCCTTTGCCCTTTTATCCCTACGGGAGAGCAAGAGAAACTGAGGCTCCCATGGGAATACCGAAGTGCATAATGATCTCATCTTCACTGGGCATAAAAATGATTAGAACAAGGAAGGGCTGAGCTGGGGAGAGAGGGGAAGAAAGGCGCCTCCCATAACCTGGGCTTTTGCCATGACTAGTGACATTGAACATCGCTACGTACCAGGCCTGGGCAATGAAAATACGAATAGACTTGGCTGCTGACCTTGGGGACTCACTCCCTGGCAGGGCAGATGGACAGACCCACGCGCCGGCAGTGCCAGCAGAATGTGCAGAGTGCTGGGTTGACACTGCACACAGCAAGGGGACGTCCCCGCAGGGAAGTTAGGAGGAAGACATATTCTGCAAGGCCTACCTTTATAAAACCAATAAATCTGGAATAAAACATACTTTTAAATGCATCACCAGCCTCACAAAAAGTAAACGAAATCCTCGAGACAGACAAAAACAAAACAGCTGTGCATTGACGCCAGAACGGGGGCGGCGAGTGATCACCAAACGCAGAAGGCAAGGCTGTCCCAGGTGCAGATGCTGACGTGAGGACTGTGAGCAGGGAGGAAGTCTCGGGATACGCCAAAGTGGGAGAACAGAGCCCGAGACTCTCAGTCAACCAGGGTCTCTGGAAGGGGAATGAAATGGCCCCGGGTCCCAGGTCTCACCCCCTCTCCCTGTCTGCTCTCGACCCCAGTAGGAGTAAATGTAAACCCTCTGTGGAGAAAAGCATCTGCTATTTAGACTCTAAAGATTCTCATACATGAAATCAAATATGAGTTCAGCTTGAGCAAGAATCAGCAGAAACAAACAGCAAATTTAGACCCTCCAAGGTCTTTTCAGATACAGCAATTATCAATACCAAATACAAAAATTATGTACAAAATACTTAAATAAATTTAAGTATTATAAGTATTATAATTAAGTATTTAAGTATTATAATTAAGTAAAATAAATATAAATAAATAAAATCATAGACATGAGCAAACAGCAAGAAACTATCTGAAAAGACCAGGAAAACTTGAAAAAAAATCAAATAGCACTTTATAGAAATAAAGAATACAGTTGCTAACATGAAAATTAAATAATAAGAGGATAGGTTAAATGGCGGACTAAATATTCATAGCTAAAAGGAGAATTTTAAAAATGGAAAATAGATCTAAGGAAATTACCAATAATTCAATGCAGAGAAATACGGCAATGAAAACCAGGAAGGAGAAATTAGGGCTGTCTAGTCTAATGCAATAGCCACTAGCCACATGTTGCTATTTAGATTTATATTTGAATTAATTAAGATTAAATAAGATTAAAACTGAGTTCTTCAGCAGTACTAGCTACATTTTAAATGCTCATAGTCACACGTGGCTAACAGCCACCATATTGAACAGTGAAGATTATATCACTTTCCCATCACCATGGAAAATTCTGTTGGACAGCACTGCATTATAAGATAGGAAAAACAGAATTAGAAATTTCAACTTATGTCTAATTGGAATCCCAGGAGACACCCAGAGAGAATGGAGAAGAGGTAATATTTTAAGAGATAACGGTTGAGAATAATCCAAAAATGAGCCCATAGATACAGGAAGCATAATTTATATCAACCAGAATACATAAAAAGAAATCTGTAAAAGGGCTCATCTAGCCACATCATAATGAAACTGCAGAACTCTAAAGACAAAGAGAAAATCATAAAACTAGCTAACAAAACAACAGCAATTAGACTTGCAGCTGACTTCTCTTTAGCAAAGACAAAGACCTGTGATAATAGAGCAATGTCTTCAAAGCGCTAACAGAAAACACTGGCAACCTAAAACCATGTGCCCAACAAAACTCTTGGAAGGACAAGGGTAAAATGTAGACTTTTTTCAGATAACCAAAAGTTGTAAGAGCTTACTACCAAAATGCTTTTAATCAAAGAAACTTTTAAATCCTATTCTTCGGGAATAAGGATATTATTCCAGAAGGAAGGTCTGAGATTTAAGAAAAAATGATAAACAAAAAATTGCTAAACATGTAGGTAAATTATTTTAAGCAAACATTACCAATCTAAAATAATCACAATGACAATGTCTAAATTATCGAGTTTTAAAAAAGGATAGAATTAAAATACTGGACATGGTAGCACGTTAAGTCGGGGGAGTGATCAGAATTAAAATGTTTTAAATAATTCTTACTATTTGGGACAGGGCATTAAGATACTGATCACCTCTAGGTTTTGTTAAGTTAAATATGTGTGTATTGAGTTTTCAAGGGTAACCACAAGGCGGTGTGGATTTAGATCTTCAGCATGCATCGGACTCACCTGGAGGACTTGTTAAAGCAGATTGGTGGGCCCCACCCCCAGAGTTCTGTTCCAGAATATTTGGGGTGGGCTTCTGGAATTTTCATTTCTAACAAGTTCCCAGGTGGGGCTCATGCGACTAGTCCAGGAACCTCACTTTGAAAACTACCACACTCAAAACAGAGCAATAGAGGGTTTAACTTCCAAACCAATGGGCTTGGGGGAGGGGAGGGCGAGATATGAAATGAGAAAATAAACAAACAAACAAAAAAAAAATCTTCCATCCAGACCAGCTGTGTCCAATGGAAATATAATGCAAGCCACCTGTGGAATTTTAGTTGTTAGCCACATTAAAAGTATAAAGAAACCAGTGAAATGAATTTTAATAAGATAGTTTAAACCAATATACCCCAAATATTATTTTAATGTGATCAATATAAGAAGTTAATGGGATAATTTACGTTTGTGTACTAAGTCCTCAAAATTCAGTGTATTTTATACTTAAGGCACTTCTCAGTGTGGACTGGCCACATTACAAATTCTCAGCAGGCACAAGTGGCTTGTAGCTACCATACTGGACAGGGCGGGTCTAGACTGCAAGTGACTTGAGTCCGCAGAGGACAGACGCCCCCAGTCACTGAGGGTCCACTCTGTGCCAGACACTGGGCTGAACACTTTGCACACATCGTCTCATTTAGTCCTCACCTCGTCCTGTGAGATTAGGCATTGCTATCCTCACCTCGTCCGGTGAGATTAGGCATTGCTATCATCCCCACCTGGAAACTGAGGCCGAGGAAATTTAAAACACTTTGCCGTGATCTGGTAAGCAGCAGAGCTGGGATTCAAAGCCAGGTCTCTCGTATTCTGGCGCCAACATCTGAACCTCTAGGCCAGGAGTCCCTCCAAAGGGTTTTTTGTAACAGGCCAGATAGTAACTATTTTAGACTTTGTAAAGCAGCTTCCCTCAGAGGCTGAGGCCTGCTCCTTGCCGAGTGACCCTGCACACGCTCAGAAACACACACTGGCTCGTGCACACACTCTGGAAGTTTGCTTTTTCTCTTTGCCCACTTATCTGTCATTCCCTCCGCGCCCCCTCTGTCTCCCTCCCCCTCCCCCTGTCCCTCCTTCCACTTTACCTTTCCGTCTTTGTTGTTTCTGGGGCGCTTTTTCTTACCAAGGCTGCTCTTTGGGTCTCCTTTCTCTCTAGCACACTCTGCTACTCCCATCTTCCTCCTCCCACTTCCGCTTCCCCTACCCCTTTAGTGCCCTCACCTGGGGGAACGGCCAAGCACTGCAGACAGCCCCACCCCCCACCTGGGCGCAGAATGGTCAGATCCGCCCCTCAGCTCGCTGAGAGCTCCGCCCTCCCCCCACCCCCAGGCTCAGCCCGTGAATCTCTGCCCAGCTGGGCTTGATGACCGGAAGACCAGTCCCCTCCCTAGTACCTGAGCTGAACTCAGGTGCATTTTACCCCAGGCACACAGCGGGACTGAGACCACTGCAGCAGCGGAATTCTAGGTGTGGCCAAACAGTGCCCAAGCCCCAGGGGAGGGGCCCCTTGTTACCAATAATAGCCACCCTGACTAAGTGCCTGTGCCATCGACCTAAAAAAAGACATCAGAGAAAAATATCTCCTAATATGACGAGTTTATGTGGGACCAAAGCAGAAGGGATTATGATCTGGAAGCACAGCCACGCAGGCCACGGGTGCGTCTGAGGAGGGGCGCGTGAGGGGAAGCTGCTGTTGGCAGAAAGCAGAAGTTGGCATCAGCTGCTGGGAAACAGAGTTCGGAGGTTCTGGAGGTGACACGGCGCGTTGGTGATGCCGTTGCCAGGCAGCGTTCTTTCGAGAGCATCTTATCTGAGTTGTTGCAGTCCTCAAGAAGGAATTTCTTGTGGGGTTATTCTAGAAGGCCCTGAGACAGTCTTCATCTTAGACACCCAAGCACGAGCTCTCCTTCTTCGTGCTTTCCCGGCTCTAATTTGTTTGAATCTGACAAAAGTGATTTCGTTCGTCCTGGTAACTGCCGCTTTCACTCTGCTGTGGCTGCACATTCAGAGTAGATAAATGTTCATCTCCACCTAGAAGGTAGATGTTATCATGATACCCATTTTATGGATGGATAAACTGAGGTCTCAAGAAATTTGCCCAAAGTCAAGGTCTATTCCACTCCAAAGCCTGGTCCAAATGGACAACGTGAGCTGCGTCTTGGAAACTGGGGTAACCAGATTCGGCCACACATTACCTCTCCTCTTCCCAGAAGCATGTAAGAGAGGTAGAACGCAGCTACAGGAACAAGACAGAGAGAAGCCAGTCAGGCTGAAGGCCTCCAAGCAGGCTCTCAGCTCTCTCCAACCCAGGGAGGATGCCCTGTTTAGGTACCTACAGCCAATCCCCACAGAACTTGGAGTCCTGGACCTGCTCAGAAAGACTTCCCTGCAAGCCAGGCCGGCCTCTGGGAGCCGCACCCCCACTGGGCTCAGGTCTGTATCCCCTGGCCGGGCAGCCCTCTCACTGGGCAGGAACCTGTGGCCCCAGCAGGGCTGCAGAGGCTGTTTCCGCATTCCCAGGCACCATGGCAACACGAGTGCTCAGACTGGTGACCCGCACAGAGCTCTGTGCCCCTCTGCCATTTCCCTGGGGGAAAAAGAGGTCTTGGACCCACCAAGGGGGGAAATACTGTAATGTTGGCAGTGACTTCTCAACCCCTACCCATCCTGGCACAGACGGCCTCGTCACACTCACTGCCACCTGGTCCTCACATCAGCCTGCAGAGGAGGCAGGCTGTAGACAGCAACACTGTGCCAGCTTTACAGAGGGGGAAACTGAGGCATGAGGCATTTGGGGGAAAGGTTTTGGCGGAGATGCGGATGATGGATGAGTGTGTGGCCACCAAGTGGATGCAGGCATTCTCAAAGAGTCCCTTACGGAGTTTAAAACAAAGGGAAGGATTTGGAAGAAGGGGCTTGGTAACTTGAAAAAGTGACATTTCCAGACTATATTTTCTCAATTTCAAACATAATATAGTCAATTCAGAAAACTTGAGAAACAGAAAAGCGTGCATACACAAATACTCTCACATCCGCACACACACACTATCACACAATTATCCATCACCCCTTTCCAGAAATACTCAACATTTATCCACCTAGTATTTTATGCGTATACACATGTGTATATATAATTATACATTATATACATAATTTTTAAACTACATCTGGGATTACATTGTACCTGCTGTTTTTTCCTTTTTCACTTGGCATGGCTTGTGGACGTTTTCCCATGTCAAAAACGTTCTGTGCCAGGCGTTCTTGTTCATTGCACGTACTGCAACATGTGGACGGAGCGTCATCACTCAAATACACTCCCATCAATAACCATTTATCCTGCTTCCTAGTTTTTAGTTTTTCCAAATTGTTTCATTATAAAACCATACATGTTTATTATGGAACTCTGACAACACGCAGAGCTATAGCAAGAAGAAAATAACCTTATTCTCCCCAGTATACAAATTCCGTAACTACGAGCATTTGTGGGTACTCATTCCCTGTTGGAATTATATGCCCTATTTGTACTGATGGATAAGAATCTTTTTACACCATTGTAATGATTTATAATATACAATTTCCGCCGGGTCATTTCTAATCGGGCTTATTTTTTAATACTTGTCATTTTTCAGGGTATTGAGTTTGTCTGTTTTGGTTTCTATTCAACCCTGTTTTGGAGAGATTCTTTTCCCCACTCAGCTGGGTCTGTGGAACCTGAACTTTGCATGTTTAGCAGGTGCCGATGCAGCCGACCACAGAGGGAAGAATGGGGTTGGAAAGCGTTAGTGGATAGACTATTTTTTTGCTGTGAGGGCCACTCCAGAGACGGGCTTCCCTGTGTTAAGAAATGGAGCTGAGCTCCATTTATCCTACGAAAATAAATCACCCGGTTGCCCAGAGATGACTGCCGTGTGTTGTCTGCAATAGTGAAAAATTGGAAACAACCCCCCTGCCCATCAGTAGGAGGCAGATGACATAAATTACGGAGCATCCTTTCAATGAATCCTGTGCAGTCAAAAGCTATTGCAGCTCTCTATTGAGACGGAAAACGCCCTCCACGGCGGAAGGGAAAACAGCATATGACAGACAATTGCAGCGTGCGAGCGTGTGGCCCGTGCGTGTTTGTAAGCGTGGGCATCTGTGTAGCCCAAGGAGTATTTCACTAAATACTAGCAGCTGCTGTCTCTGGGTGGTGTGGGGGTGACTTTCATTTTCTGTTTTATTTTTATTTTCTTCTGGAATAAGTTTGTCTTCTTTTCTTTTGAGGGGGCATAGATTACTTTTGTGATGGGAGTGGGGCAGAAAAATAAAACAAACAAAAGCCCTTTTGGTTTTGAAGAGAAGAAATTTGTGGGGAAGACGTCCCTGCCCGCCTCCTCCGCCCCGGGGTGCAGCCGGCCCCCCAGCATGGTCGCCTGTGCTTGTGTGTTGCAGACTCAGACAGCCAGTGCAGCCCCACGCGGCAGAGCCTCAGCCTGTCGGAGGGCGAGGAGCAGATGGACCGGCTGCAGCAGGTGGAGCTGGTCAGGACCACCCCCATGTCCCACTGGAAGGCGGGCACCGTGCAGGCCTGGCTGGAGGTGGTCATGGCCATGCCCATGTACGTCAAGGCTTGTGCCGAGAACGTGAAGAGTGGGAAGGTAGGCAGCTCCCGGCCCCCCGTGGGACGTGCCCCATCCAGACACTGGCCTCCCCCACTCCCACCCTGGGGTCAGGAGGAGCCAGCCGACCTGTGTGCCCAGGCTCTGGTGTCCGTGCTGAATCACAGTGCCTCCCTAGCAAGGGACAACACCCTTCTGAGCCTCAGCGGCCTCACGTTCAGAATGGGACCAAGCTCCCTCTACCCGGGTTAAGGGAGGCAGGACGCATCCAGAGGGCTCTTTGGGGCTGGGAGGTGATTCCACCCCGCCCGTGGGGCAGGGGCCCCAAGGCAGGATGCAGACGTGTTCCAGGTGCTCTGCCCTGACTGTGTGGGGAGGTCGGCCGGGAGATGGGGGAGGAGCCCCACACACCCCCCTCTGGGCCCGCCCAGCAGCTGTCCTGGGACACCCAGGGTGCAGGGACAGCCCCGACTCCCACCCACCCTCCCGGGGGCAGGTGCTGCTGAGCCTGAGCGACGAGGACCTGCAGCTGGGCCTGGGCGTGTGCAGCTCCCTGCACCGGCGCAAGCTGCGCCTGGCCATCGAGGACTACCGCGACGCCGAGGCCGGCAGGAGGTGAGCGGCTCCTGGGTACCCCACCCGCGCAGGCTCCGGGGAGGAGGGAGAAGGGTCCACCCTGGGGCCTTCGGGTTACGCAGGTGGGAAGTGGGGTGCCGTGGACTGGGCCAGGTGTGGGGATGTTGGGGTGTGACCAAGATGGTTCACGATGTCCCTGGCCAGCGGTCCCAGGCACACCCAGTCCCCCCAGGCCACCCTCCCTGTAGAGAGAGAGACACACAGGAAAGGCATGAGGCCATAAATGCCCTGTGACACCCCCACCCCAGCACGGGAGCCTCCTGTGCCCCCCAGAACTCCCCTGCCTCCAGAGTCCAGCCTGAGCCAGTCTGCTGCACCTGCTTCAGCGTCTTACCATTCCAGGGTGAGGAAAGACAGCACGGGCAGGGAGGAATCTCCCACAGAGGACAGGGCCCCTCTCGGCAAGCACACCTGGGCAGGGCAGAGCGCCGTCCTCGCCGTGCGTCCCCGGCAAGGCCACCATGCCCGTTCCTCACACCACCCTCCGCCCCAGCCCTGCCCCTGCCTCCTGCCTGCCTCTCCCTGACTTGCTGCGAGCAGAACCCGTTGAGGGCCCCGCGTCCGCCACGCAGCTCCAGGGAACAGGGAAGGAGCCCTGCCCCCACCCGTCCTGAGACTGCGGAGCGGGGAGGAACTCGCTTTGTAAATCTGACACTTTCTGTTTTGCATAATTATGTCCTTCACTGGTTTCCCCATCATTTTTGTGCAGTTAATTAATCAAACCTGGTGGTGTGTGCTGTAATTTGCAGAAGCAGCTTAGTGGATTAAAAAAAGACGGGGTTGGGGGTAGAGAAACAGCCTGGTTTGGAAGCAGGAAAACCGAATCCATGTGTGTCCAGGAGAAAGGTGTGATTCTGAGGGGACAGGAAAGACAGAGGTGAGCCTGGGTCAGAAACTTGGGGAGCAACTTAAAGCAAGTGAACAAGAAGGGGCCTGGCCTTGTCAGCAAGTCGGGACGCCGGCCCATTCTAGCACAGCAACTGGCGTGTGAGTTGTATTTAACTCACGCTAGTTTTGAGCCCGGAGCCCCGTGAAGCACATGTAACTCACACGTCTCTTCACATTGGGAGCCATGAGAACTATTTTTCAAGTTGCATACAACTCATGCACAGAAAATAATAACAAATAACAGATTTGTCATTAAATTAGAAAAGATCATTTTGTTTTTGGAGTTTTTACTCTATTTTTGTAATAAAACACCATGGCCCCAAGGAAAGAATCTCTTTTTCTAGTGTGGCAGTCAATGTGCTAGACAGGGCTGGGGCTACCCCCTGCTGGGCTTCTCCTCCTGCGGGTCCCACAAGCACCTGGCACTCACCGCCCACCTCCTAACCAGCTCCGTCTCTGAATCTCTTCACCGCCCTCAGTCACCCAAGCTGGAAACCCCTCCTGTCCCCTCGCCCCGCCCCCAATAGGGGCTGTACACGCTGCCTGTGTTCATTGAACAGGGTGTGGCTGCCTGCTTCGCCTCTTACAAATTTGGGGAGTCCAGGCCACTGCCCACGCTGCCCTCAAACGTGGCTGTCTTAGTCTGCTTGGGCTGCCATAATGAAATACAACCAACTGGATGGCTTAGACAACTGACACTTATTTCTCACAGTTCTGGGGGCTGGAAGTCCGAGATCAGGTGCTGGCATAGCTGCGTTCTGGTGAGGACTCTCTTCCCGGCTTACAGAAGGCCGCCTTCTTGCTGTTTCCGCACATGGCAGAAAGAGAAATAGACACCCAGCTCCAAAAGCCACCACATTGGGGGTTAGGATTTTAGCACATGAATTGGGGGGGGGTGCAAATACTTAGTCCACAACAGTGGCTGACCCTGAAAACCTCCAGGAACCAAGAGTCTATGGTGCCCAGAAAGGGGAGGATTCAAATGTGCAGCCAGATGTGAACGGGTTTTGAAAAATTCCGAGAGCAGAACGGTTCCAGGATTATGGAGCCCCAACATGAGACAGCTCCCAGGGCTTCCTGCAGAAGGCAGAGACCTTATTTTGAGTTTCCGATTCCCTGCGGAAATCTGGCCTGCCTCTCACTTGCCATGCGACATCGCCCTCTCTGGGACTCAGTTTTCCCACCTGTGAGGTGGGAGTAAACTAGGAAAGTGATTTTTAAACTTTTGGGGATCATAGCCCCTTTAAGAATCTAATAAAAGCTTTTGATACTTTCCCCAAAAGAAATATACAAAACTTTACAACTTAGCATTGTGGGACCCTCGGACCCACCCACTTTCAGGGGTCCATGGACTCTAGGGTGAGAACCTCAAGTGAGTTCCTCTTCAAGAACATTTTCAAATGCGACATCCTGTGTGACCATGGGTGTGACAGCGCCCTCTCTGGGCCTGGTTCCCCTTATCTACAAAGTACTGACAGCAAAACTCACCAACCCCTTGCCAACTCATCGTCACCGCATGGACACGATTTCATTTAATCCTCACAACACCGATACCGGATGGACATCCTTTCTCTCATTTTAAAGATGGGCAAAGTGAGGTGCAGGTAAATAATGTGCCTGAAGCCACACGTCAAAACATCTGACTTCAAAGTCAATCGCCTTTTCCACTATCCCGTGTCACTTTGTATCAAAAAACAAGAACAGGAATGGCTCCTGCTACTGTTCTTTCTGGAACACCCAGTGTATCCCGCACCCTGTGCTAAGGGTTTTACCTTCTCCTCTCTTCCAGTCGTTACAACTCCACGAGGCAAGCATGGTTACTCCCATTTTTACAGATGAGAAAAGTGGGGCCCAGGGGCTCCAGGTTGCAGGGCTAAGAGTGACAGAGCCAGCACAGCCTCCGATTTTCTGGGTTGTGTATGACCCAGGTAATCGCTAAATGCTACGCCTGTTCTCAGACTTCAGGGTCTAATCTGGCCGAGTTTGGGGAGGGGTGATGAGAAATTTTGTAAGACGTCTGAATGGCTTTTACAGCCCTGCCGTTTTATTCAGCTTGGGCTCTTACAGTCAATAGCTCAGACCAGCAGCTGGGAAAGTCAGAGGCCCCATGGGGACGACTTTAATGAAAAGAGAACGACGTCGAAGGGCAGGAGCATATTAGCTGTCGGCGGGCGGACGGGTAGTACTGACTGTGAACGAGCCTCTCTGGGGCAGGTTAAACACCCCACACCTTGTTGCATCCTTGATTTGCTGAACAAAACCCCTGGGTTTGGTCAGGAGAGGAGCCCATTCTGTTTCCCATCGGTGCCAGCCCTGGCCCAACAGCACCTGATTCGGAGGGCTGTGAGCTCCACCTCGCACCCGAGAGAGAAATCAGCGAGGGCTGGCGCCTCGGAAGGGTCCCCCTGTGACGAGGGTGGGGCTGGCCTTCGAAGGGCTGGGACGGGGTCTACCCCAGGACCTTTGCATCCTAGAAGTGAGCTCGTCTTGGGCCAGAAGGTTCCAGTTCAGGAGCTCCCCTGAGCCCTGCTCTGTCATCACGCACTCAACTATGGAACACACGCTGTAGAACGTTCACTCTGAGCCTGGGCATGGGGGCCCTGGGCTTTATAGATAAGCCACACCCAGCCCTGCCCTCCAGGAGCTGACAGTCCAGGGAGGCAGCTGGCCACAGGAGCAGCAATGACCCACAGCGTGACTGGGGCTGGGATGGGAACTCCTGGGGGCTTTGGGCACAGAGAAGATCCCCTGACCCAGTGAGAAGTCCTGGAAGGCTTCTGGGAGACCAGACGTCTCCGCGGGGTCTGCAGGAGTTAGCCGGGTGAAGAGGGTGGCGTGGGGTGGGGTGGAGAACAGGCCTGGAGCCCAGAGGCTGGGAGGCCGAGGGGCAGGGGAAGGAAGACGAGGCCAAGAGGGAACCCAGCCTTCTCTTAGCTGTTCTTGCAGCAAGTATTCAGTCAGTGTCCACTGTGTGCAGCCCTGTGCTGACTATTCGGCGGTGAGCGCAGTCCCTGTCCTGACAGAGCTTACACAGTAGGGCAGGAAAGAGAGAAAATAATCTAGTGGACAAGTCAATGAATGTTAAAATTCAATGTGTGACAGGTGCGTTGAAGGAAATCACTAGAAACAGAGCGGGCTGGGGGAGCGACTTGACACAGCGCATCAGAGACAGGGGAGAGCGGGCACAGGGACCAGAGGGCTGAGGCTGGGGCCAGGGAGGGGCGGAGGCTCAGTGTCCCCCGGAAACGCCCCCAGGAGCCTGGCGTGTGGGGGGTAGGTCAGGGCCAGTGTGGGCGGCTCTGTAGGCCACTCCAGGGACTTTGGACTTTATTCCTGCAAAAGGAAGCCAGGGAGGGTGTCCAGCAATTTTAAAGGACCTTCTGGTGGCCGCAGGGACTGTGGACCGGAAGGGGCGAGTGTAGGGAGTGGGGGGCCGTCGGAGGCAGCCGCAGGAACCCAGGCCGGGGGTGGTCGAAGTTCCAGGAAAGGAGAGAAGGGGACAGAGGACACACTGACCAGAAGAACCAGGCAGGGCGGTGGGGCAGGTGAGGACGGGCTGCCGGCTTGGGAGTTGGGTGACAGTGACGGTGCAGGAGGGGAACAGCTGGGGCAGGGGCTGGGACTTGAATGAGAGATCCCGTGGAAGCCAGGAGGCTGGAGAGGAAAGGTCAGAAGAGAAGAGAGGTGAATTTGGGAGAGGTCACTCAGGGATGCTGCCCGGAGCCCTGCAGACGGGAGAGCTGGGGCTGGAGAAGGAGGGGAGGGGTCTGGAGGGAAGATGCGCCCATCATGTGGCAGCAGCTGCCAGGCGATGCTCCACAGGGATCCTGCCAGCAAGGACGGACAGTGAAGGGCCATCTAGGAGTCAGCAGGAAGGGGGGGTGATCAGCTACCTCTGGCTGCCGCCTGGGACGGAAGGCGGTGCTCCTTGCAAGCCCACCACTTTCCCTTTCACTTAATGATCCCTTGGTGGCCCCCCGCGGCTCCCACTTAGCTGGCAGCGGCTGATCCATCGTGCTGCGGAGTCCCTCTGTGGGTGGCACACGCACCTCCTGCCTTCTGCGAGGCTGCCACCGCGTGGCCAGCAGAAGAGTGACAGTGCCAGGCCCACCCTAGCCGGCACAGCCACACTTGACCCCTTTGAAAAGCACGTGTGTTGCACCTGCTGTGTGCGTGGCTCTGGGCTCTGTCCCGTGTGGGACCAGGGAAGTCCGAGACACGCGGTGCGGTGGTCAGAGAGAGGACTTGGAATGTGCGAAGTGGGCTTTAATTCCGACTCCCAGACGGGCCACTCTGTGGCTCTGGGCAAAGTTGGAGCTTCTCCTTTGTAGAGGGAGGACGGCAGCACCTTCTTCACACAGTGGTCCCGAAGGTTAGGACGTGCCTGACACACTGCGAGTGGACACTGTGACGGTGACCACCGTCACTTTTCATAATATTCTCCAAACAGGAAAACGCACCAGAGAGCACTACTGGGGAGGACGTGCTGATCGGGCGGGCCGGGCCCAGGCCTTGTGGGTCCCAGGATGCTGTCGAGGCCCTTGTGGAAGTGAGGGGGGGTTAGGCAGGCGGCATGGGGTCCCCAGAGTTGCTGTCTCCTGCGTGGCCCTTCTGCTCTGTCACTGTGCGTGCTCACTCTGAACGTGGTCTCTTCCCTTTTCCTGTTCCCTCTGCCTGACTGTGGATCCTGTCTGTTCTTTGGGCCTTTCTCTGCCCCTCCCCACCCATCCACCTCTCGCCATCTCTGCTCTGCTCTTCTGCCTGCTTTCCTCTCTCTCTCTCTCCGCTCCACCCTGTCCCTCTCTGTCTCTGTGGCTTTCTTGGTCCTCCACGACCCCGTTTTTTCCCCATCTCTGCTGCCATTCCTGCCTGTCCCTGTTTCTGACATTTCCCCCCACCCCCTCTCTGGCCGCGTCTCTCCTCACCAGCCTGTCCAAAGCTGCCGACCTGGACCATCACTGGGTGGCGAAGGCCTGGCTGAACGACATCGGCCTGTCCCAGTACTCCCAGGCCTTCCAAAACCACCTGGTTGACGGGCGGATGCTGAACTCCCTGATGAAACGAGACCTGGAGAAGCACCTGAATGTGTCCAAGAAGTTCCACCAGGTCAGCATCCTCCTGGGGATTGAGCTGCTGCACCAAGTGAACTTCAGCAGGGAGGTGAGGACCAGGGCCCTTCCACAGCCTTCCTTTCCCCTCTGGCATCCGCTGCCTGTCCATCTAACCGCCCACCCATCTGTTCATCTGCCCATCCATCCAGTCACCCATCCACCCATCTGCTTGTTCATCTATCCATCTGTCTGTCCATGACCCATCCATCCATCCATCCATCCATCTGCATGTCCATCCATCTTCCATCCATCCATCCGCTTGTTCATCCATCTATCCATCTGTCCATCCATCACTCACCCATCCATCCATCCATCTGCCATCTATCCATCTGCTGATCCATCCGTCTGTCATCCATCCATCTGCTTGTTCATCTATCCATCTGTCTGTCCATGACCCATCCATTCATCCATCCATCCATCCATCTGTATGTCCATCCATCTGCCGTCCATCCATCCGCTTGTTCATCCATCTATCCATCTATCTGTTCATCACCCATCCATCCATCCATCCATCTGCACGTCCATCCATCACCCACCCATCCATCCATCCATCTGCATGCCCATCCATCCATCCATCCATCCACTTGTTCATCCATCCATCCAACTGTCTGTACAACCATCATCCACTCCTCCCTCCCTCCTTCCAACAGCCACATACTGGGCATGGGCCAGGCCCTGTGCCCAGTTCTGGGGAAATGGGAGCCCTTGTCCTCTGAGAGCTCACTGCTTCTCAGGGAGAATCACAAAGAAGCTGGTGGTGACAACACTGTGGGAAACTGTCCCAACGAGGGAAGCCCAGGGTTTTATGAAAATACACGAAAGAAGCCTCCAGGGATCAGGGGCGACCCCCAGGGATAGTGACGGCCAAACTGAGACCTGAGGAGGAATCGCAGGGATCAGTGGAAAACAAGAGGGGAAAGCAGCCCAGCAGAGGGGACAGCGTGGCAAAGGCCCAGAGGACGGATCTGTGGCAGCAGAGGAACTGAGAGTCCTGATGGGTGGGGTGGCAGGTGTGTGTGGGGGGGGGAAGTGAAAGGAAGTGCTGGAGAGGTCACCAGGGGCCGGTGGTCATGTTCTCAAGTTTGGGCTCTGAGTGCCCCTTGACTCTGCACCCTGTCAGGCCAGAGAGCGCAGGGCACCTGCTTCAGTCCCCAGGGCCTCCCCACACTCCCAGGGAGGGGCCATGGGGCTGAGTCCACACAGTTGACCTTTCCTAGGGCGACTTCCGAGCACAAGCAATTCATGGTCAGGAGCAGAGGGACAGAAGAGGGGCCGCCAGGCCTTCCTTCCCCTCCTCAAACACCCACTGAGAAGCATTCGTGGTGCACCTGCTGTGTGCGTGGCACTGGGCTCAGTCCTGTGTGGGACATGGGGACGTCTGAGACACGGCGGTGCAGTGGTAAGAGAGAGGACTTGGAACTCGCCACACGCGGGTTTTCATTGTGACTCTAAGACGTGCTGCTATGTGGCTCTGGGCAGGCAGAGCTGCCTGTTGCTACAGTGAGGATGGCAACACCATCCTCATCAGCACTGGGAACAGGAAGGGGACAAGGACACAGTCCCAGTCTGACAAAGGAGGCAGTAACGTGCAGGAAGGGCCCCCACTCCATCTGGGACCTCCAGGTGCCCCTGGTCCCCCAATGGACCCACTGTCTCCCCACAGGCGCTGCAGGAGCGCCGGGCCCGCTGTGAGACCCAGAACATTGACCCGGTGGTCTGGACCAACCAGCGGGTGCTCAAGTGGGTGCGAGACATCGACCTGAAGGTGAGTGTGATGGCGGCGTGGGGGTGCCTCTAGGCGTGTGCGAACCCCGGGCAAATCTGTACGCAAATCAATATCCCCTTCTGTGTGAACTGAGGCGTCTTTGCCCAGGCCTGGCAGGCATCGCAGCCCCCTCAGGCCAACCAGCCTCGTTCCTTTGTCCCCAGGAATATGCAGACAACCTGACCAACAGTGGCGTCCACGGCGCCGTGCTGGTGCTGGAACCCACGTTCAATGCCGAGGCCATGGCCACCGCCCTGGGCATTCCCAGTGGGAAGCACATCCTCCGGAGACACCTGGCAGAGGAGATGAGCGCCATCTTCCACCCGGCCACGTAAGTGTGGGCCAGGCCCCAGGCGGCGTGGGCTGCTGGGTGCAGCCCATCCTGGCCTGTCACTTGCTAGACCCTGCTTGTTCCTTGCACCATGGAGTTTTCCTTGTGCAGACCAGGAAACTGAGGCTCAGAGAAGCAAGTCCTTTAGCCTCAAGGTCATAGACTAGAAAGAGGTAGGGGACCAGTCAGGTCTTGAATAAAGTTGTGTGTTAAATCCAAAGCCACCTGGGTGGTCAGGAGCATCCAGTGAACCCCCAAACCACATGGGGCCTTGGGGAGCAAGAGACTCAACCCTCGGGCCGGCCCAGCTGGCAAAGGCTGATCCCCACCCTCTGCCTTCCTTCTTGTGCCTCGGCACCTCTTCCGTGCCTGAAATGCCCTTTTTGACTCAGGAGGTTCCAGTGAGATGCCTTGTTCTCCAGAACTTTCCCTCATCAAAACTTATCCTTTCGATGTTCCATTTCCTCAAGGTCCAAGCAACTAGAAATAAGTAATAAGCCAATTCAGCAAAGACCTTAGTCTTATGCTCGGCCTGTTCCCTGGAGCCTTTGTGTTTTCCTGGGGTTTAATCCAAAGGAGTAACCGAGGAGGGGATTTCAGCCACTGTGCAAATCACAAGAAGGGAAGATATTTTGGCATAGTGGTGGCCGGGGCCATCCCTGCTCCTTTGTCTACACCATGAAGGCAGCCACATTCTATTCAGGGGATAGTTTGTTAAGACCACAGCTGCTTGCTGGGCCCCATCATACAGATGAGGAAACCAAGGCCTGGCAAGGTGATCAGCTCACACAAGAACTCATCGAGGGAAGAGTTGAGCAGGGACTCAAGCCAGGTCTGTGCCCTCAAAGGCTTTGTTGGTCACAGTAAGATATTTAATACAACCATAGCAATTACTCTTGCTACATTAGCCACTTCTCAGCATCTTATAAGTATCCTCTCATGTAATCCTCGCAATGACATCAGGAGAGAAGCTCTGTTCAATCAACCCCACTCTGCAGGGCACACAGCCCAGGTGATACAATCGCCAAGGGGTTGGGCCAGGCCACTGATGTGGAGCCCACACTTGCAACCACGGCCCTACCCTAAATCCCAAGGTGGGAAGACCTTGGTCTAGATCTTGGTCCTAGAGGCCCAAGTTCAATTTCCATCCCTGCTACTAGGTGTCTTATATATCCTTGGACAAGACACCCGTCCTCTTTGGACTTCCATCTCTTTTTCAGTGGAAATAAGAGAAGGGGCCCTGGGGTCTCCGAAGTTCATTTGTCTGCTAATGTTCCACGAGTCAGGGAGATCAATGCCCTTGCAAGAGAGCAAGCAGAGCCGGCTGCCTGAAATTGTGTGGCTGCTGCAATTAGAGCTGCTTCCCCACTGGATCTGGGAATTTCATCTCGGTGGGGGAGCGAGGGTAGTCACTCACGAAGACCTTATTTCCTGACCCACCACAGAGCACAGCCTCCCTGTGACATGGAAGCCCCTGGCACCTGTGGGTTTGAGAACTTAGGTCAAGTTGCCATTCACTCAGTCAGTGCTGTCTCCTGCACACCGCCCTCCCCTCCTTTGAACCTTCTCAGCAAAGTTTGCCCCAGAAGAAGCAGAACGTCTCTGAGGCAGCTTAAAAGATGTTAGAAGGTTCCTTCTCTTAAAGAGTCCACCTCTGTGGCAACTCCGGCTCTTGCCCCAGCTCTGTACCCTACAAGGAGCCTCAGTTTCTTCATCCACAGCACTGATGTGCTCGCACTGGGATTGGCAAACTTTTTCTGTAAAATGCCAGATAGTAAATATGTTGAGATTTGGGAGCCTTAGGATCTCTGCTGAAAGTATACAACTCTGTCCTTGTAGCAAGAAAGCAGCCATAGACAACCTGTAAATGAAGGGGCGTGGCTGAGTTCCAATAAAACTTTATTTACAAAATCAGGCAGCCGCCTGGATTTGGCTCACAGGCTGTAGTTTGCCAAATTCTACTCTAGCAGAAGCCTTCCATGCTTTTGCACAAAGAAGTGTTGTCACAGGGGTAACTTCAGGCAGCAAGGCAGGCAGGGGACACAGATTTCAAATGCAGAGCAGGGGAGACTCTCCTGATGCTTCCCAAATCACATCTAAAAAGGTAGGATCTGGGCACTCTCCATCAAGCCTTCTCTCTCGTAGTAAGTTTGGCAGCACCCTGAGGAGTTAAGAGTGGGACTTTGGAGTCTCAAAGACCCAGGTGCAGATCTTGGCTGTACCACTTACGGCTGTGTGATCTTGGGCAAATTGCTTAATGTCTCTGTGCCTCCCTTTCTTCATCTGTAACACAGGGCTGGCAGTTTTGTCCCCCAGACGCGTGGTGAGGATGGCATTTATAAAGTGCTGAGCACAGTGATGGCGCATAGGAGGTGCTCAGTCAGTCACTGCCACCAGTGTGAGTGTGTGAGTGTGCGCAGTTGACTAAGCCTCCCCTGCTGACTCAAAACGGGTATCTCCGCAGCTCCACGGGCATCCGGGAGGCTGAGCGCTTCGGAACGCCCCCTGGGAGGGCCTCCAGCGTCACCCGGGCGGGGAAGGAGGAGAACAGCAGTGGTCTCAAGTATAAGGCCGGCCGGGTAAGTCGCTCCATGCACTCACCTGTGCATCCCGCACACCTGGGAAAGATCTCTTTGTCCTCTGGGCTGGGTGGCCCCCTCCCTGCTGTGTGTCTGTGGCGCCTGCATTGACCTGTGGGAAGGTAGAGGTCGGGTCACAGGTGCGTCCAGGAACGATGCCCTTCAAGAGACCTACGTGATGCTTCAGTCATAGTGACAAAGGCTCCCACGAGGCTTAGAGTAGTGCACCGTATCTTGAAGTGCAGGTCTCACGTGCCTGCGTCAAAACCACCTGACACTATTGCTTGATGTCCAAATTCTGGGACCCACTCCGGCCTCCAGAACCAGAAGGTCTCTGGTCAGCAGCCTGCCCAGAGGGTTCCGGTGTAGCCCAGACTCTGAGAACCACCGACTTAGATTTAAAACACCAGTGACCCGAGCAACAGCAGAGATGAACCCCTGGTGACTCCGACAAAACAGGATGAAAACACATGCAATGTGGATCCGATCGCACAGACTCGAGTGACACAGGTTCCTGAATGGAGACGTGCAGACGCGGGTGGCAGAACTGGGTGATCCCAAATCCTCCCATTTGAACAAGGAGTGATCCCCATTCACTCATGAACATCAACAAACTGCCTCCCTTACCCTTAAAATTCCCCATTCTAGAACATGCTTTCTCATTGGGAGTGATATCGCTCCCAAAGGAGTGAAAGTTTGGGGTGGGGAGAGGTGGCAAAAAAAAACTTACTCTTTTTATGTAAAAGCACAGATATACATAAGCAGGTGCACAGTACATCTGCGGTATTAAAATTGCATGATAGCGGTACAATCGAGAAAAAACTGTCTAAAAAGTCTCCTTGGGAGGCAATAATAAAAAGAAGTTTGGGAAACACTCATTGAGAAAGAAAGGCAGTGAAGTAAATAGTTACAAAGCACTGTCATAACTGCTATAATATAGAAACATACAAAATAAGAGAGAAATGTTTGAGGGCCCACTGTGCGTGATAATAATAGTTGCTATTCACCAAGTACCTACTCTGTGCCGGCACCCTGCTGTGTGCTGTACAGATGGGATTCTACTCTGTACAATTCTGGGAGGTAGAAATTACTATTCCCATCTTGTAGCTGAGAAGACAGCCTCAGAGAGGGGAGGTGACTTGTCCAAGATCACACAGCTGGGCAGTGGCAGAACAGGAATCTGAACCTGGGTCTGTAAGTCTTTCTGCCCCACTAGGCAATGCTTATATTCCTTCTCGCCCTGGGTACGCAGTCAGACCGCATGCTCCTGCTCAGACGTTCCCACAAATATTGTCCTGTACACTCTTCCTCAACTCTCCTCCCCTCAAAGAGGAAGGAAGGAGACTTCCATGAATAATCAGACTGACAGTCTTTGTCCTCACGCTTGGCAACCAATCAAATCCTTCCAGTTGGGAACACAAAACTCTCTCTGAATGGTAATTCACAATCTCCTCTCAGTCTCCCTGAGCAGTGACTATTATTACTACTAGGAGGAGCACAGAGAGGTTAAGTGAATTACTCAAGGACACAGAGCAATTCACATTGGAGACATTTCCCAGATCTGAAAACATTTAATTCTTGTTTCTCTTCTTCTTGTCCTTTGGTTATGTTCTTGTCTTCTCAGCTGCCCCTGGGGAAGATAGGAAGGGGCTTCAGCAGCAAAGACCCTGATTTCCATGACGACTACGGCTCTCTTCAAAACGAAGACTGCGGAGACGATGACCCCCAGGGTGGGCTCGAGCAGTGCCGTCTGGAAGGCTACAGCAGCCTGGAGGTCACCAACGTGTGAGGAACCCATGGCTCCACCAGACCCAAGGCGGAGAGACCCCGGCAGGAGGAGCGGCCAGATGGCCCAGGTGCCGTCCCCACTGTACATAGCGACCTCAGGCTGAGGGTTCCCCTGCTCCAGGGCAGAATCCCAGCAGACTGCTGCAGTGCCAGATGGGGAGTGCCCCGGAGGGAGAAGACCCCAGCCTGCCTGTCTTGGGTGGGCTGTGGGCTTTCCTGCTCAACCCAAGGAGACTGGGCTGGAGGACATGTCACAGTGCCCAGCCTCTCCATAATCCAGGATGCACAGGCTCCACCTTGGAGTAACTGTCAGCTGTTGAGCAGTCCATGCAGTGCCCGCAGCCTTGACCTGAGCTGCCAAGCTGGAAAGAGGCCCACGGTTTCCCCAAACACCCTTCCAGGAGGAGCGGGTGGGACTCCAACCTGACACCACAGAGCCCAGCATGTTAGCAGTGCCAGCAGCAGGCAGAGCAGGTGCAGGATGGCAGACAGAGGGGGTCTCGTCTGCAGCCCCCTTGGCTGAGAACTTGGGTCGCTGAATGTCTCTTGGGAGAATGCAAAACAGGGACTGGTCGTTCCTTCTACCTTAAGAGCTCCATGTCACGTGGGGGTGGACGTGTTGAAGAGCTGTGTGCCCACCAGCCCAGGAGTGGCTATACCGAGTGGGGGGCTGGTGAGTGAGCCATGCCAGGGTGGGGCTTAGTGGCAACATCCCCAGGAAATGCAGGTATCCTGTCACCAGCATGAAAGATACGTGACGGCAAGATCCAGCGTGACTGAGTTCAGTCAGTGACAACCGTATGGAGTGTGGCAATGGATTTGAGATCTGGGGCAGGGGAATGCTTGTCATCATTAACCCAACAAATCTTTGTGGTGATGTCACTGTCACCTGAAACATAGGTGTGCTCACCAACGTCCTGAGATGCAAACTCCACGGTGTTGGTGGAGAGAACCCCTGTCCTTTTTCTTGACCCACCATTGTCTTGCTGTGTGGCTTCTCCCCAGTGGCCTCACTTCTCTGTGCCTCAATGTCTTCATCTATAATACTGGTTCCCTTCCAGGGATGTTGCGAGGACTAACACTTGCTAATGTCCGTAACACACTTTGTAACCTCTCAGGAGACAATGGGAAGTTATGGGTGTCTAATTTCCCATTTACAACACAGAACTGACGTTGGACTAGTTCTCTCCAAGTCCGTTTTGGCTGGAGCAATGTGCAAAAAAGGAAGACAGGGAGTGTTTAATGCTCAGACTCACCAAGCGCCCACAGCAGGGCTCAACAAAAAATCAGCCCCATGAGCACAGCCTTGAAAACCAGTTTGACTCGAGCATTCAGGCCTGACTTCATTGACCCGATGACTTTGCTGAGTGACGATTAGGGAAGGACCGACGTGTTGGGATTCTACTTACACGTCTCTTATCAAAGCCTATCATTTGTTGGAACCATGGTGCTCGACTGCCTTTGAGGCCATTTGCACCAGGAGTCAATGAGAGGTTTGAATCCAAGATTCGCAGCAGGTGTCAGACTCTGAGAACCATCAGAGCACGTGTTCTTCAACCCAGTAAATTGCTTCCTCTCCTGGGAAAAGCCAAACGCTGATGAACTTGGGAATTACTCCTCCCTGATGCCGAAGACTGTGGTTTTCTCTCTAACCTTAACGTAAGCACAGCCTTTCTTGCTACCTGACACCAGATGCCTCGCTGGTGGACAGGTGGGTGTTTGGCCTCCTAAGGACACATTTCTGATTCCAGCCCTCAAGGTGCAACTCCCTGGGGCTTGGCTCTGTGAAGTTCAAACCCCTGTATCTTGATAACATTCAGCCTCATTCACAAGCTGCAAAGCCCATGGCTCAGAGAGGAGAGGGGAGACCTCCTCTAACCTGGTGCCACCGTCACTCCCTAGCCACATCCAGGGTGGGTGAGCCGGGACACCCTGGAATCTGCCTCGTGAGAGGCAGCAAAGGCAGGTGCCCAGGAGGGCACTTACTCCCAGAGGGCGAGTGAGAATGGCAGAGGGCACCTGAATGCAGATCTGATGATGTGAAACCAATGTTCACCCAAGCTGTCAGAAACGACACTTGCATTGTTTCCAGACTCAGTCCTGTTGGGGACAACTGGGGCTTCCTGGCAGAGATGGCATTCATCACCCAAAACATTCGCAGCACGAGGCCAGCAGGCCTGGGGCAACGCAGGTAGCCTCGAGTGCACCTTTTGGTCCACATGATGCCGTCACAGCCCTCTCTCGAGGGCCCTCGCACGAGGCTCCCCACCTCTGGCAGCCAGGCGAGGATGTGGAGCTGTGTTTTCAACACGAGGATGGGGCGGTGGTTAAATGAACGACCTCCACGGAGGCAGATGGGCTGAGCTCTGTCTGCGGGAAAAATCTGAAACATCAACTCCGCGTCAAGGGTGGGCAGGAAGAGTGGAGGGCGGAGACTTGGCACAGAGACTCTGAGAGCCGACTGACAAAGGCTGCCAAGGGGCCACCTCCGGGATGGTGACCTGCCACATCCTGCTAAGATAGTTTGAGCTGTGGTCTTGGTCCCTAAAGGGTGGCTTGGCATGTGGGCCTGGGGACAACACGGATGTGCTTCTCTGGACATTGCTGTGGCCTGTGCCCGCAGGTGCTGGTCCTTTGAAAAGAGGAGGCATCTGTGGTCCCAGGGGCTGGGGAACAGCAGGATAGGGAGAGACAGCCCATGTTCCTCCCAGAAGCCGGGGGCCAGAGCCAGCAGAAGGCACCTGCTCAGCTGACTATCAGCTTTCTGCCCCCAGGTGCCTCTGCAAGGCCCCTTGTCCTTGGCTGAGCCCGGCCTTCCTCCTAGAAATCTGTCGGTGTCGCTGTTAGCAGAGCCAGGCTGCAGGAGGCAGGGAGAAACCACACGACATGCTGGCCAGAGGAAGCAGAGGGCAGGGAGTCTCTATGCTGCCCGGCCTGCTGGGGGGCCTCGGAACAGGGACCCAAAAGCTTGAGGTGACTGGACAGGGCTGGGTCTTGGCAGAGCGCGAAGATTTGGCAAGACATGGCTTCAGCGTTCACAGCAGGGACACGCAGGAGACCCCCCCCACCTGGGAGAAGAACGCCCGTGCTCAGGCCTAGCGTCCCAGTCCCGCTGAAGCCTACACGTCTGTGCTGTCACATGTGCTCTGCCATTTCTGGAAAAGAAGCCCTGTGGGCAATGGCAGCTACCAGGTCTCACGCTGTCACCGGTGCCTGGCTGGTGCAGAGCATCTCCTGAGCCCTGGTGACGAGGGGAGTGTGTGGCTACGAAGGAAACGAGCTGTCTGTAAGCAAAGATGATGTTCCTGGCCGTGGCCTCAAATGTCTTCCCGAGAGCAAATTTTAACACTGTAACAATAAATACTACTGCACAGCGCTTTATTAAGGTGACTTTTTTCTGTGTGTTTTCTCATTGAGTTTTCCCAGCAGCCTCTTTGAGAGGGGGGATTGTGAACCCATTTCACAGACTTGACAATGGAGAAATTAAGATCGCAAAGGCCAAGGGGCTTGCCCAGCTCCACAAAGCTAGGAAGTCATGGGGCAGGGACCCGACCCCAGCGTAGGACTCACCAGGGCAACACTCAAACCGCAGTTCAGGTGCATGCACTCTTTCTTGCCAGAAAAGTCCCCAACAAGGCAGTGCCTGCTGTCCCAGGAACCTGCAGTCTGGAGGGGAGCATGGGACAAGTCACCCCTCCCTTTGTGTCACTCCTCCCATTGCTAGAATAGATCTCGAGTGGTGGAACCACAGGTGTCCTAGCACGGTATCCTAGCACGGTGCCCTCAGACTTTCACATGCACATAAATCACCTAGTTGGGGAGGTAACCTTGGAATGCAGGTGCTGAATTGGGAAGTCTGGGGTCAGGCCTGAGATTAGCATCTCTAACAAGCTCTGAAGTGGTGTGGCTGGTCCAGGGACCACAGGTTGTCACAGCAGAGAGACGGGCCTTCCTAGCAAAGCCCTCATCACATGAGGTGGGCGCTGGCGTGTGGGCTCCACCGAGGTATCCGCATGGCCCTGGTGGACTCTCACCTTCCCAAACCAGACTGTGTGCTTCTCCTGGGACGGGGACCCAGCCTGGCTCCCTGGCCCGTCACCAATGTCAGGCAGGGGCGAGCACTCTGGGAGGGTACACTGAGTGAGGGAGAGATGAGAAGAGTCAGAAGACACTGAGAGTCAGGCCTGGGGACAGCCGGTTTCTAGAAGCCAGCCGCAAACACTGTCTGTCTTGAACCCTCTGGGTGCCAGGGCCTGTCCTTGGTGCTGGATACGGTGGGAGAACTCAGTGTGGTAAAGGAGGTAAGAAACGCACCCATGACCAGGGTGATCAATTCCAGACAGTGGTAAGTGTGACAGTGACTTCAAGTGGGGGGTAGGGGATCCTTGGGGACTTTTGGGCTGAGACCTAAATTCTGAGGAGCCAGCCCTGCAAAGATCTGAGGGAAGAACATTCCGGCAGTGAGTTCCTGAGCTAGAAGCTGAGGATATAATGGTGAAAAAATCCTGCCCAGACACTGCCCGCACAGAGCTCACAGTCTAGTGGGGAAGACAGGTGGGAATGAAATACTCCCCCAGCAATGTAGGGTGTCACTGTGACAAGTTGAGAGCAGAGGTAGCTGGTGGTCAGACGGCTTACCACACGGACATTTAACACAGCCAAGAGGAGCTCAGGCCTAGGGGGAGGGGAGTTCAGCAGGTGAAAAGGATTCTAGACAGCCGGCACAGCATGTGCAAAGGTCCTGTGGCAAGAGTAGCAGAGCCCCATGGCTGAAAAGAGCCCCATGTGGCTAGGATGTGAGGGGCTTATCTCCTGAGGGTATTGAAGGTACTTCAGGCAGCAGAACCTCTGCCAGGCCTCTGCCCACCCCCAGGACCCTCGACCTGGCTCCTGCCCCTCTGTGTCACCCTGATACAATTAGCGCTACAACTGGACATGAAGTCCTGCCTTTACTCTGGCTCATGGCTAAATCAGATTTATCAGGCTACAGACTGATGTGATGGACCCATGAGGTGGCCCTGTGGGTTCCAGGGCTCAGCTGATTGGGAGACAACTAAGGTGTGTGGTAGAAACCCAAGATGCCTGTTTGAAGCCACACTGCTTGTAACATGTGCTGCTGGTTTCCAAGGGTGGGGAACAAACCGTTAGCAAACTCGTACGAAATGTCCAGCTCTTCCCAATTCACTTGAACCAAGCAGGGCTTCTTTCTGTGGTTGGTTTCCTATAGCACGGGCAGCCCTGGCATTTCGGCTGATCATGAAAGGAAGGCCCAGCCCCCTTGAGCCTAATGCAGGGGTGAGGGGAGGGGCTGAGTCTCTCTGCGTCCCAGTCTGGAGGGCAGGCGGCCGAGCTCTCATCATAATTAGCAGCTAAGATCTTATTTGTGTGCTTGTTCTCACCACTTACTGTGTGCTAAGGGCTTTGCACAAATATCCCTTTAATCCCGAAGGGCATGTCCTATTACGAACTCTCCAAGTTTTCACAGCTAGTAGAGCCGGAACTTGAACTCCATCTGCATGAACCCGCCAGCTGCCTCTCAGACGGGGACCCATGTCCCAGAAGGGCCCCTCAGCAGAGCACAGATAGATTCATGCATCTCGGTATTTGGCTAATTGCCCTCGAGTAGCTTGGTGAGATCCTGCTCCCCAACTCTCTCTGGGCCAGGGTGGATCTCTGCTGAATTCCAGAGCATGTAATCCGGGCCTCCTCTGAGACATCCCATTCCTCGATTCTGCATTACGGTCATTTGTGGGGGGCCCACAGGGACTGTGACTGCTCCTGCACTGCATCCCCTGATACCATGTCCCACACACTCTTGTTTTATTAAGCAAAGGAGCAGATAAATAAATACATACGAATTCACAGAGCACTGGCTGCCTGGGCAGGACACTCTACAGCTGTGCTGGCCAATACAGCAGCCACAAGCCACATGTGGTTATTTAAATTATTAATTAAAATTAAATAAAACTTAAAATTCCATTCCTCAGTTGCACTAGCCACATTTCAAGCACTTCATAGCTGCATGTGGCTAGTGGCTACTGTACCGGACAGGCAGATACAGAACATTCTCACCATTGCAGAAATTTCGATTGGACTGTGCTTCTACACAGCAACCAGAGGGGACTGAGGTTACTATACAGCCCTACCCTCAAGAAGCTTCTAATGTAGCTAAGGAAAAAAGAAAAATCAAGGCTCCAGAAAAACACAGCTAGAAAAACAAAAAGACTCGGCTGGGTGCGGTGGCTCACACCTGTAATCCTAGCACTCTGGGAGGCCGAGGTGGGAAGATCGCTTGAGCTCAGGAGTTCGAGACCAGACTGAGCAAGAGTGAGACCCCTGTCTCTACTAAAAATAGAAAAATTAGCCAGGTGTGATGGTGCACACCTGTAGTCCCAGCTACTCGGGAGGCTGAGATAGGAGGATCCTTTGAGCCCAAGAGTTTGAGGTTGCTGTGAGCTAGGCTGACGTCACAGACCCTGTCTCAAAAAAAAAAAAAGACTCTAGGGCAAGTAGAATTTCTATATTAGCCAGTGACCAGTGACAGAAACCCAACCCAAAGACTGCTTTGAACATGAAAGGAAATTGCTCGGCTTACGGAAAGAACAGTCAGGGCTAAGACCCGCTTTGGACACGGCTGGATCCCAAGCATCCCGTGAAGCCTTCAGGACACTCATCTTTCCTCCTCTCTGGATTTGCTTTTCTTTACAACAGTTCATTCTCGGACAGGTTGTCCCCATTCTTTGGCAAAATGGCCCTGAGACAAACAGTGGCAGCTTGGCAACCCCTGCACGAGAGCCTCTCACCTGGTGGTTCTAATAAGGTCTCGGGTGGGATCCCATTGGCTTGGGGAGGGTTGCAAGCCCACCAAGGCTGGGGGTGGCCCACCCAGGCGTCATGGCCCGAGGGGACGATGCAGGCACAAATTGTACAGCTCTTAAAAACCGAGGGAACTGGAGTCCAAGAATGCCCTGTGGTTCTGAGAGTGCCAGGAAGCCAGTGGACCCTGTAATGTAGCCTGAGGAGCTTCGTCCTCCCTAAGAGATGTCTCCCCCGCCCTCAAGGTGGGGCTGCGCAGCCGGGCTCCAGAGGTGAGGAGCCCCCTGATACTGAGAGGGAAAAAACTTAAGACCAAGCACCCAGCAGCGCACAGAGGTGCCAGAAACAGAAGTGAGAATTCAGGGACATCCGGCCCTGAACTCAGGACTCACAAGTGCCAATACTGATGGGACAGTCACGCTGTCGGGACAGCAGGACTTCTCAACCTCGGCTCTGTTACAGTCTAGGCCACGTCCTTTGCCTCTATTCACTAGATGCGAGTAACACCACCCTTCTACCCAGGCACGGCAACCCCAAATTTCTCCAGACATTGCCAAATGTCCCCAGTTGAGAGTCACAGCTGTATGTGTTTTTGCCCATTTACTCTCCGCAGCCACTGTCTCAGGTAGGCATTATTTTTCCCATCAGACAGATGGGGAAACTGAGGCACAGAGTGGTTCCATAGATTTCCCAGGGTCCCTCCCTAGGTTGTGGGAGCTGGGATCTCAGCCTGGGAACCGGCTGTCTGTGGAGTCTGGGCTTGTACCCACTAGGCCCCACCACCAGCCTGGGCCCAAGGCTGGCTGGCCACACCCAGCTGTTTACAGTAAAAATTCCTGAAGCCAGATGTTCCCAGGGTGGGAGCGACTTCCTCATTGTTAAGTGCGGCCTGGGTGGAAGCTGGATCCACCTCCTCCACCTGGAAGAATGCTGCTCTGTAAATTACAGGTTTAAAGGGTATAGACAACTCCGGCAGCCCAGTGAGCTTCTGGCTTAAAACAAGGTGATAATTTAAGGACTTAGAAAGGTCTGGTTGGGTGAGTCCTTATACCAGCTAATCTCACACCACGCCTCTGTCAGCTACATCTTATTTTTTTTTTTAAATAGACAGTAGGGAACAAACAGGGTGTTTCGGACGCTTATCCAAGGCCTCACAGCCAATGAGCGGCCCTTCCCTTTCTGATCAGGCTGGGGGACCTGGTGGGGCCGACTGTCCCCCAGGGTGTGCCACACACACAGGGCTGTGTGATGTGGGGCCAACTCCTTACCCTCTCTGGGCCTCCGTGGCTTTGAATTAGATGTTCCCCGAGGTCTTTCCCTGGCTCTGAAGTGGTAGTAAAGGAAATCAGAAGTATTTTTACCCCAAAATATGGCATTTTGACTTGCTGCACTGACTGAAGAAGCCTCAAGGTCTCTCTGACTTTCCCCCCACCCCTCCCCACCATCCACACCCCCAAAATTGTTGAAGTGTCTTTATCTGCCTGAGACCCCACCAGCCCAGGAGAACTATTATTGTTCTTCTCTTCCCTCCCAGTCCCTAGCTGTGACCACACCCATCTTCTCAGACTCATCTAAATTCCCAAACTATTTACCAGATACTCTTCCTTCCCCACCCATCCCCCCCACCCCAGGGTCCTTTGCCGCCCTCCGCAGAACTCCTCTTCCCCTCCCGGGATCTGTTTTAGCCAAAGGCCACGTAAACTCCGGGGGAGTTTTGAGATAGGGCTCGGGGATCTACATTCTAAAGCTAAAATGCTCCAATCCACTGAGCAGCAGGAGAAACAAACAAAAAAAATAAATAAATAAAATAAATAAATAAAGCTAAAATGCATATTTCTAGGTCTCAGAGATCCTGATGCACCAGGTGTTGGGGGGGGGGGGTCTGGAGCATATGTGTTTTTTTAAACCTCCTTTGGTGATTCTGTGGCACCACCAAGGGCTTGGGACCACGGCCCTGGATGACCTACTCCACGTAGACAGTCCCTAGGCCACCACTCGCAGTCCCACCACCTACCACTAGATGGCGCGACCCCTCTCCAGCCCAGCCCAGCCCAGGAAGGGGCACAGCAGACCAGGCCCACCAGAGGTTCACGTGGGCAGGGCCCTTGCCATCCCTGGCCCCTCTCTGCAACCCCGAAGGGTGGCCCTTGCTGGAGAAATGTCTTTTGTTTTTGTTTCTCCCACAGAGAGCAAGAAACATATTTTAAGTCAGGCAGGCAAAATTTGGAAGCTGTCCTCAGGGCCAGTCAAAAAATCTGTTGACCCCCCAGCTTCCCTCCCAGCCAGGAGGCCCAGATCCTGAGCCCAGCACACTGTGGGGGTGACAGGCCACCCAGCGAGAGGCGAGCTGAGAAACAGTCTGATGCCAGTCCACAAGGCCGTCCTCTGTCTATGCAACTCCAGCATGCGGCTGCAGCAGTTTCTCCTCCTCTGATGGGCTGGAGGGCAGATGGCCTCCGGGAGCAGGGCCACAGGCCCATGGGGGCAGCCCTGGGGAGGCGGACACACACCTGGGGACCTTGAAGCAAGGCCATACTCTTCACCTTGTCCTGCCACCTGCCTCCTCTTCACGTTCCCACACGATAAATGAACCTTCCTCCTGGCCCTGGGAATGCCAGGGAGCGCCTCTCCCTCTGGGGGCCGGGACACCACCGTGACAATCAGGCAGCCCGGTATGGTGTGTGGGGAGGGGGCGACCCTTGGGGCATATGATACAGTTCACAGAAGGACTCTGTGTTTGGCAGAATGATGGGCCCCCCCAAGACGTCCTGAACCTGTGATCATGTTACCTTACATGGCAAAGGGGAACTCAGGTTGCAGAAGGTTGTTGCAACCTGAGTGTGTCTAGATTAGAGTATCTAATGGGCCCAATGTAACCACAAGGGTCCTTAAAGTGGGCAAAGGAGGAGAAAGAGGTGAGTTGGAAGTAGGTGTGGCTCTGGAGGAAGGTCAGAGAGATGCAACGTGAGGACCACTCAACCTCCATTGCTGGCTCTGAAGATAGTGCCAAGGGGCGCATGTGGCCTCTAGCAACCGGAAAGGACGAGGAAATGAATTCTCTCCAGTGCCTCCAGAAAGAGACACGGCCCTGCCAACACCCTGACTTTAGCCCACTGAGACCCGTGTCACCTTTCCATTAGGTTATAAAAGACCGTGTGACCTACACTGGCTTGCATGTGAGTTGAGCTCTCTCTCTCTCCCTCTCCCAACTCTCTCCTCATTTCCGTGCGTTGACAAGGCCAGTGCCCACTTGTAAGCTGTCCAATGAAGAGACCCAAGGAACTAAGGTGGTCCCTGGCCACCAGCCCACAAAGCACTGAATCCTGCCTACAACCACGTGGCTGAGCCCAGAAGCAGGTCCTCCCTCCGTCGAGCCTCGGGGTGACGCTGCCCCGGCCGGCACCTGGACCAGCCTGGGACAGACCTTGAACCAGAGGCACTCAGCTTCTATCCTGACTCAGAACCTGTGAGATAATAAATACTGTTTTTCACAGAACCACTAAGTTTTGGGTCAATTTGTTACACAGGAATAAATAACCAATATACCACGGGGGCAACAGTTTACACAAGCACAGCACTTCCTCCCCAAAGAGTGCAGCTGGCTCTTAAAAGTATGCTGAAAACTGGACTAGGGGCCACCCCCATGGAGCTGATTCAAGACTTCTATTAATAATTAATAAGTGACTGTAATGAATAACAACATTGATGATAATAATAGCTCACCTTATATAGCGCTTACTAGGTGCCAGGCACTGCTCTAAGTTCTTTAAATATAATAAAATGTATTCCATCCTCACAGCAACCCCATAGGCAGGTATTACTATTTTCACTATTTTACAGATAAGGAAACTGAGGCACAGAAAAGTTAGGTTGTATCTATTGAAGCAAATGTGAGAGTTTTACTGAGCAGGATGCAAAAGTCGCACGCAGTTGTTCAAGATAAAACGCAGGATCACAAGGCAAGCCTGTGCTTGTTGGGGTGTGGCCCCAGCTAACCACAACCCTGTCCCCGCCCCACCCCCACCCAAGGGTACCCGTCCTCTCTCTTGTCCCTGCTTTGGCCTTGGCAGGGCAGAGTTTGAGAAATGGCCGCAAGGTTGGTGGCCGGGGTCTCTGGCCATGGCTGAGAGGATGTCTGTGAGAAGCTGTTGCCCAGGGTGGCGGCCACCAGCAGCCCTCACAGCACACCCGGACACAAACACCCCAGGCCTGAGACACTGTGACCCCGAGGCAGCCTGGGGCCTTTGCCTCTGGAAGAGCAACCACGACCCCGAGTTCCAAGCTGACACCTTAGCGCCCACCTGAGAAAAATCCACACGTGATGCGTGATGCTTGAACATTGAACTGTCATTGTCCTCACTTCTGAGGGTCTGGTTGACAAATGTTTATCAAATGTTCCCTGCATGCCAGGTGATATGCATGGGGCATTCGTCATCAAACAGAAGTGGCCCTGGCTCCTGCCCTCATAGAGCTGACAGCACAGGGGAACAGGAAGCAAAGACTTAAGCAACATTTGTGGTAAATGTCACAAAGGTACAACCCAGCAGAGCTGAGCTCCACCTTTCAAAAAAGGAGAAAATGTTTTTCATTCTTGGTATCTGCCCCCGGGTTTTGCTCCCAACCACTTCCAAGTTGTGCCCAGGAGCCCCATGCCATCCTGACTAGTCCCAGGGACATCTAGGAGACAGAAGGGGTCACGGAACCACATCCCTCCTAATTATTGCTTCGAGTCCAGTTTGAGGTGAGGTTGCAGTTGGAAGGAGGCCCCTCCGCAGAGCAGGATGTGGCGGTTAAGACCTTGTGCTCTGCAGCTATCTAGGCTCAGCGGGTCCCCCTGCCTGCCTCTGACCAGCTGTGCGACCTGGGGCATGCACCCAACCTCTCTGGGCCTCAGTCTCCTCGTCTGTCAAATGGGCTACAGTAACCCTTCGTAGGGTTGTCGTGAGGCTGAAAGAGGAAGGTGGACGTAGCGCTTGGCACGGGCTCTCACACGGGTGGTGGCTGTTATCTCTCAGCGATCCTTCTTGCAGTCCTTACTCTCAACCTCGGTGCTGTCCTAGTGGGCCCTCGTGGTTCCGGACAGACTGTGCCTCCTGGGGCAGGGGTCATCTCCAGGCCAAGGGCAAGGGCTGGGGTGAGGCAGTAACAGCCTGTAGGGAAAGGCTGAGGCTGAGGAACCCATAGGGACGGGATGTGGGGCTTTCAGGCAGGAGCTGGACCAGAGAGGAGACCCCGGGGTGGCCCTGCCAACGCCCCTTCCTCCAGGCCCGTCTTCAGCACAGCGGTGCCCCCGGCCTCCTGCCCAGCTGCACTCTGAGCTGCTTCTCACCCCCAGCTGAGGACCACCTTATGCAGGAGCCACTGCAGATGCAGAGCCAGAGAGTCTTCAGGAATCTTCCAGAAAAGCCAAGACAGGAAGACTCTTATAACCAGTGGAAGCAGCAGAGGGTACTGGGACCAGTGCTTTGCTTCCTGACGGGGCAGCTTGGGGACACAGAACTGGCTAATGGGGCCTCTGTCTTTCTCACGGACAGCGGGATTGTCTAGTTGGACAAGCCCATGTCGCAGATGAGGACATCGGGGCCCAGAGAGATGTGGCTTGTTGTGGTCAGAGCCAGGACTGGAGCTAGTACGGGGACCTCAGTCTCCTTAACCCTGGCAGAGAGAACGGCTCTACAATCATTGATTAAGGAAGAAATCCCCACAGCAGTGGCGGTCAAACCGTGCTCTGCGGAACCCCAAAGGACTCTGAGGAACCCCCACAAGCAAACCTAGGAACACGAGAGCAGCCACAGCAACTCATCCCCGACCAGGAGTTACCTCTGGCAGGCCACGGATGCTCACCTGTCATCTGCCAGCCCCGCCGAAAGAGACCTGCCTTCAGGGCTGGTGCCACCACGTACGCAGGTCACCTGGCACGAGCTGGGCCTAGAGGATGACCCAATCTCAGTCGCCTCGTCTGGAGAGGAGGCCCGGGAACAGTTGTACCTTTCTCTCTCCGGGCTGCTGGGGGCTCGAAGGAGACCGGCGTGAAGGAGCATCCGGGCAGCGAAGCCCGGCACATACCGCGCAGGCGCCTTCACGTGACATCCGGGGCTGAGCTCGTCACGTGCCCACCCAGCGTATCTCAGAATGGGAAATGGTTCCCGTGGGCAGCGGGAAGGCAGAGGGGGGAAATCGTGTGAGATTCTGTCTGGCATGGGAATAAATCGTGCCGTGAAGTCCCCGTGCGCATTCATCAGATGCATAGTGTGCACTTTCTCTGGGAGGGACCCTGAACTTGCCTGGGAGACAAAGCAACTAATGGGACATGGCCCCTCCCTCAAGGAGCTTGCATTCTACTAGAGGAAGACGTGTAAGGAAATAAATTCACCCGAGGGTCACGGAGCTGTCATGGGGTACCCAGGACACAGAAAAGGGACAAAAGAGGGTGTCTTGGTCTCCACGGTGCCTCATTTGTGTGCTCAGGATGACAGAAATGCTGCCCTCTTGAGCCTGAGTTTGTAGGAGAGGAAGGGGGTGTCGGAGCAGAGGAGACAGGGCCCTGGACCAGCTATCAGAAGACGTGAGTTCAAGTCCAGCCCTGCCTCCGATGTACTGTGTGACCCTGGGCATGTAAGCCACAACCTTTGCTGGTCTCAGCTGCTCCTCCATCTAGAAAGGAGAGCCTCTGGACGGTCCAGACCCCTCCAGCCCCCTCCAGCCCCCTCCAGCCCCCTCCAGCCCTAACACTGTGGATTCCAGAACAGATGGTGATGTCATGATTAGGACGCTAGGCCAAACAGACCCTAAACTTGGTGGCTCAGGGGACCGGTGTTCCCCAGGGTAGCGTTGGCGGGGGCGGGCCAGCCCTATCCCCCACCATCAGTTCTGTGCCTGTGCCCCAGAGGTGTCCACTCTTCAGAGGTCCATTCCCAGTGTCCTGTGGCCCCAGAAATTGGTGTTTATGCCGTACAGCACTGGGGCCGCGGAGCTACTTAGCACAGCCTGCAGTGGCGGAATGGCCTGTGTCTGAGCACTGGCTCAGCCTGAGCTGAGGGAGTGGGCTCAGCTGGGCTGTAGATGACGGGCTTTATTATTCATGTCAACCATGAAGGATTGTCATTTTCAGGACTGTCACCATTCCCTGCCACCTGACAAATGTATGTGTCACCCATCATGCATTTGCTGTACTAATATTGCTCTGGTTTGGGAAATAAAATGGACTTGGAAGACAGAAAATGGAAAAAAAAAGTAAGATAAACATATTATATGCCCAACATTTGGATTAAGAGGGAGAGGTAAATATTTTTCTAACAACACAAATTCTATTAACTCTGCAATCAATTTTTATATTTTCCTATCTAAAATCTTAGATGAATTACATAAGTGAAAAGTTTTTCATGTTGTTACAATACTTTCTACAATTATTCATATGAGCTAAACAGACATGTGTGGGTTAGCTTGGCAGATCCCCTTGGGTTTAATAACATTGTTGTTATAAGAAAATATATCTTAATTCCCAGGCACCCACCTATCAAGGAACTTTTGGAATGTACCCAGCTCATTAGGTGTGGACTGGCTGATCCCATAAAACTTCCCTGAATATTACAATCAAGGCATTCAGCTTGCAGTTGTCACTGGTAATGTCACTGGGTAAATAAGGCCAAAATACCTTTTTCTCCCCTGGGCAGCCCTGCTGTTAAAGAAGCTCCATTTGTCCGTAGAACCCTGCACCTGGGAGGAGAGAAATCATTCTCAACACAAGGGGCAAGGTCTAATTTAAAACCTTCCAGGGAAGAAAGATACCGATAATTTCACAGGAAAAGAAGAACATCAAGTAATTAAACTGGGGTCTTCTAAAGGGGCTGGGGCAATTTTAAAGATTCTTAGACTCCTAAAAGAGACCCTGGATCACGTTTCCACCGTAGAATGGTCACAAGGTGCCTGAGCTAGTCATCCTTTCAGCCTTCAGGTGACCAACAGGTGTACCCAGGCTGGTCACCTCTGGCCAGACCAGCCTTAGCTGTTGACCCCAGGGAGCCAAGCAGAGCCCTTGTGCAGGGATCCTCAAGCTATAGTGACCATGGGAATCACCTGGATGGTTGCTAAAGCCGCAGCTGTCTCACCCCGGACACAACGAGCTAGCCAAGTGGCCCTTAGTCCTGGAGGCAAGGTGTGTTAGAAACACCTGGAGAGTTCTTTAAAACCCTCATGCTAGGGTCCCCCTCCCCCAAGATTCCTATACAATTGGTCTGAGGTGGGGCCCATGGTTATTCTTGAAAAGATGATCCCAACACTCAGACGAGATTGGACATCACTGATTTCTCAACTCAACCTCCCACTCAAGATGAGAGTTTCCTAAGACACCTTAACAGGTGCATCTGGCCCAGCTGTCCTCCCTCCTCTCTGCTGCTGGGACCAAAGCAGGCACTATGTAAATGCTGGCTGCCATTGTTATTGTTGTTGTTATCATCATTATCACCATTAGTACTCGGGCATAGCTGCAAGTTCAGCTATTTCTTGTACGCCAGGTGCCAGGACCGTGTGGTTTGGGTGGAGCATGGGAGCCAGGCTGTCAATCAGAGAGGTGCTCCACTCCCCTGTCTGCCCAGTGATTGGCTTAGCAGTGAGCATGTGACCCAATCAGAGCCAATCAGATTCAACTCCAAGACATGCTGAAATTATTGGCCAAGAGAATTACCTTCTCTTTCCCGTGTAACTGAGAGGATGACAGCCTAGAGTAGCCAGGGCCACTTTAATGAGAGAGAGAGAGAGAGAGAGAGATACTGCCTAAGAACAAGGCAGCATAGAAGCAGGTAAAGCCAAGAGATGGGGAGAGACGTCAGCTAGACAACATCATTTGATGCTCTGGATCCGGCCATGCTTGAAGCTGGTTGTAGTCCTGGACTTAACCTTCCCTTTTCTGCCTAAGTCCATTTGAGACTGGTTTTCTACAACTTGCAGATGACAAAGACACCCTAATCACATTACCTAATGGCCAGGCTCACCTTGGACCTGTCCATGCTGATTACCAGCCTGGAAAGGGACGTCTATCCTAGAGGCCCCGACTGGTGACTGGGGCGTTACTACCTGATTACAAGTTTCCCAAATGCCAAGTACCTGCCTGGCTACGTCTATTCCCCATTCCTGTGCTCTGCTCACATGTCGGAACATCTGGTATTAGGGTGACCTACTGTCCTGTTTACCCAGCAGGGAAGGGGCTCCTGAGATATAGGATTTTCAGTGCTGAAGCCGGAAAAGTCCAAGCAGACCAGGGTGGGTTGGTCGCCCTATTTGGACCATGTCTGAATTGAAACCAGAAACTGCTGGAACCACTGGACACTGGGCTCCGAGGCCAACACTACTGGGGCTGCTCCCCAAAGGGTCCACCTGCCCCAGTGGGAGGGGAAACAGTTCCAGCCCCTCTATCCTGCCGCTTGCCCCGACCAGCCAATCCCCACCCAGGCCTGCGATGGTCTCCTCCAGGAAAGCACAACACAAATGTTACACGAATGCATCCTCCCCACTCAGGGAACCTCACTTACAAGGGAACCTATTTCTTGGTTAGAAAATTTACGGTGTGAAAAGTAACGAGATCATGTGTGTAAAGATTTCAGCATAGTGCCACTATGCTGTGAGCCTTAATTAAAGGTGGTAGCTGATGCCCTGCTCAGAACGATGCCTGATCATCTGTTCCCTCCATAAGCCACAATGTTATGGTGCTTCCTGTATGCCAGGCCATATTCTATGTACTTGAAAGACGTCGACTCATTTAATCTTCAAAATAACGTCAGGAGATAGGTATTGCCAGTATCCAATTTTATAGGAGAAAAAATCCCAAAACTTGCCTAAGGAGATTGAATCCATCCTCCCATATTCTGGAGTCAGTTTCCCCTTCAGGCCCAACTATTGTCTATTCATTCAACAAATGTGTGATTGGGCACCTGCTAGGTGCCCCGCACCATTCCAGGCACCAGGGACACCGCAGTGACCAAGACCGTCCCGGTGCTCGTGGAGCCTGCTTTCTAGAGGCAAGGGCAAGAAAGAAGGAACTCAATGGCAGACACCAGCTCGTCCGGCTTTAGCAAAGGGGGATTCGCTGGAAGGAGTTCTCAGGGTGTCACCATATGGATGGAACCGCTCAGAATCCAGATGCAGGGGAAGGAGCGTCTGATTGGCTGGGCGTGGGGCATGTGCCCGCCCCCTCGGCTGTGAGCGGCGCGGCTCCTGCCACCTTCCTCTCCTGCAGACGGGTCTGGAGGGGATGAGGTGACCAATTCCACAGGACATCAGGTGGGTGGGGAAGGGTGAGAGCAAGTGGACGTCGGGCAGCCAGAACACAACAAACGCCCATGACGCCAGCCCTCAAATATTTGCAGTCACAGCATTGTGTTTGGATTTATCTTCTCTCCTCTGAGCTGAAACCTCTGTGCGCCCCCACCCCTCACCCCCACTTTCCATCAACTCAATCTTAGAACCCTATGACTTTAGAGCTGAAAACTAAGTATCTCAACTGTACAGGTGACCAAGCCCCTACCCAGTGTAGGAGAGCAGGGGTGTATGGGTCAGGGAAATGGAACTGTAGCAGGTACATATTAGGACATTTATTCCAGGGAATTGGTGTGTGCGATGGGTAGGCTGGTAGGGCAGGTCTGAAATCCACAGGGCAGGCCCGGCAGGAGGGGCAGGCAGGGGTGAAGCTGCTGCCACAGGCGGAATTTCTCCTTCATCAGGGAAGCCTCAGCTCTGCTCATAAGTCCTGTCAACTGACTGGACCAGGCCCACCCTGGTTATTTAGGACAGTCCCCTTTACTTAAACCCAACTGATTGTGGGCTTTGGGCACATCTCCAAAGCACCTTTGCAGCAACACCTAGATGAGCGTTTGAGCGAATAACTGGGGGCTGGAGCCTGGCAAGTGGACGTATAAAAGTGACTCACTAAGTCTCTGAGAAGATGTAGCATGTTTAGGGATGCCAGTTAAAGCAGAGGCTGCCCAGTTAAATTTGAATGTCAGATAAATAATAAATAATTTTGAGTATCCATATGAAAGGAAAGAAGGAAGGATCCTTTAAAAGCCCACCTGCTGTACATATGAAGACTTGGTCTCTGAAGCCCCCTCTGAGGGCATGTGGCACCTAAGGTCCCATGGCCCTTCTCATTCACTAATCAGCCATGCATTTAAAAAGTATTTATTGACCACCTATTATGTGCTAAGTAACAAAAGCTGTAGCTAACACTCACATAGAGTTTCCCACCGGCCAGGCACTGTTTCAGCTGCTTTTTTACTTATTGGTTTATTTAATATTCACAACTCAATGGGGGAGGTATAATTCCTATTTTATAGATTAGGCAACCGAGGCTAAAAGGCTGAGAAATGGTCCACGGTCCCAGAGCAGGTGTACGGTAGACCTGGGATTTGACCCCAGGTAGTCTGGCTGCAGAGGCCACACCGTTGATCACTTGTATGTCAATCGGAGTTGAGAGACACAGAACGAGTAGGAGATTTTACATGTATACACATACACATAATCCAGGAAGGTACACGCTGTCATCTACACTATCAACACAGTCTGTTGGACATACAGGGCCAGCCCTGTTTGATGCGGGAGGGGACTCTACAAGGCAATGAGTACCAGGAAGAGGGGTCACTGGGCCACCTCGGAGGTTGCTGCCACACTTCTCTGCTGCCCTGTTCCTCTAGGTACTGTGCTTGGTACTTAGAAATTGTCAGTCAACAAGACCAGCTCATTCCCTGCTCTTCTAACACTTGACAGTGTGGGAGGAGATACCATCAATAAGTAAACAAATAAAGCTATTATTACAAATTTTGATAAGTGCCAAGAAGAAAGCAAACAGAGGCCAGGCACAGTGACTCACACCTGTAATCCCAACACATTGGGAGGATCACTTGAGCCCAGGAGTTCGAGACCAGCTTGAGCAAGAGTGAGACCCCATCTCTACAAAAAAAATAGAAAAATTAGCCAGGTGTAGTGGCACTTGCCTGTAGTCCCAGCTACTCAGGAGGCTGAGGCAGGAGGATTACTTGAGCCCATGAGTTTGAGGTTGCTGTGAGCTATGATGGCACCACTGCACTCTAGCCCGGGAGACCAAGACCCCGTCTCAAAAAAAAAAAAAAAAAGAAAAGAAAAGACAAAAGAGGCAAACAGAGTCCCTGGGACTGGTTTCCACTAGGAAGGTCAGGGAAGGCCTCTCCGAGGAGGCAGCGTTTGAGCCGAGACTCAAAGAGCAGGGCCGGGCGGCAAAGCCCCAGAGGTAGCAAAGGCTCAGCATGTTCAAGGACCTGAGGGAGGAAGGTCGGTGGGGCTGAGTGTGTTCTGGGACCTGGAGAGCAGCCTCCCATGAGGTTTGGTTGTGCAGGTGATTGTATTTAGGCCCCTTGAGGAGGGACAGCTTTGTCAAAATGCCTCACTGAACAGAGAGAAAGTGGAGGAGCAGGTAATGGGACAGGTGAGGAAGAATGAAAGGGACGTCCCCTGCCCCACACACAGATACACAGACACACATACACACATGCACACACACACTCACTTATCCGGTTCAAGGGCTCGGTCCTGTGCTGGAGGAGAATCCAATGAGAACTTTCCCTGGGCTGACTCGAGGGGAGGGAACTGGAAGGAGGGAGCTAGGAGAATGAGGTAGACCTTGGACCTGAAACTCAATGTTTTGCATCTAAAGGGGTCTTATACTGGGACCAACGTCAACCTACCAGGAAGCCCTGTTGGTGCTGCCCTCAAAACATCACCAGAACATGTCTCCCTCCACTGTCGCTCCCGGTCCAAGCCTGTCATCTGTCACTGGGTTATCATCACAGCCTCTTAAATGGTCTCCTGCTTCCATCCCCTCCCCCATCTATTCTCCACGCAGCAGCCAAAGGAGACTTTAGAAACGTTAAGTCAGATCTTGTTACTCCTCTGATCGAACCCCTCGAAGGATCTACATCTTATAAAAGCCAACTTCCTTGTAGTAATCTATGCAGAGGATCTCTGCAGACCCCCTCTGCCCCCTCACCTCCTGACTTCATCTCCCACCATGTTCCCACTCACCCACTCATGCCAAACGTCCTCCTCAGTGTTCCCCAACCCCACTCCCAGGCAGCCTCCTGCCTCAGAGCCCTTGCACTTGCTGTTCCTTTTGCCAGGAATGCCCTCCCCATCCTGCAGTCTCCATCCCACCCCAAAGCTGATTCCTGTGCCTCCGTTAGGGCTTCTACCTGTCACCTTCTTGGCAAGACCTTCCCTGATCACCCTGTGCCAAAGTCCAACCCCCCCATCCCTATGCCACCACCACTTCCCACCCTCCTTCCTGTATTATTTTGCCTTATAGCACTTATCTTGATGCAAGTGACTATATTTTACTCATTTATGTGTTTATTGGTCCATCTCCCCCTGCGGGAATATGAGTGACATGAGAGCAGAAGTGTTCATCTGTTCATCTGTTTTATTCCCTGCTGTCTGCCCAGAACCTACAACAGTACCTGGCACGTAGTAGGTGTTCGAGAAGGTTTGTTGAATGTCAAATAGAATAAACCTAAAATCTGGCATCCAATAATCATGGAAGAATAGTTACTAGAAGACTCTGAACTCTTAGGACAATGGCTCCAGTTTAGCCCAATATCACTAGAGAAGATCAATGAATATAATTTCTTCCTCCCAACTCACAGACAAAACCACTAGAGCCCAGGACTTTGTGTTCCTGGCCCTGTCATTTACCAGCTGTGTGGCTTCAGGTGAGTCACTTTCCCGCTCTAGACATCAGTTTCCCCATCTGGAAAACGGGAGGATTAGACTAGATCATCTCTGAGGTCAACAGGCACCATGAGGAAGGGAAACTTCTCCCAAGGCTCAGAAATTTCCCACACACATTTCCAGCAAAAGATCAGATGACTTGTTTAAAAGGGGAAGTGCCGTTGGCAAGAGGGGCTTTTACATCTTCTGGACGTGACTACCGTGGGATGATCCCCTCTCTCCCCTTTCCGCTTCTCACCCCCACGCCTGCAGCCCGGAGCCTGGACTGGGCGGGTGTCGAGGGAGAGTGAGGGAAACACACTAGTTCCCTTTTCCCTTATCTTGGAGCATTTTCAGATAGAATGTCTACGAAATTTGGAAACATGCTGGGGTGTATGCGTGACAGAAATGAGTGCTTCTGGGTACCAAAAGACATGAGCCAAAGTGTTCACAGCGGCTTTATTCATGATAGTCCCAAACTAGAAACAACCCTAAAGCCCATCGATGGGAGAATGACAACATAAGTTACGGTATAGTCACACGATGGAGTATTATACAACAATGAAGAAGAAAGTAGAGCCGCACACAACACCCTGGAGGGATCTCCCAGACAGTGTGGAATGAAAGAAGTTAGACACAAAAGAATACACACTGTGTGATTCTGTATATTTGAAGTTCAAAAATAGGCAAAACTAATTTATAGGGATGATGACTTATTTTTATTTATTTATTTTTTTTTTTTTGAGACAGAGTCTCGCTTTGTTGCCCGGGCTAGAGTGAGTGCCGTGGCGTCAGCCTAGCTCACAGCAACCTCAAACTCCTGGGCTCAAGCGATCCTACTGCCTCAGCCTCCCAAGTAGCTGGGACTACAGGCATGCGCCACCATGCCCGGCTAATTTTTTCTATATATATTTTTAGCTGTCCATATAATTTCTTTCTATTTTTAGTAGAGACGG
>CM052444.1:98996361-99022318 GCA_028533085.1 Varecia variegata | reverse complement strand
GAGTGCCGTGGCGTCAGCCTAGCTCACAGCAACCTCAAACTCCTGGGCTCAAGCGATCCTACTGCCTCAGCCTCCCAAGTAGCTGGGACTACAGGCATGCGCCACCATGCCCGGCTAATTTTTTCTATATATATTTTTAGCTGTCCATATAATTTCTTTCTATTTTTAGTAGAGACGGGGTCTCGCTCTTGCTCAGGCTAGTCTCGAACTCCTGAGCTCAAACAATCCGCCCGCCTCGGCCTCCCAGAGTGCTAGGATTACAGGCGTGAGCCACCGCGCCCGGCCGGGATGATGATTTAGAGTTGAAGTTACTTTTGGGGGTTTTGACTGGGAGATGGTACAAGAGAACTGTCTTGGGTTCTGAGAATATTCTAAATTTTGATCTGAGTGCTGACTACATGGGTACGTACATATATAAAAATTCATCAAGCTGTCCACTGAATATAAATTATGCTTCAATAAAAGGAAGAAATAAAACATAAGTAAAAGGCCTAGAAGCAGAGGAGAGTTCTAATATGGGGTTGGGGCCCTCAGCCACCCATCCTCAGGGGATTTCCATGAGATTGGGTGGCAGTTCCCACCTCCCTTGGCAGCCCAAAGATCATTAACTCAGCACATTTGGCCATTGCTTCCTCCTTCTGGGCAGCTGGGTCCCCAGAAGCCAGGAGGACACAGGGCAGAGCTGGTTTTTAGCTCCAGGTTGTTTGGGCTCCCCCATTGCCTCCTACCTCTTCCCACCTTCCAGCCCCTTTCCTGAGAGCCAAGGCCTCTAAGTGGTTCCTTCTCCCCTCCTTCGCCCACATCCCCCCCCCCCCAGTTTTGCATAATCCCAGATGAGATGGAGAAAAAAATCCCAGCCTGGCACCTCCCTCCTGGACTTTGCACCTCCGTGGGTGAATCCCACGGAGCCCCCACGGTTGGGTCTCAAGTGTCTGCTGAGACAGTGGAGAGTAGAGTTCAACTACCAGGACAGTGTCCTTGATGTTCAAATCATAGGTCTGCTGAGACCACCGACCCCCTGCTCAAGAGCAGCAAACCCAACCCCTCCCTGACCCAGAACAATTTCACATTGGGAGTTTTTCTCCAATAACAACAGGATAAGCTTCTTTTTATAGAGCAACTTTTCACAAACCAGGCACTGCTTTCTGCATTTCACAGACATCTACTTGATCGGGACTATTACTAACCCCATTTTACAGATGAGGAAGCTAAAGCCCCAAGAGGATAAATGACTCAAACATGGAGCTGTGGTTAGTAAGCAGCAGAGGCAGCTCAGCTGTGGGACAATGTGCCTAAGCACCACGTGCCTAGGCGCCACGCTAGACGGCCTCATATGCACAACTCTGTATGTCAACACCAGCCCCATGATGGTGCCCAGTATTAGCTAAAAGGCAAGATAAGGTCCAGGAAATGGTGAAGTGTCTAGCAGGATAATATCATAATCCCAATTAGTGCAAATTTTAAAACTCTGAAGAACATTGAATTAAACAAACAAACCAACCAACCTACCTTCTGGCCAATGGGGCTGTCCAAACGAGGCCTAGATGTTGCAGGGCCCTAGGCCACCCCTAAGAAAACCCAAGTGCATCGGGGTGGGTCTGCCTCTGCCTGGGGCTGCACTGACCCAGTCACTGCCCCAGAGCAAAGCCCCCTGGCGGGCAAACGGGCTGGCTGGACAAATGGCTCATCAGGTGCTCCTGCCTGCCAAGGGTAACAGGAACGCCTTCATGCCCAAGTGCTGAGAGACAGCAGCTGTCAGGGAGCCCAGCGACCAACTGACACGCTCACGGATTGCTGGCAGGGCCCTTTGACATGAGACCACTGAAGGGCCGGCTGGGCACGGCCCTGCAGGGAGCAGAACAGAAAATCCAGGGCAGCCCTCAAGGCTCTCAGTTATAATTGGATTTTCTGAGAAACGGCTTCGTGCAGCTTGCAGGGCGAGCTGCTGATTTACAAACTGACAGCAGCCAGCGTCTACCATTCCTGTAACTAGATTTGCCAACACTCTGATTCAACCTCTGGTCTCGTCCTTCCATTTATTAATACTTAACAGACCACGCGAGTCTGGGTATATGTCCAGCATATGTCCGGTGGCTTGTCTCTGATTAACAGACTTTCTTATCTTAACCTAAAACATTCCAAGCCTTTAGACAAATCTTCATTTCTTGAACCAATCGCAAATCAAGGAATCTTTAAACCTTTAAAGGAGACTTTAGAAACATTAAGTCAGATCTTGTTACTCCTCTGATAGAACTCCCCGAAGGATCTACATCTTATAAAAGCCAACTTCCTTGTAGTAATCTATATAACCTGTAAGCCCCTGCTTCAAGATGCCCTGCCTTTTCAGGCCAAACCAACGTACACCTTCCAAGTATTGATTTATGACATTAGGTTTAATTCCTGTCTCCCTGAAATGCATAAATCCAAACTGTAACCCAACCACAGCGAGACCACTTGCTCAAGGCTTCTTGGGCCATGGTTGCACATACTTGGCTCAGAATAAACCTCTTTAAATTATTTTCCCGTTTGGGTTCTTTTCCGTTGACAGATCCCTGGCCTTATCTAGGGAGTAGATCTGCTCCAGCTAGCCCAGCTGGCATGCTAGGGTTTAGGGGGCTGTCAAGGGTCAGTGGATTTCACTGTGTCAATAACCCGCACCCTGTCGGCCTTGGGGGCGGGCTTTAGGAAAAGCTCGACCAATAGCCTTTCACTTTCACCCAGGTAAAGCTTCTGACTGGTTCCTGCCCTGTGGACACACAGGGACCAGGGAGACCAGGAAGCAAGGAGGGTGGCAGGGGAAATGAAGCCACACCTTTGTGGGAACAAGTGGTGAAGAGGCCAGGCTCAAGGTTCAAGTCCCAGCTCTGCCCCTCCACTAGCTGTCGACTTTGGGCCAACACTTAATCTCTCTGAGTCTCATGTCTTCCTTGAGGTTGCGATGAGGAAATGCATGTAAAGTGCTCGTGCAGTGCCTGGCATGGAGAAGAGTGATGGGGCGGTATTTCTGAATTATGATAATAACTGATGTGTTTTTCATCCCCAGTTTTTCTTATTGCTCCAGGATCCTAAAATTCAGGCAGCCATTAGCTTATTGCCTCCAGGAAGGAGTGAACAGCAGAAAAAAGGGAATCAAAGAGCCCTGGCTTTGGGTTTTCAAGTCTAGGAGACGAGGTGAAGCAGAAAGGGCTGGTGTGTACAGACAACGGAATAGACTGGGCACTGGGAGTGGGGGCACAGATGCTGGCCGTGCAAGGCTTCCTGCCTCTGAAGACCACATAAAAGTTCCCAGATCAACAGGACAACGGAGAGTCTGAAAACAAGCAAGGAAAACCAAGAAAATGGCCGCTGGCTGTGTCCCACTGTGTCCCTTTCCCACGTGGCACCCAGGGAGGGAGCAGGACCCTACGCTGAAGGGCCATTTGGTGTCCCTAGGCAGGCAGGTCTCAGATAGTGCTGTAACATTCCTCTGCACCCCAGCAAGGAGCAGCAGAAGGAAAATGATCCCAGGGACCCCGAGGTGGCACAGAAGTGGGGAAAGTGAGGGCTGCCCCCTCCAGCGTCTGTGTGAATCCAGCCGAATGCAGCTGTCGGAGTGGTGGGGACTGTGGCAGATCCACGAGGAGGCACGCCCGCTCTAGAGGGGCAGCCACTACTCAGTTGGGTCCAGCAATTGCTGCCTGGCTGGGGTGTGTGCTCAGAGCCACTAACCTAGATATCAAGATTTTTATGTGAAAAGGCCCCCTTTCAAATATTGGCAGGTAGTTATTTAAGACACTAGATGGGCCAAACAAAACATATCTGAGGACTGCATTTGACTTGGAGGATGCCAGGTAGTGGCTTGTCGTCCTGCCAGGTTCCCCTCGGGCACAGCATGGCACTGGGCTTGGGGTGAAGGGCAGCTCAGCACGGGCTTGCACCGACCCACAGCCCACAGCCAGCTTGGGAACATGGACGGGCATCCCCCGGGGGGGGGGGGGCCTTTGGCACTGTGTGAGGCCCTCGGAATTTAGATGCAATCTCAGCAAAAGGGGGAGGGGAAGGTTTCTGCCACCTGGCAGAACGGGGGCTGGTAGATTAGGCTGAGTCATGGAAAAATCGCTATTAATACATTTCCTGCTAGCTTGAGTTTGTGGTCTGAGTCTGGAACATCCTCTGGTGACTTGGGGAATTTAACTTTTTCTATGCTGTACATTCATTGACAATTCTTTTTCACCCATCTCTCTATGTATTTATTATGTGGATTAAAATTTTTATTTTAAAATAATTATAGAGTCACAGAAAATTGAAAAACATGATAGGGAGATCTTCTGTGCCCCTTACCCGGCCTCCCCCGGGGGTAACATCTTGCCTGGCCTCAGTACAATGTCACAGCCAGGAAACTGACAGAGCTTATGCCATGACATTGGTCTCATGTTTCACATACGTGTACATGTGAGTCTTTGCAGTTTTATCACATGTGTAGATTTGCATAACCGGTACCACAGTCAAGGAACAGGACTGTCCCATCACCACACGCTCCCTCAGGCCACCCCACTGGGGCCACCATCGTCCCCAAACCCTGGCAGTGTTCTTCATCTCGATGATTTGGTTATTTCAAGAATATTATATAAATGGAATCCTGGAGTATATAAGATTGATGTTTTTTACTCAGCATGAGTCCTTTCAAATCCATCCAGGTGTTGCATATATCTATAATTCCTCTGGTTTTTTGCTGCATAATATTCCGTGGAATGGAGGTACCACAGTTTAACTATCTACCATTAAAAGATGTTTAGGTTGTTTCCAGTTTTTGGCTATTATAAATCCTTGCATATTTATAAAATTAATTTAGAAAATGTCAGCCAGTGGCACTTGTGTTCTGAGTTTGGATGGGGTGCAGTATTTTCTGTGGCCCCTCAAATTTTTTCATTTGAACCCTGCAGAAACCCTGGGAGGGAGGTTGTATTGATTTATTCAAGCAGCACATTTTTATTGAGCATTTACTATGTGCCATGCACTATTCTGGGTATTGGGGATACAGAAGAGAACAAAACAAACTAAAATCTCCATCCTCATTTATTATCCCCAAGACACATATGGGGAAACTTGGGCTCTGAAAGCTGTATGACTTGCTCAATGTCACACTGGTAGGAAGTGACGGAACTGGAACTTGAGCCTACATCTTCTGACCTGCAGGCCACTGACCTGCAGGCCACTGAGTTTCTGACTATATTTTGCTGTCTATCCTCCTTGGTCTCAACTTCAGAGCAAAAACACACACTGGGGTTCCTGTCTTCAATGGTTAAAACAGAGAGTGAGCCTCACCCTCCGTGGGAGACATTTAGCAATGTCTGGAGACATTTTGGTTGTCACAGCTGCGGAAGGGGGTGCTACTGGCATCTAGTGGGTAGAGACCAGAGAAGCTGTTAAACATCCTGCAGTGACAGTCCCCCACAACAGGGTTATCCAGCCCAAATGTCACTGGTGCCGAAGTTGCAAAACTCTGATCTAAAGAGCTCCAAGTGTCACAAAGACAACTGCCACCCGGGCAACATAGTATGACATGGAACTTCCACCCAAGTGGGCACAATTATTTGCATGAAAGGTCTGGTTACAGCAGATACATTTCTGGTTGGGGGCTGATGGAGGGACATTATGAAGTAGGCACAAAGAACCATCCACTCTGCTGTGTCACTACGGGGAGGCTTCTCTGCAGATGAGGGAACCAGGACAGTTTGGCTAGTGGGAAAGAGAGACCAGTGGGCTGCCACAAACGGATGCAGAAAGGGCAGGAGGAGAAGCCAACCTCTGCTCCACAACCTGCTTCTCATTCAGAGCCCTGGTCGCCTCCTTCCTTCGTGTGGAAATGAGCAAGAGAGCGAGCAGAACACGCAAAGCCCTTCGAGGAATGGCAGGAAATGGAGTAGGACATTCAGTCCACACCCTGAAATGTGCAAGAAACATGACTTCCGTTCTCAAAACTAGATTTAATTTCTATTGCGAGTCCCCGTTCTACTAGGTAGAAGACACCTACTCGCAATTAATCAGGGCCACCCTGCCTCTCGCCCTAGGTTGTGTCTGTATTTGTTGTTGAGGCAGGACAGGCTCCCAAGGTGCCAAGGCCTGGGCAGGGAGGGGGCAGCATCTGGTCTTCTCTGGCACCTGCTGAGAGGCCTCATTTCTGTCTTCCAGATGGCAGATACGCCTGCCTAGGCCTCCCGGAAGTCTTCTCTGTGCCCACTTCTCTCTCTCAGCTTCCTCCTCTCTCTTGGGCACACGGGAGATGCTGGCAGGGCCTGGCAGACCTCTGCAGAGCGGCCTCACCCCTCTGCCAATCACTCTCTGTGGCCGTCCCTCCCCACTGCTCCTGTGCCTTGCTGGGGGAGGGGCAGGCTTTCTCCTGAGATTGCCACCAGCCCTCCCTCACTTATGAAGTCAGCATGGGCCACTGCTTGGGCACTGCTTCCCCTCCGGGCACCCACATCATCACAACTTCATCCATTCTCCTCTGCCTGGACCCTGGCCCAGGACACCTGACTTCATCTCAGTCACGGGGAAACGGCCTTGGATCATGCTCAATCTTCCAGACCTTTTGTTCCTGATATAAACTTTATTCCTGGAGGCCTCCAGGGATTCTACTTTTAAAACTCAAAGCCCAGACTCTCGCAACCTGAAAGTCTTGGTTCTTGAAACACAAAAGTGTTGTCTCTGCCTTTCTGCTGCACCAGGCTGCCCTGGAGTAAGAAGAGCCGCTGTCTGGGAAGAGCAAAGCGGGGCAGGGGGCGGATTTTCATTAATATTGTGAAATATTATCCCACACCAGCAGCATGTGCAGACGTGCAGAGTGAATGGGCAACCAGAGCCTTGGCAGGTGCGGGAGATACTGTCATGCTCCTCCTTTGGGGCCACTCTTGGTCTCTCTGTCCCCAGGTTCATCTCCCATCCTCTGAACCTGGATCAAGGAGTCCCCTCTTAAAGGTATCACAAGCACCAGTTCCACGAGAGCCAGCGTAGAGGAGCCGTGAGAGCAGACTCCAGGCAGCCTAGCTCCATATCCACACCCCAGCCTTGCCAGCCGAGCATTCTTGGCCAAGTCACTAACCCCTCTGTGTGTCAGTTTCCTCATCTGTGAAATGGGGGAAATACAGGACCTTCTTCATGATTAAATGTGTCAGTACTTGTAAAGTGTGTAGAGGAGTGGCTGGGACGCACACTCAGCACCGTATGAATATTGGCTGCTGTCACTGTTGTCACTGACTCATCCAAGAGGTGAGTGGGTCTCCTTCGGCCCAGAGTGGTGGCCTCCCTGTGCTTGAGGGTACCTGCTGGGGGTACCCGCTGGGGGCTACCAGACAGCTGTTGGCATTCTTCCTGTTGGCAGAGCCTCCATTTGGTTCTGGCATCTGCGCCAACCCCAAGTGACTCCAGGTGACTCCTGAGAGTCTACACCAGTCTTGTGGGTCCTTGCCAGTAACAGGCATGTGACCCAGTTCCAGCAAAGGCGATATCGAGGAAGTGTACTGGGAGCTTCTGGGAAAGGTTTCATCGCTGATGCAAGAGAGACCCACAGGAAGAGTGATCGAGCCTGGAGCCCGCGGGAAGGATGAGTAACGAGGCTGAGCACGTCGGAAGGGCTCACCGGGTGATGAAGTCCTATGTGTCCTTGTCAAGGAGGCTGGACTTGATGCGGGGGACAAGGGGGAACCATAGCTCAGATCCGCATTTCACACTGCTGGCTTTGCAACGCGGAGAATGGATTAGAGGGGAGAGCCTGGGAGCAGGACGCCAGCTAGGAAGTGGCTGGAGGAATTGCAGTGATGGTGATGAGCTCAGAGGGAAGTTTCCACCGGCCGAGGTTCCAAAGAAGATGCATGATAAGGAGGTAGACTTGCTGGTTCTTGTGCTCAAGCGTCTCAAAGACCTGCAGCCTAACGCTACCATGTCTTCAGTAGCTCCATTCTGGGCTGTCTGATGTGTCTACACAGGCCCAGTTACACTGGCAACTCAGGTAGAGACATATTTCTGGAATGAAAATTTTTCAGGGAATGGGAAGAAAACCATTGCATTTAAATTAATGGCCCAGCTATCCAGTTTTGCTTTGCACTGTGTGAGCACAATTTCTCTGCCATGCAGACCTGACTCAACCTTCAGAGAGGTTGGGCCAACATGTCACCAGTGAAACCTGCATGCAAGACACATCCCGTCCCAGTGACTAATGTGAGCCATTGCAGACGAAGGCCAGGCTGCAGGTGCACATGTGATTTACTGCTGACTTTGGCAGGAGTCACACAATGGAGACATTGCTCAGCTCCTCAGAGGTTTAGAAATGAGCCCAGATTAAGAGGAAGTGGGAAGAGGGGGTGACCCGCTCAGAACTGAGCAAGGGAAAAGAGCGACAGATGGCAGAGACCAAAGCAACCAAAGGATGACACAGGGACAGACAATAGGAGGGCCTGCTCCTGGCAGACAATACAGGTAGTTCCCAGCCAACTTAAGAAAAAATTATTATTAACTTACATTCTTACTGAAAAAAATAATCATTATCCCCCACCACCACACACACACACAAACACCCTCAATTTCTAAGGGTAACTCCTGTTTGGTTTGATTCCTCCTATACACTTTCTATGCATAATCAAATATATGTGTCTAAATATTTTTTTAAAAGTCATTTATGTAGCATCATAATGTTTAGTCCCTTGCTTTTCTCTATTAATGATGCACCTTGGGCATTTTTCCACGTCAGACAGCTCTATCCCCTTCTTTTTCATGACTGCATAGTGTTCCAGCACGAGCCTGCACCATAATTTATTTAGCTTATCTCCTAGTGGTAGGCATACAGGTTGGTAATCATTTTTCACCACTACAAATAATCAGCAGTGAAAATCCTTGAGCACATGTGTGAGTTGTTCTGCATGATGATATATTCTTTAATTTTTTTTTTTTTTTTTTGAGACAGAGTCTCACTCTGTTGCCCTGAGTAGTGCCGTGGTGTCTGTCATCATAGCTCACAGCAACCTCAAAATCCTGGGCTCAAGCAATCCTCCTGCCTCAGCCTCCCAAGTAGCTGGGACTACAGGCACACACCACGATGCCTGGCTAATTTTTCTATTTTTGCTAGAGATGGAGTCTCGCTCTTGCTCAGGCTGGTCTCGAACTTCTGAGCTCAAGTGATCCTTCCACTTCGGCCTCCCAGAGTGCTAGGATTACAGCCATGAGCCACCATGCCTGGCCAGATATATTCCTACAAGTAGATTTTCCAGCCTCACTTTCATTGGTATGCCTGGAAATGACAGACTAGGGGGTCTAGCACTGACCAGGGACAGTCTACTATTTTGAAATATTGTAGTTACTTGCCCACTCAGCTAGAGTGAATAGAAATGCATGCTGGGAGAATACTCAGAACAGCATAATCTCCTCTTAAATTCAGGCTTTCAAAACTGGACAGGCTAATGCCCCAAAGGACTCATGTTCAGACAATACTGGGCCATTTACAAGGCACTTTGTCACATACTGGTTCACCCGACCCTTGTATTAGTCCTGCAAAGTAGGTATTATTAGCATCACTGTTTTTACAGATGAGGAAACCAAGGCTACGAGAGTAAAAGACATCTGCCCAAGGTCACACAACTGACAAACGGCAGAGGATTCAGAAACCAAAGACAGACCTGATGGAATCCTGCCTTCTTTCTAAATCCGTGATACAGGCTAGCTCATGGTGCCTCTTAAGACAAGAGCTTTATAGTGGACTGTCAGCCAGTAAGGCAGCTGAAATAAATATCTGCCTACATGCTGCCTGAGTTTGCAAGATATATTAGTTTCTTGTTGCTGCTGTAACAAATTATCATAAGCTTCATGGTTTAGAACAACACAACTTACTATCTTTTAGTTCTGGAGGCCAGATGTCCAAAATGGGCCTTATTAGGCTAAAATTAAGGTGTCAGCAGAGCTGAGCTCCTTCGGGATGCTCTAGTCAAGAATCCATGCCTTTCCTTTCCCAGCTCCTAGAGGCTGCCCACGTGCCTTGGCTAATGGCACCTTTCCAGCAACTGTATCATTCTGATCTCTACTTCCATCATCAAATCTTCTCTGGCTCTGAACCACCTGCCTCCCTCTTGTAAGAACCCTTGTGACTACATGGGACCCAGGATACTTCAGGATAACCTCCCATCTCAAAATCCTTAACTTGATCACATCTGCAAAGTCCCTTTTGCCATGTAAGGCAACAGGTTCTGGAGATTAGGATGTGAACATCTTTGGGCAGCCATTATTCTGCCTACCACACAGGGGGTTCCCAGCATAGTGATTTAGAGTAAGGGCCCTGCAAAGACCCTCAGTGCAGATCCTGGCTCTAGCACTTGCTAGCAGATCCAGGTATAAAACGTCTCTGAGTCTTAGTAGTTTCACCTGAAAACCTGGAATAGGGTCTTCCTTCCAGGGCTGTTGTCAGGATCAAATAGCACAATGTATGCAGTACACTTGAGACATGGGGCTCAGTAAATGGTAACTGTCATCTTCCCCACTGCCCATTATGGTAACACGTAATAGAAACTCCACCATTTGAGATTCATTTCTTTGGATCTTTTCCCCAAGGACACATATCAGGCCCTTTTCAGTTGCCCCTGGGATAAGTTGGCAGTTAACTTGCATCAGGTTCCTCAATGGGACATGGAGAACCTGGGCAGGTTCAGAGAAACTAACCATGCAGAGGAAGAGGGCTCTGGAGGGAGGATATAAAGAGAAACATGCTTCCTCTGTCAGTTTCTTCAGCTCTGCCTGTGTCTTGGCACTGGTTGAGAATTTCTCCAGCCTCTCCCCAGATTAGCCAGGGTGAGGCTGCTTAACTCTGAAGATGATTTTCAGAGATAGACGGCGCCTGCCCAGTTGGGTCTGCAGCAGAGTGGGGCAAGTCTGGGACTATCCTGGCATGGAAAAGTACTGAAGGTCCTTCCCTCCGGGTTAGGAGCTAGGGCAGCCGTTCTGACATCGTCATCCCCGGTCCAGGCCTCTCCAAGGTCGGTCTTGTAGAATGAAATGAAAACCAGATTCCTGGTCTTATCTGAGAACTACGTGACTGTTTCCTGTCACTCCTTTGGAGCCTGGGAAAGTTCCCAAATGCATTGGCTAAACTCTGGGATGAATATACGCAGCTCTCAAACAGGAGCATATCATTCCAGGTACCTGCTTACAAAAAGAGGTCTCCCCATTTGCTAAAATAGTGTTATTATTTGGGGTTTTCATTCATTCATCCAACAAATATTTATTAAGCACTTGCAGGGGGCCAGGCAAAGCGGGGAGGGTAACTTCTCTCAGGGCAGAGAGCATGTGCAGACAGATGAAGAATTATTCTACAGCAGGTAGAGCTGGAACTCTGGAGTAGATCAGCTTGGGTCTAGACCCTGATACTGTCCAGCTGTGTGACACTGGGCACATGACCTTGCCTCCTTAAGCCTCAGCTTTCTCTTCTGTAAAGTGGGCATAACCGGTAACTGCCTCAGGGGTTGTTATGAGCATTAAATGAGTTGGTTCAGGGGAAGTGGCTGGCACCCCCTGCCTGGTTCATAGTAAGGAGGTGAGGACTAACAGTTCCTGTTATAGTCATGGTTATAGAGACTGTTTCCTCAAATGTCTTCCCATCCCCAAATTTGCCTTTTGTGGACACCAGGGTCCTGTTGAACTGTCCCTCTGCAAGTTTTTTTTCTTTTAAAAAAAGCCCCAATGGGAAAGAATAGCCGCGTGTTACGACTCTGTAGGTCCGCACGCGTGGACACAGCATGCCCATGAATTCGCAGTTTGGAAGCGATCTCGATCGCAGCCGGCCTATTTTTGTCCCCGAGGCCGCGGATTCCCGGCAGGAGGCGCCTTCCGCCCTGGGCTCATTGCCCTGACACCAGCCAGCTGCGTACGGGCTTCTCAGGGTTTTAACTTCAAAGGGCTGGAGACTCACCCAAGAAGGAGACCCCGGCCTGACCTCCCTTGGAGTTCAAAAAACTAAGGTCGCGAGGAGACGCGGGCGGGCTCTTCCCTCCGTGTTCAGAGTCCAGCGCACCCTAGTTGGAGCGCGGAGCCGCGCGGCTCCAGGGCAAACCCCCAGGTAGGGCGGAGGCAGAGCCGCAGGTAAGAGGCGGCGAGCGCGGGTTCGCCCTCCGGGAGCCAGGACTTGGCAGCCGCCGGCCCCCCGCGCGGGGCGGGAACACGTCAGCCAGCGGCGCCTCGCTGGGAAAGTTCTCCGCAAAGCTGGGCATGAGCCCTCCGCAGGGGAGGCCCCCGGCCAGGACGCCCCGCTCCGCTCCAGAGCGCAGGAACCGGAATGGGCTCCACCCGGGCCGGGACTCAGGCGCGCGATCCCGAGAGCGCCCAGGGGACCCAGGAGGGGGTGGGGAGCCGACGGCATGAACTGACTCAGTTTTTAAAAACTCGTTTCCTCCTTCCCTACCTCCGTCCATCACTCACCTCGCAGGGCACCAGTCCTGGGCGGCACGGGCGGGCCCCAGCGCCCCGAACCTGCCCAAGGGCGGAGAGGGAAGCGCGGCCTCCCCAGGAAGGAGGAGAGGTGAGCGTCGGGACAGATGAAGGCGCGGCGGCGGGCTCTGAACCCGCGCCGGGGCAGGGAGTGAGGGGCGTCCCCCAGCTCTACTTAACCCCCAAATACCCAGGACTCGTAGCCTGAGAACCGCCCCTCCCCAACACTCACCCAATTCTCCGGCCCCTGGGGAGGGGGGCCCGGGCTCTGTTCTCTTCCCCCCACCCCTGCTCCTCCAAGTGGGTAAGGGGAGAGTTTGGGGACGACGTAGGCCCAGCCCCCAGCCCGCACTCTCAGCCCACTCCTGCGGCGGGCGCTGGGAGTGGGTACCCGCCCCCCGCAGCGTCGGTCATTGCCGGGGCCTGGGGGTGGCGCAGAGGGCGGAGAGGGAGGGTCGACTGGTGGGCGGTGCCTCCCCGGGCTGGAGGCTCTCTCGGCCGGCGCCGCCCTCCGCCTCCCGCGGTCCCTCCCTCCCGCACGCCGGCGCTCCCAGGCCGCGCTTCCTGCGTCCCCATCCCAGTCCCGGAGCGGGCAGCTCGCCCTCTCCGCCACCGCGCTCCTCTCCGAGACTCCTCCCAATCGCGGCGCCCCGGAGGAGGCAGCCCGGGGGCAGCGGGGGTCGCGGAGCCCCCAGCCCCGGGCCGCCCGCCGCAGACGGAGCGGGACCTGCCGCCTCGCGGGTGAGTCTGAACCGCCGCGCCTTCCGCCCGCCGCGCCCCGCGCAGTCCTGTGGGTTCCCCCAGGGCCGGGGAGGGGAGCCGAGGGCTGTCTGGGTCGTCCGTCCGTGCGCCTGGGCGCTTCCTGTCCAGGGTCTGCCACCGGGAGGACTCGGTGCCCCGCACCCTCTACAGCCGCCCCGCCGGTGCGGGACGCTGCACCCCGCGCGGGGCCAGCGGGCCTGGGCCGGGGTAGGCGGCCGGCCTTGGGGGCCCCCTGTTGGCTGGGACAGGTGCCACCCGCCCTTGGCCTCGATAGGGGCACCTTCCTCCGTGCGTGTGAGCGGACTTGCCAGTGGGTCCCAGGAAACCACCCTGGCGCTGTCCTGCGCGTCCCTTACTCCTTTCTGGAAATCGAGGCTTTTTAGGGATTTAGGTGAGGGAGTGTGTGTGCGTTGTACGTACCCGAAGCCAACGCATGGGTGAGGAGTCGGGCGTGAGGTGAAGCTTGAGTTCCTCCTTCCTGAGCCTCGGTTTCCTCATCTGTAAAATGGGAGCGCTAGCGCCCTAGGGCGGAGTGGGGCACCTCTCGGTCGTAAGTTAGGTTACTCGGCTTCGGGGAGAGAAGACTCCAAATCCGACCTCAAGTCGGCGCACGGACGCGAGGAGAGCGGCCCGGCTGCGCCAGGGCCGAATTACAAGATGGTCACTTTCAGAAAGAAATCCTTCCCCACCAGGGGTGGGGGCAGGACCCCTGGGCCCCTTTGGCTCCCCCGGTGCAGCGCTCTGTGTGACTGTGACGGCGCGTGTGGCTCCGGGTCCCTCCTGGCAGCGCGGTGGTCGGCGCTGGGGCCCCAGGCCCTGCGGGAGCGCGGTGGGCGGGGCCGGTCAGTGGGGGTGGGGGCAGCAGACGGAGGGATTGAGACCGCAGGGCCGGCTTCTGGCTTCCGCTTGGAATGGGTTACTTGGCGGATCTCTCTTTAGGGAGAGATGGGCCCTGGGACCTGTGAACGGCTTTCACACTTTGGAGATTGTCACACAAGGAGCCTGACTTAAGTCGATGGGGCCAAATGGAATCGGGAGGGGGCCCGTTTTCCTGCAAATATCTCCCTACCCCTGGACTGGGAGAAAAGAGGGAAGGAGAAAGGGACGGGGCTGGTGGCGAATCTGTTCCTTATGGTGTCCTGAGTTGATAGTGGTTCCCTGGTCCAAGTGACTGGGGCATTGCCCAGGGCCAGACCTGCCCCAGATATCCAGGGCACAGGGGTCTCCGAGGGCTCCCAGCCTAGTGAGGGAGTCAGAGACAGTAGTGACAAGTGTCACAGGGAGTTGTTGATACAGTCAGGCCACACCACTTGCTGGCTGGGTGACCCGACCTCTCCGAGCCTCAGTTTCTTCATCAGTAAAATGGGCTGATAACAACTTAGGGCAAGATAGCATATGTATGCCTAGCACCTAGCAAATACTCTGTAGTAAGTTATGTCACAGGACTTAGCAGAAGAAAGAAAGTAACTCAGGAGATCCTGCTAAGGAGAGAATACTGGAATACTGAACCGGGAATTGGAGTCTGTCCCGTAGACAGGGGAGGAAGGGTATCTGGGCAGATGGAACAGCCAAGCAAAAGCACAGAGATATGAATGTGATGGTGTGTGGGGCTGGGGAAGTGCTCAGGCAGTGGAGGGTGGGTTTGTGGGAGGGTGGGGTGTGCAAGCCCAGGGAGTGGAGGGTCCGGAATGAGCCCGACTGGACAAGTGGGGGCTATGTTAGAACCATGGGACAGATGTTGACTGAGCACTTTCTGGGGGCCAGGCACTGTCGTAGGTGCTCAGTATAGATGAACAAGAAAGATAGAGAGAGATGCACATTTCATTCATGTTCTTCAAGCAGGGGAGTCATCCAGTCGATACTTTAAGAAGGTAATTCTGGCTGTGGAAGCTGGGTCTTACAGAAGACTGCTGGGGGAGAGAAGGCTGGCTGGCGGGCTGGTGGAGGCGGTGGGGAGGGCAGCTGGATGGGTGGCCCGGACGGGAGGCAGAAATTAACACGTGGCCTTCACATGTGACCACTGGTCAAGGGTGAGATTTGGAGATTCAGTGTGAGGCCCCCAGCGCTGGCCCTCTCCTCTACCAGAGCAGAGAGGTAGTGAGTGTCTGGGCTATTGGCAGGACCCAAGCCCCTCCAGGTGTGGCCTTCCAGCTCTTTGGCTCCAGATGTCAGAAGGCCTGGGCGTTTCTCTCTCTATGTGAGGAATAGCCAAGCTGGACACAGAGGGCAGCTGGACGCTTTGGGGGCTCCTGTTGTGCTAGGTCACGGTTCCTCCCTGCAGGGCTGCCTGTAGACCCCTCAGACCTCTTGGGCTGGAGGAGGCCAGAGCACAAGGAGCTTTAGCTTTTGCATCTCTTCTTCCACCTCCAAATTAAGGTGAGATTCAAGGGAATGAGGAGCGTTGTCTCCCTAGGTGTCAGGAAAGTTCCAGAGGCTCAGATGCTTTCTGACTGGGGATGTGGTCAAGGGTCTGCCTCTGGGCACTGACTTTTGCTTTCACTTTTGTTGTCTCTGCTCTGAAGCTTGCAGGACTCCTTGCAATTGAAAGCCACGTGAGTGTCCTTCTCCCTCCATGTTATAAGTCTCTCTTGGCTTGGAGGTGACAGGAGGAATGTCTCAGGTGGAAGGGACCTTTGGGTCATCAGAGCTGCCATCCTCATTTGACAAATGAAACTCAGAGAGGGGAAGGGACTTGCCCAAGGACACACAGCAGGTCAGCAGCAGAGCTGGGACTGGAACCCAGCCCTCCTGACTCCCCTCTAGGGTCCTTTGCATTATCCCAAGAAGCCTGGCCACATTCAGGTCAAAGGCTTTTTTGGGCCCCAGGTTTGGTGGTTTCTCAACATCTCAGTTTTTCTAGCAGCTTCACAGAGTCTTGCTCCTCCCCAGCCTGGACAGCCCAGCCTAGAGTGGCAATGTTTTTTTCTCCCTTCTCCTGGGTTGAGCACTTGGTGCCACGGCCATCCCTCCTGGGACCTCTTGCTCCCCGAAGAAACAGGCCATTTGTTTGGAAGAAACAGGCCACTTGTTTGGTTTTCTCTGCTTCAGAATGCCCTGCCCCTCGCAGACAGCTGCAGGACACTGCCCAGAGACAGCCTTTCAGGGTCTCTGCTGACCCTCCCCTCAGCTCCCAGCTGCTGGTGGGCCCTCACCTTCTATCCGTGTTGTTTACTTGGGCCAAGCAATGTAGAGTCGCCTCAGTCTCTCTTGCCCTAAATCTGTCAGACTCAGCAGCCCTTGAACCTGAATGCTGGCTGCTTTAGATCTTAGACTACCGGGGCCAGAAGGGACCTTAGCCATCAGAAAGTCCAATCTGCTTATTTGACATATGGGGAGACCGAGGCCCAGGGAAGGGAAGAGACTTGCCTGAGATCAGAGCCAGGACTAGACCCCAAGTTCCTGATTCTGTCTTGAACAATTTTGAGGATGATTCTTGGAAAACAAAAACAGAACATTCTCCCTCTCCAAGATCCTCCTCCTCTCTGCACTCCACACTGCCAGGTATTTTGGGGGCATCCACAGTGACAGTATCATGTCCAGGAGGAGAAAAGGCTGAGGGTCCCGGGAAATAAGGGGTGCATGTCAAGGAGTGTGTCTTGACATTTTCAGGTCCTGTCTGTTCAGACTGGCGTGAACGTCAGGAGTGAGCTAGTGATCGCATTTACTTGGCACTCCCTTAGCCAGACTTTATAACGTGCCTCCGGACAGACAGGCTTTTAAAGTTGTTTTCTTCCCCAGACGACAAAAGAAGTCCACGTTCATTGTAAAAATTTAGGAGGATGACATCAGAAATGCTGGCAACCACTGCGAATATTGTGAAGTTTTATTCAGGTTTTTTGTTTGCTGGTTTGCTCTGCCGTTTCATATCTTGGTTTTTCTTCATCATCACAACGTGCATTATCCTCATGTGACAGTGTTTTCTTGCGGGTTCTAAACTGCCAGTCTTACATGCTGCTACCGCCTGATGATGGCTAGCAGGTACTTAGGAGGCCAGCCTTTAGGGTTGGCTCAGCCCGGGCACTCCCTCGGCCAACATCTTGTAACGCTATGGGAAGCGCCTAAGAAGTTTCTTACTCACTACTGTGGGACTTCAGGGGGTCATTTTTCTGCATCACTGTGGGTGTTTGGGTCAGGACTGTATTTACAAAATCTAAAGCAAAAACTAATTCTCACCGAACTCTTAGAAATGGAAGTGATCTGATATCTGGGCAGGATGGGTGTGACCCAGAGTCCACACAGAGGGAGGGAGAGAGCTTTGTTTCTTCCAATTTTTTGCTGTGCTTGTTTTGACCCAACCTAGTGCCCCCACCCCACCGTCACCACCCCTTGCTCCAAATCTCCCTGGGATTAGGCACTGGGTATTGGTCTTGCTCATCTCCAAGCCCTGCCTCTTGGGGAACAGGTGTTTCAGTGGCAAAGATTTGCTGAGAATGTGTTTCCTAGTTAGGTGATTCAGATGGGTCACCCCACCCTGGGGACAGGATCTCCTGGGGTGGGGTGTCGCATCCTCTAACGGGATCACAGCTTTGTGAATGCCATACATTGTCAGTACTGGAAGTACGAGTAGCAATCTTGGAGATTTGCTAGGTTAATGTTTATAGATTGTGGACAGCAACTTCTTAGTGGGATTTTTAATCACTTGAGTGGTTTTCCACTGGCTTTTTAAAAGTGAAATAGAAGAAAGTAGACTAGAAAATAAAGTGTGTTTTCTGTCGTGAAAAGTATTCTTTAGTAAAACTTTTATTTATCTGTTTGTGGGTATGTCTTGAGTCACCAGATAAAATGTATTCCTAATTGCATGGTACGAACCTTTGGCAACGTGGCTTCGGTCCACTGGTTTTTATACTGTGATCCTGGGAACGTTGGGATTCCTGGGACACGTGCCAGAAGCAACTCAGGGCCTTGCTGCGACAGAGCTGGGTGGTGGGAGGCAGGGCCAGCCAGAAAGAAGCTTTGCTTATACACGTTCCAGATGTAACGGGTGGGGAAAGACCCCTTTAAAAAAATTGTACGACTTTAAAAATGAAACAGAAAGTTGGAAGCCATTGTTAATCTAGCCATCTCCATTCTGAGAAGAAGAAACTTAGGCCACAAAACACAAAGGCCCTTGCTGGTGGGAGGTGGCACTCAGGCCTCACACTGACGAGGGTCTCCAAATATAGATCTTTGACACCTCTCCAGATATGGCACTAAAGCCAGTGTTAGAGCAAGTGGCCCCAAACCCACAGTCACCATGCAGCCCGTTTGTCCTATGGGCTACACTGCTGTGTGCACTAGGGATGAACATTTATCATAAACCCTGTCACTGTGGCGCCAGCAACCCGATCTATATTGGTGAGATGCACAAGACATTAATTTGTTTGACGCCTGCATTTCAAACACATCCCATTGCTGCTAACCCTGTTTTGGCATTTCTTCTTCTTTTTGTAATGTCCCAGAGCTTTACCAGTGGAAGCTTCCCGGGCCTGTCTCCTGGCCTGAGAGGCCCGAGACAATGGGCCCAAGGTCACCCAACATGCCCTGGCAGAACAGGATGAGAACTCACCGCAGTGGGCAAGTTCCTTTTTCTAAGCTCATGATCTCACATGATGTACAGTTCTGGATGTCTCCAGAAGGTTCTGCTATTTCCTCTATTCAAGATGTAGAACCAGGTAGCTCTGAATCTTGGTGAATTTTATGACTTTGCCATGTTTTTTCTTCGCATCCAGTCTGGAGAGAGGGAGAGAGAGAAGTTACTTGCCTTCCCCATGTATCCTACACGTTCCCCGGATACACAGGCTGGGCTTGTGTTGGGCAGGGTGTGGGTGTGATTTGTTGATATTAGGTGGAGGGGACATGATAAAAAGAGAAAAACAAAAAACCAACAGTAGGCCAGGCTCGGTGGCTCACGCCTGTAATCCTAGCACTCTGGGAGGCCGAGGCAGGCGGATTGTTTGAGTTCAGGAGTTCGAGACCAGCCTGAGCAAGAGCGAGACCCCCATCTCTACTAAACAAATAGAAAGAAATTATCTGGATAACTAAAAATATATATAGAAAAATTAACCGGGCATGGTGGCACATGCCTGTAGTCCCAGCTACTCGGGAGGCTGAGGGATAGCTTGAGCCCAGGAGGCTGAGGTTGCTTTGAGCTAGGCTGACGCCACAGCACTCTAGCCCGGGCAACAGAGTGAGACTCTGTCTCAAAAAAAAAAAAAAAAAAAAAAACCAACAGTAAAACTTTCCTCTCTTAAGTTACCCTAAGAAACTTCACATATTATAGCTTCATTAACTGCAGTTTGCAGGGTAGCAATTATGCACTGGCAATGCCTCTGGATAATTGTTGTTTTCAAACAGTGACAGATGCAAATTCTCCTGTGTCAAGGGAAGTCTTCTGTGGCTCAACACGGACAGATGCCGTCACTTTAAACAAATGTTCTGATACACACTGTGCCAGTCACTGGGGATGAACAAGCGCCCCCGTGGGGGGAGCCAGCAGTGACTGTGCTGTAAAGTACCCCCAATACGGGAGGAGGGAGCCCAGGGCTGTGAAGGAGGGGGTTTAACCCAAACTTGGGAGTTGGGAAGAAATTTCAGAAAGAGTGAAGTCTGAGATGAAATCTGAAAGGCAAGTGGAAGTTAAGCAGCAGTAGGTGTTCCGGGCCAAGGCAAGAGCCTGTGCAAAGGCCCTGAGGTATAAGAGAGCTTAATTCACAAGAGCTGATACCAGCTGTATAGGGCAAGGGTGGGAGAAATCTTTTATACAATTTCTTCTTAAATGTCATTTTCGGTATGGCAGTTCCTCAAAAAATTAAAATAGAATTACCATAGGATCCAGCAAGTCTACTTCCAGGTATATACTCAAAAGAATTGAAGAGCTGTTTGTACACCCATGTTCACAGCAGCATTATTCACGATGGCTAAAATGTGGAAGCAACCGAAATGTCTGCTGATGGATGAGCAGATAAACAAACTGTGGTACATCCATGCAATGGAATGTTATTCAGCCTGAGAAAGGAAAGAAATTCTGACAAATGCTACAACGTGGAGGAACCTTGAGGTCCTTATGCTAAGTGAAATGCACCAGCCACAAAAAGACAAATACTGTACGATTCCACTTATATGAGGAAACCAGAATAGTCAAAATCATAGAGACATAAAGTAGAATGGTGGTTGCCAGGGGCTGGGGGCGGGGTAAGGGGAGTTGGTGGTTAATGGATACAGAGTTTCAGTTCTGTAAGATGAAAAGAGTTCTGTGATAAATGGTGGTGATGGTGGCCCAGTATGAATGAACTTAATGCCACTGAACTGTACACTTAGAAATGGTTAAGATGGCAAATTTTATGTTATGGGTATTTTGTCACAATAGAAAACTGGAGGAAAAAAGTCATTTTGGAAACAAGCCTCGGATATTCATTCAACAATATTCATTGAATTCTCTACACAGGCCAGGCATTCTTCTAGGCTTTGAGCTGCAAGAGAGATGTGGTCCCTGCCCTCATGGAGCTTATACTTTTACAGGGCAGCAGAGAGGAGTCGATAAACTAGGAAACAAACAAGTAAGATAACAAATCAATAATTGGGTCCTGCACTGAGCTAAAATCTTTGCTGCTTCCCCACTGCCTGCAGGATCAAGTCTAAGCTAAGCTCCTTTGCTGTCAAAGCTCCAAAGACTGGACTCCTTAGAGCCTGCCTCAGTTAACCTTTCCAGACCTGTTACTGCTGCCTCGCCCCTCCCCCACCTGCTACATCCACCCCTCCCCCACTGTATCAGTCACCTGGAACCACCTTCCACCTCCACCATCCTCCTGTAACCCTCCCTCCTCACCCCAGCCTGGGACTTTGATGGCCTTTTTCCTTTTTCTTTCTGCTTTTCTTCCTAGACTGCCCAAAAACTTTAAAAAAATATAATAATTTCAATTCCAGGATTTTATACTGAAGAAACAACATAAGGAGTAGTTTCAACAGGTTTTTTTTTAAAATAATAGTAGCAAAATTAGAAACCAATAATGTGTCCAGCAGCAGTCCTAGCCAAGACATTTTTTAAAATAAAACTTTTGCTGGGCGCGGTGGCTCACGCCTGTAATCCTAACACTCTGGCAGGCCGAGGCGGGCGGATCATTTGAGCTCAGGAGTTCGTGACCAGCCTGAGCAAGAGCGAGACCCCCTCTCTACTAAAATAGAAAGAAATTATCTGGCCAACGAAAAATATATAGAAAAAATTAGCCAGGCATGGTGGTGCATGCCTGTAGTCCCAGCTACTCGGGAGGCTGAGGCAGGAGGATCACTTAAGCCCAGGAGTTTGAGGTTGCTGTGAGCTAGGCTGACGCCACGACACTCACTCTAGCCCGGGCAACAAAAGCGAGACTCTGTCTCAAAAAAAGAAAAAATAAACCTTTTTATTTGGGAATAATGTAAGTTGCAAAGATAGTTCGGAAAGTGTCCAGACACCATTCACCCAATTTCCCCTCGTGCTGGCATCTTACCTAACCATCATATACTTACCAAAGCTGAGACATGAACATTACTGCTAACTAAACTACAGACTTCGTTTGGATTTCCTCAGTTCTCCCACTGATGTTTTCCTTCTCCCAGATCCAATCCAAGATACCACCTCGCATTTAGTCATCCTGTCTCCTTAGTCTCTCCCGGTCTGTGATAGTTTCTTAGTATTTCCTTGAATTTCATGACCTTGATTGCTTTGAAGGGTACTGGTCAGTATTTTGTAGAATGTCCCTGAATTCGGGTTTGTCTGATGCCTTCTCATGATTACACGGAGCCTTGGGCTTGGGAAAGAGTCCCACAGGGGTGGAGTGTCTTCCTCGCTGCGTCATGGCAGGAGGTAATACTATCAGCAGGACTCTCTGTCGGTGTGTCAGCCTTGACCTCTGCGCTAAGGTGTTGCCCGCCACGTTTCTCTGCTGTGAAGTTCCTACAGCCCCTTTCAGAAAGGGCTCTTTCAGCATGACGGTAAAAGGTGAAATTATAAAAGAAATTATTGAAAATGATAGATTAGGCTCCCAAAACTTAAAAACTTTGGTACATTCAAGTGATACGTGGAGGCCGTATTGGCAGCACACGGCAGACAAGGGGTGGTTTTCTGAACACGCCAGGAGCTTCTCAAGTCAGGAAAGGAAAGCTGAACGTCTTGGGGCTGAGAAATGGGGGCAAAGAAGGGATGGTGCCGGCCAGAAAGCACAGGGAAAAAAAGAAACAATATTCACCCTCCCCTCCCATTTGGAACTTTAACGACCTGTGTTGAAGACCCAGTAGACATAATTCCTAATCTCTCCTGGACTGATGTTTTGCCTTGTGCCAGCTGATGTGGGTTCCACCCTGCGGGGTAGGCAGGCATGGAAGTAACAATGGGTCGTGTTTAGTTCTTAACTGAAATAACTTTTAATTAGCTATTTGTTTAATTAGGAAAGGAATACATGCGCGTGGTAAAAAATAAATAAATAAAACTGCAGAAGGATATCCAATGAAAAATTATGAATCTTCCTCTCATTCCAGCCCTCCAGTCCCTTATACCAGAGGCAGCCTCCATTCACAATTTCTTGTATTTAATATATACTTCTAAAAATAGTCTCTGCATATAGTGATGCTTTCAAATGCTGCTTTTAGATGTTCTGATAATCAAAGCAATAAGTGTCAGGATCATTATGAAATTATTGAGTAATTTTAAACCTGTCATAACTCATATCAGGGTCCTCAGTCACCTTTAAGGACCCACTAGCCACCTGACATTGTATGTGGAACATTCCATCTCTGCATTTTTCTGTGGCAGGTCAGTAGCTGTCATCAGATTCTCAAAGGGGTCTGTGTACCAAAAAACAAATAAACAAAAAAGCAAGAACCATACCTAGTAGTTATGAGAAGCAATCTTTTATAGATAATTGCTAGATAGATGTGTAATTAGCTGGGATACATGTGTAATTAGCTGTCATTCAGAATGTGTAAGTTCCAAATTTATGTATCGTTGGTCCTTAGTTTTACGGTTGGAAGCTGGTGGAGCCATTGATTTCACAGTTTTGTCGTGGGCTGAGAGGAACTGTGGCTGGCTGAGCCAACAAAGATGAAGTTCATGGGGTTCTTCGCCCTGACGGTGTGTTTGTACTGACTCATTGTGTGTGAGGAAGTACGTTGGCAGCTTTAGAACACGTGTATTCTCTTGCCCTGGTTGAGTGGGTTACTGTAACTTCTTACAGAGAGGAGTACACAAACTTGTTTCCTATACAAGGGTTTCAGGATGAAAAATATTCAAGAGTTTAGGGAAATTCCTGGGAAGCAGAGCCATATCCGGCTGGTGATAAAAGCCATACATGTTTGGGGATCCTTCATGGTTAGCGGGGGAACAGCCAAGCTTTCCCATCACCCTTGTAGGTCATTTGATGTTCAGAACAGTTCTATGACAGATGGGGAAACTGAGGCAGGAGTACACTAGCTACTGTGCAAACTATCCCACACCTCAGGGGCTTAAGACACTCTGGTCACAGTTTCATGTGTTGAGTGAGGAAGGCAGGGTCTTGGCTCCATGCAGTCACGTGGGGACACAGGTTTTTTTTCCATCTTCAGGACTTCCTCTCCAAGGGTTTGGTGAGCTGATTGACAGGGCCCGCAGCTGCTCAGTGGTGGAGCTGGGATTCGAACCCAGCCAGTCTGGTTCCAGAGTTTGTATTCTCAACCATTACACTATGGTGAGAACACTTCTTCCTTGTTGCCAAGGAATCAAGCTCTTCCTTCTAAGGCGTGAGATGGGTAAATCTGAGACACGTTTTTGCTTTGTCTTTAGGTGAGAATTTTCAGGTGGGTTCAGCACATACAGTTGAGAGCCTGCCCCCCACCCCAATAAATCAGCTATGTTGTTGCCTGGCGCTGGGGTCTTTGCTAGCAAATGTCAACCCTCCAGAGCTGACTGCCCCCTGTTGCTGCTCACTGCAGGCGGGAGGTTTTGATAAATGTTTTTTTCCCAGTGGAAATGCCTTCTTGGTTAACAACCCAAATGTCTAGTGTAAAGGTCTAGAAAATCAGCTATGGGACATTCATACGGGGAACACCACGTGGCCATTCAAAGTGGCAGTGATGGAGAAGACTTTGAAAGACATAGAACGATGATTCCAGTCTGCTAATGTAAAAAGACATTACAAAACTGGTCCATTTTTTGTTTCAAAAAATATATAAAGAATAAACATTTGAAGAACATTTACCATAATGTTTCCAATGATTATTGCCAATGGATTACAAAAGATTTTTATTCTGTCTCTTTTCTAACCTGTACTTTCTAAATTCCTTACAGAGAAACATGTATTACTTTGTATTTAACAGATTTAAGTTCAAATCCTAGCCCTAATGACTTCAGTGACCTCGAGCCATTGCTTAATTTCTCCAAATGGAGAGAGGATCGTTTTAGGATTCCGTGAGGATTAAACTATAAAAAGTACTTAGCACATAGCAAATGCTCAGTACATTTTTAGATGTTGTTACCATCATAATTATTTTTGAAAATCTTTCCATTAAGATAAGTTCACTTCAAATCCAAACCAACTACATCTGGTAGCCAGGGGGCTTTATCTCAAAATGCCTGGGATTATGGACCCATGAGCATGCCAGTCTCCCCCCGCCACTACCACCACCACCTGCCCTCTGACTCAGGGCAGGGCAAAGTGGAGTGACTGGGAGACTTAAGTGTCAGTCAGGGCTGCTCTGGTTCACGCCTGGTTTCTACCTTCTGCACAAAGAAATAACTCAGTGTTCTGGGCATAATGGCATATTGGTTAAAAGCATGGATTCTAGAGTCAGACTGCCTGGGCTCCACATCTATTAAATGGGAAGAATAATAATGCCACCCTCCCGGGGTTGGGGTGAGGATGAAATGACACTGTGTTTGTGAAGCCTCAACATGGCGCCTCAATAAATGCTAAGTCTTATAGATACAATGTCAAGCCTCGGAAATTCACACAACATAGCGTTAACCATTTTGAACTGAACAGTGCAGTGTCATTTAGTACATTCACAGTGTTGTGCAACCATCACCTCTATCCAGTTTCAAAACATTTTATTATCTCAAAAAGAAACCCTGTACCCACTAAGCAGTGACCCCCGTGTTCCCTCCCCGCCACCCCTCCAGCTACTGGTAACTACTGATCTGCTTTCTTCTCTCTGCACATTTCATGTAAATGGATTCATACAATATGTGACCTTCTGTATGTGGCTTCTAATTTTTTTTTTACTGTTTTAACCATTTTTAAGTGTACGATTCAATGTCATTAAGCATGTTCACAGTGTTACGTAACCATCACCTCTGTCTTTTTCCAGAACTGTGGTTTGCAGACTTCAGCAGCTTGTGTTAGCATCCTCTGGGTTGGGGGGTGGGTTGTCAAAACACAGATTGCTGCCCACCCCCCAGTTTCTGATTCAGTAGGTCTGGGGTGGGGCCCAAGGATCTGCATTTCTAACCTGCTCCTGGGCGATGCCGATGCTGTTGGTCGGGGACCAGTCCTGGATCTACTGCTTTAGGTCGAAAGGTCTGCAGGACAGAGTGGACGATGGCATCATAGAGGCTCAGTCAGGGAAGCTGAGCCACTGTGACCTGTGGGACAGGGCTTTATTGTAGGAACCAGGAATTGGATCTTCTGGATGGGAGGACAGGCTCAAACTGCTAGAACTCACGGGCCCGTCTGCCACCATGTCGGGCCATGATGACCTCAAGAGTGTGATGGCTGCTGCTGCCCTTCCACCTCCCAAATTTCTACAGATTCCTCTTCTGGCCAGTTCTAAC
>CM052444.1:98949439-98995861 GCA_028533085.1 Varecia variegata | reverse complement strand
TCGCTCTCCACCTCGGCTTTTGTTTCCTCTACGTTGATCCCCTCCCCAGGCAGCCTCTCTCCCCTTGCAGTGATGACAAGACGGCCACCAGCAGGGCCACCCGCAGCTCCTGGCTGCACCCTGTCCTTCCTGTACACCCAGCGGGGGCGGGGCTTCTCCAGACCCGCGTTTCCTCTGCAGCGAAGCAGAGGGCCCCGCCCTCCTGGAAATGGGAAGAGCTGATTGGCCGAGCGTGGTCACGCCCACCCTCGTAGCCAGCAGGGAAGGGTCTGGATGCCGGCAGGTGTGTAGCATGGCCGTCGCCCCGCCCACCGCTCATCAAGCTCGCGCTGGGCAGCCTGACTCCCCTAGCCCAGCGCGGCTGTCCCTGGGGTCTCCAGAGACCCTCCTTGGGAGGAACTTGTGCAACAGGCTTGGCTAGCTTCTCATTCTAGAGAGACAGCAGCACCCTACTGAAGGGTCTCCTACTAACCCTACTCCTAGGTTAAGGGTGACTACTTCTGGGATAACGAGGCATCCCTTGGTTTACCTGTTTAGGACTTTCCCATTGCTATTGAATTGTTGTAAACAGAGGGTATACTGCAGGGGACCTGGCACTGGGCTATTTCTGTGAGATGTTTGTTGCCATGTCCCCCAGCACCTGGACTGCTGCTGGCATGTTGGTGTTTGTCGAATGAAAATCTGGAGGGAAGCAGCAGCCACAGTCCAGCAGCTTTGCCCCGCCCTTACCCAGGCCCACCCTCACCACGCGGCACCACCGTGCCCAGCTCGCAGGGGCACTCGGACACAGCAGCTGATATGGTAATGTCATTGTGGTGGTGGAGGTTGTCCAGGCCCAGGGGGCTGTCTGGACCCTTGCTGACTCTCACCCTCCTGGCTGCCTCTGCTTCAGTAATTCCATTCTGTGCCAAAATGTTTGGAGTAACAACTCCTCCGCTCATCTTTTGCATCTAAACACCACCCCAAAGTGTAGACATGATGCTGGTGTAGCTCTGGCCGGAGGGGACCAGGACATAACAGGAACACCCACCCATGCACTGGAGACCGTGACACCCACGGTGGGGCTTTCAGCAGGCTGATCTGAGTCTAAATCTCTTCAGCACTTGTTACAAGCCTGTGGCCTCATCCCTTCCCCTCCTCTGACAGCAGGGACAATATAGCTGCCAGGGAGCGTTTGGATGATTCAGTTTACGAAGATAACGTGCAAAATGTCTGGCTGGGAGCATGGTGCCCAGGCAGGGCTCTGAGCTTGCGGGTTGAATCTCAACCCCTGACACCATGCAGCTCAGAAAGGGCAGAGTCCTTGGACATAAGACAAGGCTTCAGGCAGCTCTCTGAGCCCCAGGTTGTAGGGGTTGAGCCAGGGTGGCAGAGAAGCCCTTTTTCAGCTTTGACCCTTGGTTTCCAAAGCAGGTTACTTAAGACATTGGCATTTGTCTTTGCCACTGATGGTCCAGGACAACTCCTCATCCCCTTTCATCTGTCATCAGCAAGCCTCTGCTTCCGACGTTAGACAGAAGAGGCCTTGTCCATGGCAGTGGTGTGTACAAGGTTAAAAACGCCTTCTTTTAGAGCAGGCCCTGGGGGATTTTAGAGGGACTGAGAGGATGGACTCTGGACTCACACTATGTGGTTCACAGCCCTGCTCTGCTACTTATTAACATGAGACTTTGGGCAAATTAAGGAACTTCTCTGGGCCTCATTGTCTGGGTCTGTAGTGTGGGATGATGGTGGTGGTTTCTCCATGATTAAACCAGATCATCCAGGCTCGGAGTAGGCATTCGATGCACATTAGCTGTTCTTACCGTGATTTGAAGGTGCAAGCTTTTGAAAACAAGAGTTCTTCTTGTAAAATGTGTAAATCCTCCAATTAGTAATTGGTCACAGGTTGTCTATATCCAGGTATACGTGAAGCTCGAGGGAATGTTATCCTAGGAGACAGACCATGGAAAGCCAGTCATCTCCCTTTACAGTATACAGGATTGTGCCCGCAGCCCTTGCGGTAGGTTGACAAATGCCCCTTCCCCCCTCAAAATGTCCATATCCTAATCCCAGAACCTGTGACTGTTTACATCACATGGTAAAGGGGCCTTTGCTGAAGTGAGTAGGTTAAGGGTCCTGAGATGGGGTGATTATCCCCATTCTCCAGGTGGGCCTGATACAGTCTCGAGAGTCCGTGTAAGAGGGAGGCAGGCTGGCCAGAGTCAGAGAAGGTGTGACAATGGAAGCAGAGGCCCAGGGGGTGTGCTTTGAAGATGGAAGACGGGGCCAGGGCCAAGGAGTGCAGGCAGCCACTAGCAGCTGGAAGAGGCCAGGAAATAGATTTCTCCCCTGAAGCCTCCAGAGGGAATGCAGACCTGCCAACACATTTTTTTAAAAAAGAGACAGGGTTTCACTCTTGCCCAAGCTGGAGTGCAGCAGTGTGACCACAGCTCCCTATAAACTCAAACTCCTGGGCCCAGGCAATCCTCCTGCCTCTCAGCCTCTCGAGGAGCTGAGACTACGGTATGTGCCACTATGTCTGGCTTTTTAAAAAATATTTTGTAGAGATGGGGTCTCCCTATGTTGTCCAGGCTGGTCTCCAACTCCTGGGCTCAAACAATCCTCCCACCTCGGCCTCCCAAAGTGCTGGAATTATAGGCATGAGCCACCATGCCTGGCCCCTGCTGACACCTTGACTGTAGACTTCTGACCTCCAGAATTGTAAGCAAATAAATTTGTATTGCTCTAAGCCACTAAGTTGGTGGTCAGTTGTTCTAGCAGCAGTGGGAAACTTAACACAACCCTTCCCAGGGGAGGGTCCGTACCTGTTTATCGGATTTTCACCTGTATTGACAGTCAAGTGATGAACAGTTGCTGGTCCAGAGCATCCCACCTGGCCCCTGGACTCCCCTGCCAGGTGTCACTACAGCCATCTTCCTTTCCTCCTCCTCCGGCCCCCATGTTCCTATATAGTGCCTCTGAAATGTGGATACATTTGTCCCAGCAATAATTTTCTTCTCTGGGAAGGAATCTGAGAAGCCCCACAGAACAGCCTGCCCTGCCACTCTGGGGATTCCTGTATAATTAGGGCCATACAGGTGCCCATGGAGGTATAGCCCCTGGTCCTCAGTCACACCGGATGCCAGCCGGCTCAAAGCCTCCCTCTCCTAGCTGCTCCTGCCTGTCTTAGTGGCTACAGTTCTGGCCGGTTTCCCCACTGAGACAGGATTGAAATAGGCCCTTCTGTTTGGGGATAATAAACCTCTTAGTAGCTGCTCAAGATCACAGGCTGGCGCTCCCCTTAGGGTCATCAGTCATACACCAGAATAGTGACAGCCCCTCAGCAGAGTCCACTGGCTTCCCCGCCTCCCCTGGTTTCCCACAGCAAATGGTGACAACAGCTCATGGTGCCTGTCCTGTGTCAGACCTGGGCCCTCAGAAGTAGCCTGGGAAGTGGGCAGTATTTTCCTTTTGCAGAGGAGGTGAAGTGCATTGCCAGGGGCATATAGAATTAAACCCATGTCCCGTAGACTCCAGAATCCATGCATTTTCCACTCTACCACTGTATCGACTATTCATTCACTCAACAAATTCCACTATTCCACTATGTCATGTTATTCATTCATTCAACAAACATTGATTAAGTGCCTCCTGCATGCTCCAGGCTTGTTCTAGGACTAGAGAGAGCAGTGAACAAACATGCACACCCTTGAGAGCTCACAACGGCACCACTTTCCAACAGAATAGAATTTGAGCCCTGTGTATAATTTTAAATTTCCCGGTAACCACATTTAAAAAAAAAGACAAAGAAATAGGCAAAGTTCATTTTAATAACATATTTTAATTCAGTATATCCAAAATATGTCATTTCAACATGTAATTAATATAAACATTAGTGAGATATTCTTCTGTCCTACTAAATCGTGGAGATCTAGTGTGTGTTTTACACTTTTACGTCACATCCCAGTGCAGACTTGCCACATTTCAAATGCTCAAGAGCCACCCGTGGCTGGTGGCTGCCGGACTGGACAGCACAGCTCTCGTGTAAGGCAAATTCCTTCCCACCCGCCATCTGACAGCAATCTGGGCGTGATTGTTGTCGGGTCACCCAGTCGCGCTCAGCAGCCCCACAACCTGTCCCCTAGTCCATTCCTGCCACATCCCCCTTGAGGTTACAGTGGCCACAGTGGGGGGTCTGAGGCTGCTCTGGCTGGCTTGCTTCGGAACAGGGGACCAGCATTTCCTCGTGGGGCTGGGCAGGGGCCGGGCCCCAGCTCGGAGGGTTGAGTTGATCCAGCTCTCAGTTTGTGCCGTGTCACCGTCAGTGGCTTGTGCAGGGCCACTCTCTTGTATTATTGTCGTTATTATTTTATTCCCTTTGCCTGTCCTCTCCAGGGGCACCCACCCTGCTATGTGTGCATCTTGTTTGCTGTGGTTTTGTGCAAATGTCTTTCTTTTTTTTTTTTTTTTTTTTTGAGACAGAGTCTCGCTCTGTTGCCTGGGCTAGAGTGAGTGCCGTGGCGTCAGCCTAGCTCACAGCAACCTCAAACTCCTGGGCTTAAGCGATCCTACTGCCTCAGCCTCCCGAGTAGTTGGGACTACAAGCATGCGCCACCATACCCGGTTAATTTTTTTTTTCCTATATATATTTTTAGTTGGCCAGATCATTTGTTTCTATTTTTAGTAGAGACGGCGTCTCACTCTTGCTCAGGCTGGTCTCGAACTCCTGACCTCGAGCGATCCACCCGCCTCGGCTTCCCAGAGTGCTAGGATTACAGGCGTGAGCCACCGCGCCCGGCCCAAATGTCTTTCTAATGTCCGTAGAGAGTATTGTGTTCTGTCTCATCCTGACTTCTCATTCTTTTCCTTCCTTTTTTCCACCCAACTCGTTTATTTTTCTGAACCTATGTTTATTGGGACTTTCTTGCCCCCAAAATTTGTTCCCACGAGTGCCCACCTGCTTCATCTTCTTCAGGATACCTCAAAGGAACTGGTTTTGCCCTCATTATCTAGAATGTTCTAGCCCCTTCTCTGACTTATCAGCTCTTCCTTGGGTTCTGCGTTTACCCCACGTTGGCGCTTGACACATCACACATCAGTTGGTCTTCACATCCACCACCGTTCTGACACTCAGGGAAGAGCTTGCCCAGGGTCGCACAGCTACTAGGTACAGAGCCGGATTCCAAACGCTGGGAGCCTGAGTGCACAGCCTTGGTCTGAGGCCCCACGGACCAGCCTCGGCATCGCCCCAGGGAACTCCCAGGAGATGCGGCTTGCAGGAAGAAAGGCTAAGCGAGTCCTGGCTGAACTTCTTTTTCTGAGATGTATTGAGAGTATCAATTACATGTAGATCCTCAGAGACCTGAAACGTGGCGGCTTACTCAAGACGAAAGCTTCCCTCCCCCTCTCTTAAAAGATGAAGGCAGTCGTCAGCCGTGAGTTTTTAATCCCTCGCACACAGCTGTGTGTGTATCTCATTTGCAGCATCTGATGCGTGGCACTCCCTGGTGCATGTCCACCTCATCCCCCAGCCCCCCACCCCTCAGACACCCGACTGCCTCCAGCCCCGCCACACGGGCGTGCTGCAGAGGACAGCCTCACACACGCCCCTGCCCAGGATGTGAACTCAGGGGTAGAATCACAGTGTTGCATCAGACTCGCTCATACCATTTTGCAACAGCCAGCTGTGCACATCTCCTCCCAACTCTGCGTTCAGTGACGTCATGTTGGTAGCTTGATAGTGTTGCGGTGGGAGCGGCAGTCACTACAAATCAGGACTGTGTGCATGTGTATGTGTCTATGTGAGACAGAGAGGTGGGGAGAGAGCCAGTTTCCAGCACACCGCTGTGATGGGCTATGTGAAGACTTAATTTGATTAAATTAAGTGCTTCCAGACCGGCAGCCAGAATGGCCATCCACTCCTACATACCATTTCAAAAAATGTTTTTACCCTATTTCCTCTTTTAAAGGGATGTGTGAGATGTATGAACAAGTATGTGCATTAAAAAACAATGACAGCATAATTTTAAATCACTTATTAATTCATCCACTTGGCCTCTGGAATGTTGTGCAGATTTCTAAAGATGTGTTTTGACTAGAATTCAGTTTCCTGTCCTGGCATTCCAGGACTCATACGATTGCAGGGGACAGAAAACGCAACGTAAAGAATGAGATCTCATCACTGAACTTCCCAGGGGTCGGTCTTCAGGCATAGCAGGATCCAGGTTCACAAACAGCATCACCAGGACTTGCCACCCTCTGCCTTTGGGCTCTGCCTTTTGCTGTGCTCATTCGTTCCCAGGCAAGCATTTCTCCGCCCGCCACTCCCAGCTGCATGTACAAAGGCAAGCGTCTTTCTCAGCAGTTCCAGGGAAAGTGTTGAAATGTGAAATGCATTGGCCCAGCGTGGGTCACATGGCCATCCTTGAATCCTCACGGTGCCCAGGACTGTGGGACGCCCTGATTGGCCAGGCCTGGGGCACGCGCCCACCCCTGGGGCCAGAGTCAGGGTCAACCACATGGACTGAGAATCAGAAGGGCCCTGGCCAAGGAGAGTGAGGTGCTGTTCCTGGCAGGGGTGGGTGGTGTTGGGCAGGTAGAATAAGCATCCTCTGAGCTTCTCGGGGGTGCTCGAGGCTGACCAGCACCCCTCTTGTTTGACTCCTGTTACCTCCGGACCCTGCGCTGTCTGGGCTCCATGGCTTCTATCCCCAGGCCATCCTCTTCCTCCCACTTCTGGTTCAGGCTGTCTCCAAAAGCCCTGTCCTGAATCTCTCACCGCTCATTCCCGCAAAGATTGCATCTTGACGAGTGCTCCACATACGGGCACTTTCTCTGTGTATTCTCACGTCAGGGTGCAATCATTGTTGCCATTTTACAAATGAGGAAACTGAGGCTCTAAGGGGCATAAGGCGCAGCTAGCTGAGCAGAGAAGCCTAAGTACACACCAGAGTCCTTGCTTTTAACTGCCATAGACCCCCCCCTTCCCTGATCTCTGTGTGCCTCTGTCACCAGGGCCCTCCAGCTTTGACATTATGTGCCTTTCCCTGTGGTACCTGCACACAGCCGGCCGCCTGCCTTTGCTCCCACAGCCATGAGCCTCAGCTCCACTTGCAGACCTCCCCACTCAGTCCTTGCCCCGGGTTCTCTGTTGGTGTCCCCTAAACCACCCATCACCCACAGAGAGCAAGCTCTTACCTTCTTCATAAGGTTCCCTCTGTATCTACTGCAGCGTAACCAATTACCACAGACTTAGCAGCTTCACCTGACGCACACTGATTATTTCACAGTTTGGGGGGGTCAGGAGTCCAGGCCTGGCTTAGCCGAGTCCTCTGCAAGGTGCAGTCAGAGTGGATGTGGGCCCAGGTTGGGTTTGCATCTGAAGGCTGGATCCACCTCCAAGCTCATGTGGCTGTTGGCAGAATTCATTTCCTTCCAGTTCCTGACAGTTGTCTCGCTGGCTGTCAGTGGGAGGCTGCCTCAGTGGATAGCTCCCCAAATGGCCACTCGCTTTTTATCAATGTTAGCAATCGGTAGATTGTCTCTTACGTACCACAACCTCACACACGTCATCACCTTCACCCCATCACCACTGCTGCCTCTTATTGGGCAGAGGCAAGCCACAGGTCCTGCCCACACTGAGGGAGGAGACCACTCAGGGGCATAGACACCAGGGGGCAGGGGTCAAGGGGCCACCTCAAGAGACTGCCCACCACACCCTCTGATGGTTATCTTTTCTTAGTGGCAAGATGGGTGGCGTCAGAGAAACCTGTGTGGCTTTGGGCAAAACCTCAGTTTCCTCATCTGTGAAATATGACAATACTATCTGGCTCTTGGGGTTCTTGTAATGATTAAATAAACTCACATAGGTAGAGCTCTTAGCACTATCCTTGGCATAGCTGTTAGTCTCATAAATAATAACAGTCTCATGTTGCTATTTGCCAGGCTTGGGCAGGCTTAGCTACAGGTGACAAGGAAAAAAAAAATTAAATTCAATAAGATAAACCTTCATTTGTCTCTCACGTAAACAGAGCTCCGCAGTCCAGGGCTGGAAGGGCAGCTCTGATCATCAGGGACCCAGGTCCCTTCTATCTTGTTGCTCTGCCATCCTCTACCTCATGCTCCAGCATGGCTGCTTGAGCTCCAGCCGTCACATCTGCACTACAACCAACAGGAAGGAGGAACAGGGGAGAAATGTGTCCCTTCCACTTAAGAACCTTTCCTAAATGTGCCATTGCCATAGACTTCTGTTTATATCCCATTGGCTAGAGCTTAGTCTTGTGGAAGAGCCAGCTAGCTGCCTAAGAGGCTGGTAACGCTGACTTTATTCAGGGAAAACATGGAAAGCTAAGGATCCGTTTATTTGCTGTGGTGGAAGGGGAAAGTGGGTATTGGGAACCCCGAACAGGCTCAATAAAACCACCCACTGACCAAATGAGAGGCCCGGCTCGTGGGCCTGCACCACCTTCTTTTCTTCCTCTCCTTCCCTCACAGGTAGCAGGAGAGAAAGTCGGCAGATTCACTGTGCTCACAGGTGAGCCGTGTCCTCAGGTGACATCTCACCTCAGCCAGGTGTCTCTGGTGCGTCCCCAAGGAGGTCAGCACCGTTTCTGGCACTTAGCTGGGACGTGACAGGTGCTTACAGGTCAGAGTGACAGAGAGGAAGGGCAGCCAGGCTGCCCTGGGAGCCCGTGTGAAGTCGTTCCCAGCTCAGGAGCTTCACCAGGGCTTATCGACAGGCAGTGAGGCCACTTCAGTATGACACGCTGACTGCAAGGAAGGCCAGATGAGCCTTTTTTAGTTCCCAGACACTCTAAAACCTGGGGGCGTGGGTGGTCGTGAGGGTGGGCCAGCCCCGGGCTGGGGGAGTCTGACAGCCGTCCATGTCCTGGCAGCACCGTACACGTCACACGGACCACACGTTCACTCCTCGGCCCCATGAGGTCGATGTTATATTTTAATTGCTGCTGGTCAGAGGTGGGATGTAGTTCCAACCTGTGCGCTGAGGAGCCTGGATGTCTCTGTAGGTGGGGACGGCAGTGCTTGCCTCCCAGCGCTGCTGGGGGCCGCAGGGGGTGTGCACAGCATTGGCGACACCTTGCCAGGTGTAAGCTGTCAGTCAAGGGTGGTTCTTGTTTTATGGCCCAGTGTGAAACAGCAGAGCAAGCCTGGGCTGCATTCGAGGCTCGGTGTGTCCCCCTAAAATTCGTATGTTGAAGTCCTAACCCTAGTACCTCAGCAAGGGACCCTGTATTTGGAGACAGGGGCTTTAAATAGGTGATAAGGGTGAAATAAAGCCCTGTGGGTGGGCCCTCATCCAACATGACTGGTGTCCTCATAAGAAGAGAGATTAGGACATAGTCACACGCAGAGGGACGACCACGTGAGGACACAGGGAGACAGGCCGCAGGAGAAACCAGCCCTGCCAACACCTTGATCTTGGACTTCCAGCTTACAGCATTAGGAAGAAATAAACTTCTGTAGTTTAAGCCACCCCGGCAGCCCCAGCAAACTAATACAGCTCTTCGTCGCGCCCTCCCTCTCCTGCAGGCTGCCCCACTTTAAACCGAATTCCAGTTTTATGATTAAACATCCCAGCATCAGTTATTTAAAACACATCCAGATGAGTATCAGGGTTGCAGGGGAATGCGTGACTCACACGGGGGAAGCTGGTTTTTATGAAGGGAAAATGACACTAAGGAAAACAAGGAATTTTACCTCCTGGCCACAGAGAATGAAATCGACCCAGGAATGGTTTCTGGCAGCCGGGGCACGGGGCAGGGGCTCTTCATGCCCAGTGCCATGACTGGGAGGCCCTGGGCGGCGGGGTGTGCTGACTCTGGGGTCAGACATGTCTGTTTCGATCTTTGCTGTGCCGTTCACTGTGTGACTCTGAACAAGTTGCTTAACTTCTCTAAACTTAAAGCTCCTCATCTGTGAAATGGGGATTATTTTAGAAACTTTGTCATAGAGTTCTTGGGACATTTAAATGTGGTAATAAATAATAACTAATAAATTAGAATATGATTATATTAAAGACAGGATAATAAATCAAATCAAATATCTAATGAATGAGTATAAAATTTTTTATTAATAAAAACTAAAATGAAATAGAATAAATAAAATTAATAGTAATAGTAAGAAATAATAATAAATGCATATAAAGCACCCAGCACAGTGTCTGGCACTTGATAAACACTTAGGATAATGTTCACTGTTGTTGCTATGATTCCAAAGTGTAACAGTGGGAAAAAGAATCAAGTGTGACTAGTGACTTCCTAAAAATTAGAGGTAGGAAGGAGGGCAGGGGCTCTGGCTAATATGCTTCAAGCATAAAACTCAGGTCCACAGTGAAGCTGAGAGTGAGGAGAGGGGGCTGGGCAGCCAGCTCGGTACCCAAAAGAGCTCTTGGCAGGTTTGGGAACCACATGTATGGAGACAGCGTTGCTGGGGCTAAAAAAGAAAATGCCCAGATATGGGCAGGACAAACTTTCTCAAACCGTGTCCTAATCTCCAGCATCAGGCCGGTCTAATAAAAGTCTGGGAGCAGAGAGGGCATGCTTCTGTGGGACGCATCAGCCCATGAGGGCTGTCTGCCTCCCCTGTGTACCTCTACTTTTGGTTAAACAACCCTCATAAATAAACTTCAGCCTGCTCTGCCATCAGGACTTTGGAACTGTAGTCCTGAGCCCCCAGGAAGGTGGAGAGCCTGCTGATTCAAGCACAAGAATGTCTTGATCACAGTTGTTTTGTCCCAGCAAAGTTAGAACAAGCGCAGACTTGGCTCATTTGCAGAATCCTGGGTTAAAATGCAAACCTGGTAGAGGAAGGCCAGGTTGCCAAGCCTCCCTCCAGCCTGATCATGAGAGAAACGGGTGCAAAATCACCAAGAGATTGGTTTGATCAGGGTTCAGGAGCCAGGCGCAATCATACCGCCTCCTGGGTATGCAGTCTGTGCACTGGCAGGTGCCGTATCCAGGTGTGAACAGGACTGTTGCCCGCATGAGTTTCCTGGGCCTGCTGTAACAAATGCCCAAACTTGGTGGCTGAAAACAATACAAATTTGTTCTCTCACAGTTCTGGAGGTCAGAAGTCCAAAATCAGTTTTATGGGCTGACGTCAAGGTGTCGGCAGGGCTGGTCCCTTCTGGTGTCTCTGGCTTCGGAGGGCTGCTTGCATCACTTGGCTGTGACCACTTCTCACATCCCTCCAACCTCTTCCACGAGTACCGCTCGTACTCCCTCCTGTGACCTTTCTGCTTCCCTCTTACTAAGGACACTTGTAATTAAATTGGAGCCACCTGGATAATCGGGGGGGGGGTGCTCTCCCCATCTCAAGATCCTTAACTTAATCACACCAGAAAAGACACTTTTGCCATATAAGGTAACAGTCACAAGGTCCAGGGATTAGAACCTGGAGATCTTTGAGGACCGTGACTCAGCCTACCTCATGCCTGTTCCCAAACTCCCAGAAACACAGGGCAGCGCATGGCAAGGCGCCCTGAGCTGGACCCCGGGTTCCCCTCTGCCACTAATTTGAACAGCCCTGAGCTAGTCCCGGGCCCTCCTGGGTCTCTGTAAAGACGGATGGGTGCTCACCGGCCTCCACAGGCCTGATTCAGGCGATTGGCACGCTCTGCCAGGCACAGGGCAAGGCCCTCAGTGTATTAACTCTCTGATCGTTCAGCTTTGTGGGCCCTGGAAACTGCCAAGCAGGCTCCTACCTCGGGCCCTTTGTCCTGCGGTTCCTTCTGCCTGAAATGTTCTTCCCCAGTATCCATACGACTCCCTCCCTCACGTCCTTCAAATCTTTGCTCAAATATCACTTTCTTGGTGACCGTGTTCCCGACCACCATGTTCAAGGTCACTGCCCCCAGCTTCCCTGTTTCCTTCTAGCGCATGTCCCTTTCTGCCCTTCCACTCTGACAGGTGGGTTGGCTGTGAGCTCTGTGTCTCTGTCTGTTTCGATGGTTTCTCTGTCCCCAGCACCTAGAGCAGCACTTGGTCCGTGGTAGGTGCTCAGTTAATACTTGATTGAATAAATGAATAAATATCCTTAACTCAAAACCCTGAGCTTGTAACTTATAACACCCAGTGAGGCAGATCCCAGCCTAATTCCCTTTTTACAGATGAGAGAACTGAGCCTGGGAGAGGTGAGAATTGTCTTATCTGGATAATTATTAAGTAACAGAGCTCAGATACAGACCCGGCCCCTGGTGGGGATCTCACACTCGAAGTCCCACTGTGTGGGCTGGCGTGGTGACCTCTCGGTCCCTGATTTGATAAGTTCTCATCCCTGCGCTTCTCTCTTTCTTGCCACAGTATGGCCCCTTGGGTAGGGGAAACCAAATGAATCCAGCCTGTGTCCAAAACTGCCTGCCGCGCAAGGACAAATGCTATGTCCAGATGGTGGCTGGGTTCCCAGGAGCCTGGCGGGCAGCCGGGGACACTGACCAGAAGCAGCAATCCAGGCAGGCGCAGCCTCTCCCCCTCCTCCCACCTCCCAGACCCCAGGGCTGAGCCTCAGAAGTCAGCTGCCCAGGTCGTAGTGACAGGAATTCTGCCCTGCTTGGGTTTAGTTACTCAAGGTTGGCTGGAAGGCTGGCTTTCTGCTGCCCTGTGGGTGGGGACAGCCTAAACAAGGAGGCTTTGTGGACAGGGCCACCACTTTCTAAGCTGAGACTTTGGGCAAGCTTCTCAACCTCTCCGTGCCCCAGCATATCCTTGATAAAATCTACAAAGGTGGGGATAACAGTACCTCCCTTATATGATGATTGTTGGGTGGAATAAATGAGCTAAACTGTATGAAGCACCTAGTGTGTGCCCTCACTGTGTGCTGGGGGCCCGGGGGCCAGTGGGTGGTCAGCGCCTGTGCTCAGCCTTGTTTGCCGGGGGTGGGCTGGGTGGGGTGGGGGTTCATCCCCAGAGACACGATGGCCAGGGCCTGGAGAAGGTTCCAGGTGTCAGACTCACGTTGGGCTGATGGTGACAGGAATCTGGCTGCTGCTCTGTGTCCCCGAGTGCTGTCCTGGCAGAGGAAGGCACAGAGATGTCACATTTCCCAAGAAATAGCGGATGTGACTGGGTCCCCAGTGCCAGCCTTCTAAATAAGGCTGCACGCCAGCCACCTGCTTAGAGAAAGACACTATGTCTCGAGCTCGAGAAAAGATGTGTGGTTTATTAACTTGCTCCTTCTGTTTACGGCCGCTGGAGTCTTCAGAATCAACTTGTCTTCCTTAATTTCACCAACATTAAATGGATTAGCAAGGAGCCTCATGGTGTCAGGTCTCACAAAACTCACCAACATCTTGCATGTGGAGCAGGGGAGGGAAGCTGCCTCTTTGCTCTGCAAGCCGCGGTATGTTTTGGAAGATGCCCACTTTCCCATCTCTGTGGGATTCCTCAGGCTGAACTCACCCCCTGGAGCACCCTGATCTCCTCCTACCCCCAGACTTCACCCATAGGCAATTCACATATACCTCAAGGCCCTGCAGAGCTGCCCTGAATTTGTCACTGTTTTTGTAGGTTCTTGGTACCTGCCCCATTTTAGCAGTACTGCTTGATGTTTAAAGGCATGGCTTTTACAGTCAAACATACCTTACCCCTGCCTTATACTAGCTGTGTGACCTTGGGTAAGTTAATGTACCTCTCTGAACCTCTTTATAGATAAGTGTCCTCATCTATAAAATAGAACTAATAACTGTTAAAGGGTGATGCATGGAAAGAGCTGTACAGAGTCCACACGTAAAACACATTTGCTCTTTCTCTGATGTTGACTTCCCTGCCATTAGGAAGAACCACCCGTCTTCCACCAGGGTTGTATAATAAAAGTCTGCCTCACACATCTGTGTGTCCCCAAAGCCCCTGGCACGCAGTAGGAGCCCAGGAAGTGTTTGAATCAAAGTCTTCAAAAAAGACCTTTTAAAGGAAACGTTCCCCTGTCACCCCTCGTGCTTTTGTAATGAAACATTTCTGCAGAACCTGTAGGCCTCGCCCAGGGAGTGGCCCCCAGGGACTCAGCCTTGTGGGAGCCAGTGTGGTGCAAGGCACAGAGGGTGGACTTCAAAGTCGGCTGGATTCGACTGTGAGCCCTGCCTGCCACTTAGCAGCTGTGAGCCCTGGGGCACGTCACTTACCCTGTGTGAGACTCAGAGATGGTGCAGCTGATCACTGCTCGAAGGGTGAGCGTGAGGATCCGGTGAGCTTAGAAAGGTGCCTGATTCGAGCTGAGCGTCAGCTGCCACCGCTGGGACTGCTGTTACCGTTACGGGTACTGTGCTTGCCCTGCCTCTCAGATCACTTAACGTCCTTTCTTCTTTTTCCCATCAGCCCTCCTTCCCCCTCCTCTCTCTTATGTCTCATTTGCACATTGCTTTTTGTTTTTCCTGAGTGCACACTCTGAAAGATCCCTGGCGCTTGGTTGAAACAGGAACCTGACACCCTTTGACCTTGGTCCGTGGGGAGGTGGCCTGAAACTCCCTCCCAGGCGGGACGGGGGCAGCGGTAGCAGTGGCTCAGAGCCTTTCTTCCCACCCCCACTGCATGGGACTGGAACTTGGTGACAAAAGTGATTGTGGGCTGAAACTTGGCCCAGAGAGCCCCACTGAATTCTTCCTTTGTGGTGTGAATGCAGCGCAGCCTGGTTCCTTGCAAACGGAGCAGGGCATCCCTCTCCCAATTATGCGGCTTGACTAGATGAGGTCGGTGCAGGGAGAATGGTCAAGGAGCCTCTTTGTCGTGGGGGCTGGTCGCACTGCCAGACCCCTCCGACTGGCAAGACCTCCTTCCACTAAAGCCGACTGGGCCGGGTGCTTCTCAAACCGCACCTTCCAGGGCTGCAGCACAGAGCGCAGTGGCCGCAGAGGGTCTAGCTGAGAGCCCCAGTCTCTAAACTGTTGTAGAGTTTCTGTGATTCAGCAGGAAGAGGCGAGCAAAGCCTCGGCCATCAGTGCTCGGGCCCTTTGCCCCATTTCAGCCATAGCAGCTCTGCTTTCAATCGTTCGATTTTATTTCAGTCATGTCTTTACATTCAAGTTCATGGAGACTCAATAAAAGTGGGGAGTAGCAGTGATGACCCCACTCGGGTCTCAGCCAGGTGGAACCTTCTAAGGTCCAGAGCTGGGACTATGCCCCGCCGGGCACAGCCCCTCCCTGCTGCCTCTGGTGGGGCAAGGATGTGCCTGCGGGTGAAGACAGCCCCTGCCCAGGCTGGAGGAGTGAGGCTCAGGGCTCTCCTGCTCTCCTGCCCACTTCTACCTGGGAAGGCCAAGGAACCACTGAAACCTCAAACCCACCAGGGCATATTGATACACCCACCTTCTTGGGTCACAGTGGAAATCACGTTTATTCTGGGCGCCTTTCCCATGTTGCCAGCAAAGCGTTTGTATACGGATACCAGATTTGGGTACCTGGGTATTCCTGACAGTTAGCTCTTACTAATCCTCCCTTCGGTGCCAACCTCGGACTCGGAATTTCCCCTCGTTGATATGAGACATTGGTTAAACTTGGAAGCTTGCCAGATATTCATTTGTTCATTCTGTAAATATTTATTAAGTACCTGTTAAGCTCCTGGCACGCTTGCTGGGGGTGGGGCATACAGAATTGAGCAAGGCAGACAAGAACCTTCTTTCAGAGAGTTGACGCTTCAGTGGGGCAGTCAGGGAGCTGACAAGAAAACAAAAATGAGATTATTGTGGACTGTGACGTAGGGAACTTAAGCAGGGGGCTCAAGAGAGAAATCGTGTGAGGAAGAGGGCATTTTACATAGGGTGGCCAGAGAACTCCTCACTCGGGAGGTGGCATTTGAGCGGAGAGACAGAGGTAGTAAAGAAGTAGCCAAACAAAAGAGACAGGTGGAAGAGTGTTTTCAAGGAAGAGGAACAGCAAGTGCAAAGGCCCTGTGGCAGGAAGTGCTCGGCACAAGCCACTGAGGGTGGGTGAGCCCGGAGATAAGCTACGAGAGAGAGACAGGAGCCCAATCCAGTCTGGCGGGGTTTGAAGGCCGTGGCAAAGGAGTTTGGATTTCACGCTAAGAGTAATAAAAAGATATTCATGGGCCTTTGGAAATTCTAATTACAAATTATTTCAGCCAGTCAAAAGAGTATATATAAGATATATGTGAATTTTAAGGAATAATATAAGTAAATACCCATGTACCCCTAACTGTTCCCATCCCCAATACCATTCCTCATTCCTCTGGGACATAGCTATTTTCCTGAATTTTAGTGTATAATCTTTGCATTTCTCCCTAATATTACAAAAATAGAGCAACATGTTGTTTGGTTTTGCCTGGTTTTGGACTTCATTTCAATGGAACCATGCTGTGCGTGTTCTCCTGCTGTTTGCTTTTCTGTTCAACATTATGTTTGTCAGAATCGTCCTCACTGGTGCATGGACCAGCAGTTTCCTCATTTACACTGCTGTGTAGTATTCCACTGGATAACACCGTTGTGGTTCATCCTTTTTTCTGGGACATGACACTGTTTGACTTTCTAATGTTGAAGCAACCCTGCATTCTTGGGATAGTGTCACCTTGACTGTGATGTAGTGTCTTTTTTAAAAATATTATTGGATTCCATGTGCTGATACTTTGTTTAGGATGTTTGCTTCTGGGCTAGTGGGTCAGACTGACCTGTCGTTCTTCTTTCTTGCCTTGTCCTTTTGTGGTTTTGGCATCAAGGTTATACATTCCCCATTAAATGAGCTGGGAGTGCTTCCTCTTGTATTCTCTGGAGCACTTGTCTGAGACGGATAAAACCATAGAAGAGTTTGATAGATGTTAGCTGCCATATTGTCATCCTTCTGCAAGCCACATTTTTTTGTACAGAATTTTGGCTTCTTTTGGTACCATTTGTCTTGCACATGTACCTACCCCAACTCCCACCCTTTCCCCCTGAAATACAAAGAAAACACATGTCTCCCTCGTGTGTACCTCAAATTGAAATGTTCACAGCTTGCTTAGAAAGATGCATCTCTGTGGTTTTTCATAGGTAGATCCTTAAGTCAAGATTTTAGCATCAAAGGCTGGGTGCAGTGGCTCACACCTGTAATCCTAGCACTGTGGGAGGCCAAGGTGGGTGGATCTTTTGAGCTCAGGAGTTTGAGACCAGCCTGAGCAAGAGTGAGACCCCGTCTCTACTAAAAATAGAAAGAAATTATATGGACAACTAAAAATATATATATAAAAAATTAGCTGGGTACGGTGGTACATGCCTGTAGTCCCAGCTACTCAGGAGGCTGAGGCAGGAGGATCACTTGAGCCCAGGAGTTTGAGGTTGCTGTGAGGTAGGCTGACGCCACAGCACTCACCCAGGCAACAGAATGAGACTGTGTCTCAAAAAAAAAAAAAAGATTCTAGCATGAAAAGTTGCTTTCAGGCCTCCCTTGTTCTCCCCAGAAAACAAGTAGGTACCTCTGTAACCAGTTAACAATTTTTCCTAAAAAAAAAAACAGATATAGGATCGCTCACTTCTCCCTTAGAGCCAACTCTGGGGTCTAGAGGGGAGTTTGGGCAGGCTGGGCCCCAGGCTGCCCACCGAGGCTGCTCCGTTTTAGGGACATGTTGGAAGCTATGTGGTCCAAATCTTCTAAGCACAAAATTAGCTTCTTTCCATATTTTTGAAAGGGAAAGAACACCGTACTAAATATAACGTGGGTGCCGTCCAGGGTCAACAAGCCAGAAACAGGCTGCACAGCCGGCCAGCTGCACTGCGGGGAGCTGGGTTTCCACAGATCCCGTGAGCCCACCAAGATCACGGTCTCCAGACAGAGTCTGATGAACAAGTTCCAGCTACCACTGGACACACAACCCTGCCATGAACCCAGAAAACAAAAATCTTTATTTTATGAAAGCAGCACATGGACATTTCTGTTTTCTCATTCTCATTCTCCCAGTAAGAAAAAGAAAATCAAAATCACCATTAATCCCACCACACAGAGAAAATAACTGTAAGCACCACGGTATATATAATTTGAGTGATTTGAAACTTAATGTGATACATTAAATAGTGTTTCTCACCCTTTTCCCCCATCTCATCCCTGCAAGGAGTCATTACAGACATTCTTTTTGAAGTACACCCTGCCTCCGTGAAATTGTCATACCAAGGCTACACTGTGTCCCTGTGTATGTTCTGTGGCTCTGTGCAGGGCCACAGACCATTGTAATATCTAAGATTGTTTTTTCACCCCATCCCCAAGAATCACTGTTTGCCCCCTTGTGGGTGATCTTATCCCACTGAGGATACTGGCTTTAAATAATATAAAATAACAAACTTTTCTGTCGGTAAGAATTTACTATGTGCTGTTCACATACTGTTCTAGGTGCTTTATGTAAATGTACTGGCTTACTTATCATAACTCACCTATAAGGTGGATACTAGAGAGTTTTTGTCTCCCTTTTATAGTTGTGGAAACTGAGGCACAGAGCGGTTAAGTAATGCAAGGTCACATGGCTGGGCAGGAACAGTGAGGCTCTGAGCTCAGGCAGCCTGGTCCCAAGTTCACTCCTACTCACCAGCTGTGCTGCCTTGTAGTAATACATTGATTGTAAAAGTTCAAAACAGAGAAGTAGAGAGAGTAACGGGTACACTTGCGAAGCCTCCTTCGTCCCCAGAAGCCATCCTGGGCATCAGTTTGGAATGTGGCCTCCCCTGGGGTTTTTACATACGCGTGTATATATAAAAATATATTGTCTCTCCTTTTTTTTTTTTTTTTTTGAGACAGAGTCTCACTCTGTTGCCCGGGCTAGAGTGAGTGCCATGGCGTCAGCCTAGCTCACAGCAACGTCACACTCCTGGGCTCAAGCAATCCTTCTGCCTCAGCCTCCCGAGTAGCTGGGACTACAGGCATGCGCCACCATGCCTGGCTAATTATTGTCTCTTTTTTATTTTAACATAAATATGATCTTCAGACTTTTTTCCTGTGTATACATCTGGGTATAGGGAATTAAAAAAAAATTAGAATCTACACTGAACATACTGTTGTTTTAACCTTGTTTGACTTTAAAATGTATCATTAGCTGGTCGGAGACCATAATTTAGTAAGTGGGTGCACCATAGTTTATTTAACCAGATCTGGATTATTGGCTATTGAAGTAGTTTCTAGCTTCTCAATATTATAAAGCCGTGATGAATATCTTTATACATAATTCCTAGAAGCTGGAATTACAGAGCCGAAGGGTATAAACATTTTTGAAACTTTTGATCCATAAATGCCAAAATTTGCCATCTAAAAACAATTGTATGAAATTGCCTCTCCCAACACCGTAATCCACACCAGGTATTATCTCCTGTTTTTAATCATTATCAGGCCAAAAAATGTATTCATCCTGAGGTTTTTATCTCTGCCCGTGACTCTCATCTGGGGCCGGCCTTTCCCACGTGCAGTGTACGGCAAAGCTTGAACTGAGACGAATGAGAGCAGGCAGGGAGGGGCTTAAAGTGCCCAAATCACTGGTCTGATGAACACACCCTCAGGGTCGCAGGTACAAGGGCTGCCTGTCCTAAGCAGATGCCCAGGAAGTGGTTTTTTCATCGCTCCTGCTTCCAGCACAAGCCTCTGGCTGTGCACCTCTCTCCCCTCCAAGTCTGACCTTGTCTCAGATCCATGTGGTGGAACCGATGCATTCCTAAGTCTGCCAGAAGCCCCAACCTTCCCTTGGCTGGCCATGAGTGACATGTGGGGCACAAATACCCTGTGTATGGTACTGTTCCAGCTGGTCCTACCATAGCTATCTGCAGTGGGACCCCTATTCCATGCCCTGCATACTACATGTATGCACATGTGTGAGTAAACATGAATGCGCATGTGAGTGCACTGCATGCCCCCGTACACCTGCATGCATACGTACATGTGTGCGCACACAGGCACATGCAGTGCCACGCATTTCAGGGTGCAAGCCCAGTTATGCCAGTGCACTTCTCTCCCACAGAGGCTTTTGTATGCCCTGCAGCCCCAAGTTAGGACACCCTGCTGTCTAATCCTGCAACTCCTGTGACTCTCTTCCCACTTTATTATTACTCATAGATTGTTATCCTGCTGTCCCGGAAGGCCCACTAATCCTTAACTTGCTCACCGGTATCTCTCCAGAGCCTGGCAGGCTGCTTAGCAGGTAGTTAAATGCACAAGAAATATTTTTTGAGTGGAAAAAAAAAGAAGGAACAGACTTGAAACTGATAAAGGATGTTGTCCCAAATATTTTTAGAGTATCTTTTAACAAAGTGGCCAGTTTCAGATTAAGCGTAAGGTTTGACAAGAAAATATCTTTGCAGCATCAGATTTCAAGCAGCCCGGTTAGCCGTCCTTTTAGAAGGATCGGAAAGAATGCAGAATTGAAAACAGGACCTTGCCCATCTAAACATCTATAAAGTCTTACTGTTTTGCAAAAGTTCCTGTCACAGGAATAACTTACTGGACAGTGGTTTAGCAAGGGGCATTGCTTATTCCTCCTCCTGGGTCCCTGGAAATTTCTAACCTAAACCGTTCAGGTGACTTTCTTCTCTGGCCCACTCTCAACCAAGCAGTTATGGAATCCCAGGAGCTCCTTCCCCGGGAAGAGGGTTTTGGTCCAGCTGAGCACAGGAGCTAAGATGAAAAATGTGTAGGCTCTGCCTGCTTCAAGAAAAGGAAAACTCGGCTGGGCGCGGTGGCTCATGCCTGTAATCCTAGCACTCTGGGAGGCCGAGGCGGGCAGATTGTTTGAGCTCAGGAGTTTGAGACCAGCCTGAGCAAGAGCGAGACCTCATCTCTACTAAAAATAGAAAGAAATTATATATGGACAGATAAAATATATATAGAAAAAATTAGCCGGGCATGGTGGCGCATGCCTGCAGTCCCAGCTACTTGGGAGGCTGAGGCAGGAGGATCGCTTGAGCCCAGGAGTTTGAGGTTGCTGTGAGCTGGGCTGATGCCAGGGCACTCTAGCCCGGGCAACAGAGTGAGACTCTGTCTCAAAAAAAAAAAAAAAAAGAAAAGGAAAACTCGTTGTGGCTGAAGAGCAGCTTGTCTTGCTGAATGGCTTCCTGTGGCCTCTGTTCATTTCCTTCAGCGTTGAGTCCCTGCTACGTGCCAGGCTCAGAGATGATGAAGATGTGGTCACAGAAGAGAAACACTTGCCACCATAGTTGTTGGGGCCCTTTGGGAGCACCTGGAAGGGGCGCCGGAGCTGGGGTGGTCCCAGAACTGCAGAAGTTCTGCAGGGGTGTATGAAAGAAGGGGGGGGGAGATGGCGTGGGAGAGGCAGGGTCCGGGGGAAGGCAGGCTGGGCATCAGTCTAAGGGCTGGACTTTCCCCTGCAGAAAATGGGGAGCCATGGAGGGTGGTGACCAGGCCACGGTGGGCTGTTTGGACTGGGTGGGACATGCCACTGGCTGACGCCCCGTCCCCAGGCAGGTCTGTCACTACTGTCAATTGTGGTTCTTTCACCCGTCACTCACTCTCCTTGCCGTCTCCGGTGAGAGCTGAGATGTGACTGCACTTCATTAAATTCCACAAAATGTTTTAATGACCTGAGCTCCGACCCCTCTGGCCTCCTGCAGGGAAGGTCTGGCTTTTCCTTTTTGGGGGGGGGGGAAGGGGGTGGGCGGGTCGGGCTCACAAAAGACATCTGGAATGCATCAAAGGCGAGGAGGCCCGCAGGGCTGCTGCCGCCGCTTAACTCCTGTACGAGCGGGGCCACTGCGCTCCCCAGAGCATCTTAAATCTGAACTGATTTTTCTTTCTGCCCTTTCTGCTTTCAGACCTCCCCGCTGCCGCCATCCGCCCAGGATGCCTCACGCTTGCTCGGGACCCTCCCTCGAGAGTCCGGCCGCCGTGTTCTTAGTGTGGCGCTAGAGAGTTTGGCGAGTGCGTTGAAGGGGTTTCTGCTGCTGCTTTTATTTATTTATTTTCCTTCTCTGGACTGGGCCTCGCCCGCCTCCCGCTGACATGATGGCCCAGTCGAAGGCCAACGGCTCGCACTACGCGCTGACCGCCATCGGCCTGGGGATGCTGGTCCTGGGCGTCATCATGGCCATGTGGAACCTGGTACCCGGGTTCAGCGCGGCGGAAAAGCCGACGGCTCCGGGCAACAACAAGACCGAGGTCGGCAGCGGCATTCTGAAGAGCAAGACCTTCTCGGTGGCCTACGTGCTGGTGGGGGCCGGAGTGATGCTGCTGCTGCTGTCCATCTGCCTGAGCATCAGGGACAAGAGGAAGCAGCGGCGAGCCGAGGAGATGGCGCACACCCAGCAGCCGACGACGGGGGCCCGGCCGCACACCCAGGAGGAGGACAGGTGAGGACCGACGGGCCCCCTCCCTGCCCCGGCACACACTCACACCCGCAACAGGGAAAAGGTTTTAGTCTACAAAGCTTTACCTTCCCATTTTTTTTCCATTAAGCCTCCATAAACAGTTTATCATTTTACAAATAACTTTATACTTCTTTACCAGAGTTTCCCAGATAATGTGGTATGAATGGATCCCAGGTGTACCAAGACTTCGACACCCCCAAAGAAACTGAACAGGGCCTGGGGTGGCCAGAGCCTCCATGCTGGATGCTTGGCCGTTCACCCCAGTGTGCTCTGTGTGTATGCTTTGACTGGAAAAGGTTGAAAAGCAGTATTCTAGTTGACCAAAAATGCCTCCAACAACTTTAAAAGATAAGTGATAAATTGGGGAACATATGATAAAGGTCGATATCCTTATTATAAAAAGGGCCTTCCCAAATGAATACGAAAGATGAAGGCCAGGCGTGGTGGCTCACACCTGTAATCCTAGGCCTTTGGGAGGCCAAGGCAGGAGGATTGCTTGAGACCAGGAGTTCAAGATCAGCTTGAGCAACATAGCCTGAGACCCCCATCTCTACAAAAAATACAAAAATTAGCTGGGTCTGGTGGCTCATGCCTATAGTCCCAGCTACTCGGGAGGCTGAGGCAGGAGGATCACTTGAGCCCAGGAGTTTGAGGTTGCTGTGAGCTATGATGACGCCACTGCACTCTAGCCTGGGCAACGGAGTGAGACCCTTCTCAAAAAAAAATAGATGAACAAACACACCAGTAGGAAAATGGACAAAGGTTAGGAATGAGCAGTTCATAGCTGTTCAACCAATAGATGTTCAACCTCATTAGTCATGAAATGCAAACAAAATTTTTTTTTTTTTTTGCCTACCATATTCACCAAGATAGCTCGTGATATTGAAGAGTTGTAGGGAAGATGGGTTGCTGATGGAGTGTGACTGACATAACCTTTCTGAAGAGTTTCATAATAAGGAGTAGAATTGAAGATGTGTGCATTGAGCGTATTCCTAAGAGTCTGTCCTAGGGAGACAGTCACACAAGTGCAAAGGAGTTTGTACCAGTATGTTTATCAGATCATTTTAGATAGTTTTAGAATAGGAAAAACTTAGAAACAACCTAAATATCCATTCATCAAATTAAATTATGACATATCCATCCCATGGAGTCCTATGCAGCCACTGTTGAAATGTACTTGTCAATGTGGAACCATATCCACAACGTTGACAAAAGGAGGCTATAACATAGCATCTTCGATAAGGTTCTAATCACGTCAGATGTTGTGGCTGCAGGATTAGAGAGGGATTGGAAAGGTATACACCAGAATGCCAACAGTGGTAATCCCAGGTGGAAGGATTTGGGATGTTTTCGTTTTCTTCATTAGATTTTTCTGTGTTGTTTGAATTTTCTACAAGCATTTCTTATCTTTATAGCAGGAGGAGAGTTGTTTTTATTTTAGAAAAATTAAACTCATTTTCTGATAATAAAAGATAATACATGCTCTATTAGGGTTTTCCAGAGAAACAGAACTAGTGGGATAATATATGTAAAAGGAGATTTATCATGAGAAATTGGCTCATAGGATTATAGAAACCGAAGAGTCCCATGATCTGCCGTCTGCAAGCTGGAGACCCAGGGAAGTGAGTGGTGTGATTCATCCAAGTCCAAGGGCCCAACTGAGAACCAGGGCGGGTGATGGTATAAATCCCCGTCTCAGGGCAGGAGAAGACGAGATAAGATGTCCCAGCTCAAGCAGTGAGGCAAGAAAAAAGGGTCAAGTTCCTCCTCCTTCCAACTTCTGGTCTATTCAGCCTTGATCGGAGATTGCCCCCCTCCACATGTGGCGGGAGACCTGCTTTACTGAGTCCACCAAGTCAAATGCTAAACTCTTCTGGAAACATCCTCACAGCCACATCAAGAAACAATGATCAATCTGGGCAACCCCGTGATCAGTCAAGTTGACACATAAAATTAGCCGTCACACATGCTTATTCTAGAGAACCTGGGAAATATGGAACAAAGAAGGAAAATCAGTCACCCATAATTACCCAGCCTAGGCATGAGCACACACGAGTTCACCCCTACAGGAAGGTGAGAGGAACAGTGAGGTTCTGATGTTGGCTGTGGCCACCCCACGGGTAGGATGCTGGAAAATGACTGCCTATAAATGTGTAAAAACTATCCTTTTTGGTTTTATCTTTCTTTCTTTCTTTCTTTTTTTTTTTTTTTTTTTTTGAGACAGAGTCTCGCTCTGTTGCCCGGGCTAGAGTGAGTGCCATGGTGTCAACCTAGCTCACAGCAACCTCACACTCCTGGGCTCAAGCGATCCTACTGCCTCAGCCTCCCGAATAGCTGGGACTACAGGCATGTGCCACCATGCCCGGCTAATTTTTTCTATATATATTTTTAGTTGGCCAGATAATTTCTTTCTATTTTTTTAGTAGAGACGGGGTCTCGCTCTTGCTCAGGCTGGTCTCGAACTCCTGAGCTCAAACAGTCCACCCGCCTCGGCCTCCCAGAGTGCTAGGATTACAGGCATGAGCCACCGCACCCGGCCGGTTTTATCTTTCAATAGTTAAATTAAAATAAGGCTAAGGACCTGATCTTTTCAAGGTTTAGGATGAACTTGAAAGATAAAATTACAGAATAATTTGAGATACATGGAAATGTTATTTCAGATATTCCTTCTCTACCTGGGGATGACTGTTTGCTTCAAGTTGGCAGCTATTTTGTACATTTTTGTGTTGTCTTTGGACAAAGGACCCAGCTGGGCATTGGAATACCCCATGTGGCATGTTGTTAAGTGGGGAAGGCTTAAGGCAAAGGAAGTTTAACACCCAGATAATACAGTGTAGTGGTTCAGAGTGTGCTGCTCACTTCCTGCCCTCCCATTTCCTCAAGGTCTGACCACGTCACTTAACCTTGATATATCAGTTTCCCCATCCATAAAATGGGTGTAATAATAGTACTTAGCTCATAGTGTTATTAGGAATATGAAATTGGTTCATATATGTTAAAGCAATGGTCCCCAACCTTTTTGGCACCAGGGACTGGTTTCATAGAAGACAATTTTTCCACAGATCCCACGGGAGAAGGAGCAGGATGGTTTGGGGATGATTCAAGCACATTACATTATTACATTTGCAGCCGCTCCCCAGTGCTAGCATCACCACCTCAGCTCCACCTCAGATCATTGTGCATTAGATTCTCATAAGGAGCTACAACCTAGATCTGTCGCGTGCGCAGTTTACAGTAGGGCTCGTATGAGAATCTAATGTCGCTGCTGATCTGACAGGAGGCGGAGCTCAGGCAGTGATGCAAGCGATGGGGAGCAGCTGTAAATACAGATGAAGCTTTGCTTGCTCACCCGCTGCTCACCTCCTGCTGTGTGGCCCGCTTCCTAACAGGCCACGCACGGACTGGTACTGACCAGTCTGTGACCCAGGGGTTGGGGACCACAGTGTTAAAGTACTCAGAAGAGTGCCCGACTTGTAGCAAATAGTAGAAGTGTTAGCTTTTACTATGTCTAGGACCCATTGTTGTTTACAAGGTGGTGTATGTGGGCCCAGTGCCAACATGGGATTTGGAGCCCACCGCTTAGTGATTGTAGATGACTTGCGTGCATGCTAACACTCTCCATGCCTGTTTGTCATCTTGCAGCCAGGAGGAGGAGGAGGAGGCCGCCTCAAGGTACTATGTCCCCAGCTACGAGGAAGTGATGAACACAAACTACCCAGAAACGAGGGTGGTGGACCAGAACCCGAGGTTGAGCATCTCTCTCCCCTCCTACGAGTCGTTGACGGGGCTGGACGAGATGGCCCCCACCAGGGCTGACCTGGAGACCAGCCCGGGGAATCCACCCGACAGGCAGAACTCTAAGTTGGCCAAACGCCTGAAACCGCTGAAAGTTCGAAGGATTAAATCCGAAAAGCTTCACCTCAAAGACTTTAGGATCAACCTCCCAGATAAAAACATCCCCCCTCCTTCCATTGAGCCTTTGACACCTCCGCCACAGTACGATGACGTCCAGAAGGCCCCCGACACCCGGCCACCTGACTGAATGGCCCCTCTCGAGCCGTGTTCCCTCCTGTCTCTGTCGCCCTCCGCACCAGCAGACAGTAGCAAACCCCTTCAGCCTCGGCTGGGCGGAGCAGCCAGCTGTGCACTTAGCGGTTTGGATGGGGGGTGGGATTCTCTGTGTCAGGAGTGACTCTGATGTTCCACAGAGCCTCATGTAGCAGGTGCATCCAAAAGAGATGCGGCCTTGGAACCCGTGAGCCTGTGGACCACGTCAAGGGCGCAGCACAGGCATCTTCCTCATCTTCCTCATCCTCTTTCCTCAACTCTGAATCGTGGACGACACACTCCTCTTTCCAGCTAGGAAAGGACACCTAGCGACTGGCTTAGACTGTGGTTGTTTCGTTTTGCTTCCACTAGGACTGTTTTGTTTCAAAAAGAAAACAAGTTTTGTGTTTGCTTCCTTCACTGGAGTCCTAAACTGTGGGCAGGAAATAGGACTGAGCTTTGTAGAAAAGACCGAAGCTGTTTCGTGTATCGAGTGGTGAGGCCCAGGTGGTGGCTCGCTCCGGGGCCCCTGATGCCAGCAGTTCTTTGAGGGCCTAAGGCCTGATGAGCTTCAGCATGTGATGTGTAAGATGACAGTCTTCGTTGGTCACTTTATTAGTCTCTTCTGTGTAACAGCAAAAAAAAAAAAAAAGAAAGAAAGAAAATGTAGGAAATGTTCTGTTGCTTCTGAAATGCCTAGTGACAGAGTTTTTATAATAAAATATTTTATATGTAATACATTTGGGTACTGAATTACTGTATCAGCTTTTCCAATACTGACTTTCTTAGAGGAAAATATCAGTAATAATAGCTAATATGTAGTGAACACTTAATACATGCAAAGTGCTGTGCTAAGCTTTTCACAAATGTTCTCCCATTTAGCCTGGACTCAATTCTATAGGTTGGTTCACAGAGGCTTTAGGTTAAAGAAAGCACCCATGTCACACCGCTAGTAAGTGGCAGAGCTGGGATTTGAACCCATGGCATCTGGCTCCAAGGCCTGAGTTCTTAAACACTCCACTGTACAGCTCAGTATAAAGGGCTTTTCTAGACTTGGAATGAGGACTTGCACTCCCAAGATTGGAGGCTGTCCCCATCAACCCATGTGCCCAGTAGAAAGTTCTGGTTGTTTAAACAGCAGCCTTCTAGGCATCCTTCCCACATCCCTCTCCTGAGAATTGACCAGGAGGGAGCTCAGCACAGCCTGTCATCTGCCCCCAGAACTGACTGTGTGAGCATGTGGGGTGGGTGAGCATGTCCTCCTAAAGGGGGAAGTGACTCCCTGTGCAGCCCAGGAAAGCAGTGCAACAGTGAGACGTGCCCAGGCCATCGCAGACTGCTGAGGACGGACAAAGGAGGGGAATGGAGACATCTGGGGTCAAGGTCTTCGCTTCCCGAGGTCAGACCAGACCCGGCGCGTTCAGGCTGCTGTGGCTGTAGACTGGGGGCAAGGTCTTGACTGTGGAGTAGGTGGCTGGGAAGACAGACCCAAGTCCAGAGAAAGCCTTCCTGGTGTTGGTGAGCATGGAATGGGCCTGCCGGGAGTCTGTGGGGCCTGGAGCCTGGATGGAAGAGTAATTCTCAGGTTCTGGTGCTTCCTAACAAGCTCCCATGGAGATGGAAGGGATGGCAATTGGGAAGGGGAATCACCTTTTCTCAGGATTGGCAGTCGTGCCCAAAGTTCCAAAGTTTCACTTGTCTCGTGCAAATGCATTACAAAAAGGGGAGACGTTGGGATTGGCTTTGTAGCATGGAACACCCAGAGGCCTGGTCTGTTTCCCAGCCCACTTCTGAGCCGACCCACGTCTCTCCTCACCTCATGTCTCTGGCCTGGGCCTACTTTTCTGTTACCCTCTATGCCTCTTCCCATCTAGATGATAAACGGGAGGAAAAATAAACAAGCAGGATAGCAAGATCCCAGGTGCACTGAGAAATTACTTTCTGGAAAGGCTCTCAATCTGGCTTCTAGTAGACACCTTTTGGGGTATCTGCCTAGTCTAGACCCTCTGTGGGGGAGAAAGGTTTGGAGCTTGTGGCGTGCTGAATGGTGGCCCCTAAAGATATCAGACCCTAATCCCTGGAACCATTGAATATAACCTTATATGGCAAAGTTTTTGCAGATGTGATTAAATTAAGGTTCGCGTTGATGAGGTTATCCTGGATAACTGCCAACCACAGTAAGTGAGAGGGGAGGAGATTATATACACAGAAGAGCAGGAGGCAATGTGACCACGGAGACAGAGATCAGAGGCTGCACCTACAAGTCAGGGGACACTGGCAGCCACCAGAAGCTGGAAGAGGCAAGGAATGGAGTCTTCCCTGGAGTCTGAAGGGTTCATGGCCCTGCTGACACCTTGATTTTGGCCCTATTGTTACTGATTTTGGACTTCTGGCCTCCAGAACAGAGAGAAAACAAATTTCTGTTGTTATAAGTCACCAAGATTGTGGTAACTTGTTACAGGTGTCAGAGCAAACCCGTACATGGCTCAATCTTCAACTCACTAGAGACCAGCCCCCTCTTCGACCTGAATACTTTATGGCTCTTCCTACAGGCAGGACTGCCATGGAAATAGTGTTCAGGACCCCTGCTTGTGTCATGAGCCTTGCAAGATGACCCCCTTCCTAAGTTATTATATTTTTTTCTTTCCTCAGACTTTACCAGTCAAGCCTAACATAACCAGACTTAACTAGCCTGGTCACAGGACTCACCAACAGCTGATTCTTGAATCAGACCACCTGAAGACCCTGTGACTTCAAACACCATGCAGCCTGACCTGCATTTGCACAGCCCACTATAAAAACCCTTGCCCGCAGCTGGGGGAGTGGGGGCACGGATTTGAGGCTATTTCTCCCAACAGACATCTTTTATGTTAAAATTCTCATTTTCTCAATAATTGGCTCTTTGTGCAGTGAGAGACGGGACGTAGGCTGGACCCCTTTTTGGGTTTGGTAACACTTGTATGTATGGGAATGATCAAGTAGAAAATTATTTATATTACTGAGGATATATAATGGACGTCTGGTATATATTAATACAATATAGAGCATATGTTCACCTTTTTCTAAAACGAAGGCAGAGAGAATGTTAGCTGGAAACGTTAACCACAGGTTGGAGTCCTGAATAGTATCTAGAGAGGGAGGAAGTTCTCTGCAATGTTAAAACCGCCTGTAAAAGCAGGGGACCATCTTCACTCAACATTCCCCAGCGCACACTCGTCCTGTTTGCTTATTGATTCAGCCCTATCATCATCATTCTCAGGAGTCTCTGTCTTTGGACTACAATTTGGACTATTTCTTAAATGAAAGGAAGGAAAGAGAAGAAAAGGGGAAAAGAGGGGAGGAGGGGCTAAAAAGGTAAAAAAACAGAAGACTCCAGGCCTTTTCTTTCCTCCCCATCACATTTTTGTTCTTAAGGTAAATATAACAGGCAGAGATGTGTAAGAAAATGCAAGAAGCCATCTACGTATTCTTGGGCCAGAAATGGCCCCAGCTCTACGAAAGAGCAGTCAGCAGAAATCTGAATGAATTAATGTTTTCTTAAAGTCACACCCTGCACTCCCACCACACTGAAAAGGAGTCTCTGCAGCCATGTTGGTATCATGTGACCTCTACGCTTTCAGGTCACAGCTGATTGGACCTGGGGCCTGTGCACGTGACCCAGGGAGAACCAATCAGAAGCTGAGCTAAGTTAGGCACGGCTCTCCCAGGAATATGGTCCTGGCATCAAGAGGTAAGTTGGGCGATGTGGTCTCGGGGACTAAGTGACCGTTTCGGGGCTGTCAGGATAGGCCACAGGTGCGTGAAGCAAGAGAAGCTGCTCTTCCAAGAGAGAATGAAGCTAACTGCTCAAAGAGGCATCCCTGAAAAACAATCCTTAGAGACAGCGGCCTCCTGGTGACTTTTGGGTCCATGGTCCATGGGAAGCCCGGCTGTACTTCTCTGCCCTTCGGTTCGGTTAAAGATACTGTGTCCTCCCAATACATCCCCGTTGTTAGCTTTGATCCTGAATTTAACTGAAATCCCGGAAGATGGGGACTGCCTTTACAGTGCTGGGCCCCTAGTGGATACTCCACACTGCACCTGTCCTCGATTCTGGTTTCTGCTTTCCTGGGACTGCTTACAGCTCTGGCGAAGGGGGGCCACTGGCAGGTGATTGAGGCCAAAGACGGCACTGAACATGGCTGTGACTGCAGGGTAGAGCGTTGCCTGGTGTGTGTGGCTGAGTCAGCTGGATCCACCCGTTCCACAAATGCTAATTGAGCTCCTACTATATATGCCAGGCACTGGTTTAGGCTCTGTGATACAGCAGTGACGCTAAAGCCCTGCTCTCCATGGGAAGGGCTCTTGCTTGGGCACTGTTTCCCAAAGCAGGTCCGGTGACTTCGGGTGACAGTCACTCTTGGGTGATCATTCTGGACTGACTACTTGAACGGGGTGCAATAAATTTGAAAGCTGCAGGGGTAGCTGTGTGTGCAGAGAAAGCTGGTCTGCCAGAGGAGATGAATGAGGCACAAGGTCACAAACAGCCCTGCACAGAAAGAGATTCGCTGCTTTGCAGTTCCTGGCTCTGGACCCTGGCCACACACCATGCCCTTTGGGGTCTATGCAGCGCCCCTATATGCTTTCAATAAATCCTATCTTTGCTTAAGCAAGTTGAAGTAGGTTTCTATTACTTGATGTCACATGTCCTGAGACGACTCAGTCCTGGATGGATAAGCATGAGATGGTAAAGCCAAAATAAATCCTCATGTGAGCTGCGATACTGAAAACGGGACGCAGCTGTCGCTGGAAATGGACGGATCGATTGAACCACAGGCTCTAAAGGGCAGTACACGAAGAGCCCTGCTGAGGATTAATGGGCTCATTTCTTGCCTTAAAGGGCCTGGCAAGGACCATTTAGCTCCCAGGATGAACCGTGCTGAGTGTTCCAGTGTGGAGTGATGAAAGGACAGCCCCGATTCTATCTGCGAGTGTCGAGTGTGAGAGAAGCGCTTTCCGCCTAAGTCCTGGTCTCTTCACCAGCAAGATGGAGGTTACGAATTTGGCAGTGAGTACCTGAGACAACACAGGTAAGGTGCCTATGTGGTCCCTGGCACAGGAAAGCGAGAGGCACGTGGCAGCTGTGACTGAAGCACAGTCTGATGGAGAACTGGCCTGAGATCCAAGCACTTTTCCAGGCATGAGCCTCACACCCATTTCTAAAAGCGTGTTCTAAGAAAATTCACCAGGCGCCAGGAGTTTGTGAGGAATCTTCACAGAAAGCCAGCTTCAGGAGCACAGCAGCAGGGCTGCGTAATTAAGGCCAGCTGAGGCAGCCCCGGGGTTGGGGTGACCCTGGCCTGGACTTGGTTCCTCAGTTCACGTGAGGGGGACCCTGTCTGGATAGTGGACAAGTCCGTCAGTTTTGTTTGGTTTTCTATCTAATGCCACGTTGTCAGTACACTCAGAACTGAGCAGCTCACGCTAAGAAAGTGAATCCTAGGAGGCCACAGCTATCAGGACTTTAGTGTTCTCTGCTGATTCTGCAAGCATGTTCCCCTGGATGTTAATGGGTGGGTATGAAAAGGTCCCTGATTAGATACATTTGGGAATCCCCACGTCACACAAAGTCTATTCGTTCAACACATTTTGTGTGTACCTACTATGTGCCACATGTGCAATATAAAGCAAACAATGGATCACGTCCCTGCTGACATGGAGGTTACATTCTTGGTGGAGGTGGGTACAGATAATTAAAAATAAACGATTATATGATATAATGTCAGAAAACAAGAAGAAAATAAAGCAGGGTAAAGGACAGGGGTGCTAGGATCACCTTTGTGGGTGATCAAGAAAAGCCCCTGGGGAGGTGACACTGGAGGAAAGTGGAGAGCGACCCACAAGGATGTGTGGGCACAGAGAATTCCAGAAAGTCTCTCCTGTGCTTATGCATACTCTGAATCTCAAAGCAGGCCCTGTGGGACATGGAATTTCCCAAACCAATTTGGCCATAGGACCTTTCTTCCACCGCAAAGCATCTTCCATGGCCAGCTTTCATAGAACACGCTACAGGGGATGGTGACTGAGCCAAACCCAATCATTCTACAGTGGAGAGAAACAGGCCCCAGAGAAGACACGACACTTGTCCAACGTCCTACAGCCGGTGGACAAAGTTGTCCATTAGCTGCAGATCACCAGCTAAGGCAAGCCACTAAGATCACCCCAGCACCTGACAACCTGGCTACGGACCCAGCGTGAGGCAGACACAGGTCCCTGAGGCCCCCCAGATCTCAGGCCCACTGCGGACGACCCTGTGTCCACTCCCTGATAGGGGGGCTATTGCCTGTGAGGGAAGCCTGCGCCGCTCAGGACAGCCCTCCACCATGAAGAGGAGCTGCTGCTTTGCGCAGTTCTTGCCACCTGTGTGGATGGCGTTCACTCTCTGGGGTGGTTTGCAAGATATCTCCAGCTCATTCGGAAGTACACTCACATCGAGCTAACGGGAGAAAGCCGTGTCCCTGTCTCTCTATAGCAAAGCAGCTGACCTAGGAAATAGTGTCTGAGACTTCTGAAGCTGAGAGGGTGACAGCGAGCTACAGCACGTCGATTCTCCCATAACAGAGAGCAGCAGCTGGGAAAATAGCGATTCTCTGACACTGTCCAGCAAGCTGGCCAAGGGTGGGAGGAAAAGACACCAAAGTATGAGTACGCAATACGTGGATGCAGATTTGTCCAGAAAAGCCACTGGAGAGGACATGTGTCCATGCACACACCAAGGGCCTTGAAAATACAGCCCGTGCAACAAGAGTTTCCTCAGGGCCAACCAGGCTGCCCGCCACCTGTGTCTCATCGACACCAACGCCCAGGGGACGAGCAGAACTCTGCACATTCCAGGATGGAAAACAAGTTGGTAACAACCCACCAACCCCTAGATGCCACAGATGTGACAAGACATTCTCAGCTCCCAGCGAAGCTGTTAAACATTTGCACCAACGCCAGAACTGGACGTTTCACCTTAGGTCAGTGATTCTCGACCAGGATTGATTTTGCTCCCCAAGCAACACTTGGCAATATTACGATGTGGGTGGTGGTGGGGTACTGGCATCTAGTACCCAGGGATGCTGCTAAACCTCCTACAATGCCTAGGACCATCCCCACAACAAAGAACTATCCTGCCCCAAATGTCAGGAGTGCCAAGGTTGAGAAACCCTGTCCTAGACAAAGGGAGCTCCATTCTCTTGGGCAATGGGGACCCCAGTATAGAGCCTGGCCACCCAGTGTCAACTCCTTCAAAAAAAAGCAGGAAACAATCATCCTTGGAGATCAATCTGAGTTGTTACTTACCATTTTTCTTTAAAAAAAAAAAAATTATCACTTTTACAAAGACTGTTTTCCTAGCCTTCCTGTTCCAGGACTGCAAATCTAATTGTCCACATCATGACATAAACAGATTTCTCTTCCCTTTCTCCCTTACTCCATCTGTTCCCAGCCCTGCCTCTGTGCATGAAAACCTGGAATTTATTAACTGTAATATAAAGGATGAGGAAAAGATAATGGTACTTACAGACTCTAAGAAATTTTAGATTATTTAAAAGATTATTTAGAGCCAATGAAGGACATATAATAAAACAACTGGAATACAAGTTCGGAAGCAAAAATTATGGCGTGACTTTTCCTGGGTTATAAATCTTCTCAGAAAAAACAGTGTCGGGTAATACAGCATGCTTCTCAGAGATAAGCTGGGCTTAGTACTGTATAAAATTCAGGAGTTGTGCAGGAACTTTAAAACCAAGAAAGTGTTCTTAGTATTTATCCTCCAGGTGTCTTATTTCAGAATGTATCCTCAGTGATTGTGTCTAGTCGAGAAAAGTCATTAGCATCTATTTTAACAAAGCAAAAAGGAGAGAAAAGTAATGTAATAATGTGATAGCAAGCTTTTTCTTTTAATTTTTGGATAAAATATGACAAGTCGTGAGTATATGTGTTTGAAAGAGAAATTGTATGAATACTTGATGTAAGCAAGTGAGTAAATGCACCTGTCTTATCTACTTGCTGCATCTTTCAACATTGAACTGAAAGAGAGAGAGGCCAGGCACAATGGCTCACACCTGTAATCCTAGCACTCTGGGAGGCTGAAGCAGGAGAATTGCTTGAGGTCAGGAGTTTGAGACCAGCCTGGGCAACATAGCAAGACACCCCCCCCCCCATCTCTACAAAAACTTAAAAAAAAAAAGAGCTGCATTTTTGGGTTTCTGACAAAGTACTTGTCTGTTTTAAAAATCAGATTGAAAGTACTAGTCCACAAATTGACTAGTGGACTAGTCATTCTAGAAGTTGCCAATGATAAATTCATTTTACACAAACTGAATTTTTTTAAATTAGCGCAGATGCAGCAGAGAAAAGGATATAGGAATATGTGTCTTACAGGAGCAGCTGTGGGCGGAAGAGGACAATAATTCTAATGACTTTAAAAGGGAATGCTAAGTTTATTGAAAATATCCATTTACTCAGTCAAATGGCAAAGAGCAATCAGGACAAAAAATCTAACCGCTATTTGGGATAAAACTTGATTTCGATGTTTATTTTCCAAGATCCAAAAAAATATTTTAATGCTGAAATTTTTTCCATTGGCCAAAAGCAGTAGAAGTTGTCTATTAATCTTCCCTTAGGCCAATAATAGAAAGGTCACAGGGCAAAATGGAGCCAGGAAGAAGACCAAAGGGGAAAGGGTAGGGGAGGAACATCCAATGGCTAAGTTCTGTGCACATGTGGAAACAGACTATCCCATGGTCCTACTTCACATATAGTTGAACTCTTAGATATACGTTGTCATACATCCTTTCAATAAACATTGGAGTGAGTGGAATATGATCTTATCTCTATGGATTGCTTCAAGTCAGGGTTTCTCAACCTGGGCACTATTCACATTTTTGGCTGGATAACCCTGACATTGGGAAAGGGCGGGGAGGTGAGAGGCAGCTCGGTTCTTTATAGGGTATTTAGCAGCACCCCAGCCTCTACCCACCTGATGCCAGGAGCACCTCCCAGGTGTGACAGTCAAAAATGTCTCCAGAACATTATCAAAAGTCTTCTGGAAGGCAAAATGCCCACAGCTGAAAACCACAGCTTTAAGTCTACTGGGGGCAAAATGCAGTATGGAGAAGAAGGGAAGAGATTGTCATCTGAGTGGCAATTCCCGTGTCTGTAAAATGAAATATTGGTAACGGAGTTGGGTTACAAGACTGGGAGAATGAAACGAGTAAATTATATGTGAAAATGCTATAAATTTTGAGGAGGAATGGTTCTAGAGCTCATCTTGCTCAACTTCCTTGTACAGGGAAGGAAAACTGAAGTTAAAAGAAGTTTGCCTAGGCCGGGCGCGGTGGCTCACGCCTGTAATCCTAGCACTCTGGGAGGCCGAGGCGGGCGGATCGGTCAAGGTCAGGAGTTCGAGACCAGCCCGAGCAAGAGCAAGACCCCGTCTCTACTAAAAAAATAGAAACAAATTATCTGGCCAACTAAAAATATATATAGAAAAAATTAGCCGGGCATGGTGGCGCATGCCTGTAGTCCCAGCTACTCAGGAGGCTGAGGCAGAAGGATTGCTTGAGCCCAGGAGTGTGAGGTTGCTGTGAGCTAGGCTGACGTCACAGCACTCACTCTAGCCCGGGCAACAGAGCGAGACTCTGTCTCAAAAAAAAAAAAAAAAAAAATGTTTGCCTAAAGACCACACTAATGCTATACAAACATAGATGGTTATAATAAAATATTGAGTGGTTGCCAGCTGGAAAAACAAAGGACACAGGAGCCAACCCAAATGGACCCCTGAGATGGCACCATGTGGGTTGATCATCCAACCAAACAGTGGCTTCAATGGACTGAAACACAGCTACTTTTTTTTTTTTTTTTTTTTGAGACAGAGTCTCACTCTGTTGCCCGGGCTAGAGTGACAGCTACCTATTTTTAAATCAAATATTCCTAGTGACATTTTAAAAAACTCATTGGTCACTTTTGGCAGTAACTTCCTACTCTGAATATTGATACACAAAGGGAAAGAATCGATCATTTATTCTGCCTTTCCTGAACATGATAAACAAATAGTTGATGAAGGAAATTCTTTATAGAAGAATTCTAGCTAATAATTACCAAAAGAATAACAGAAAGATCACTATTGTGAACTCCCAGGGGAAGAATGGATCTAGGGTATGATCCCCAAAGAATGCTAAAATTAGGTAAAAAGTTGATGAGCCCAAGTGTCCATTGATGGATGAATGGATCAACAAAATGTGGTCTACACATGCAACGGAGTATTATTCAGCCTTAAAATGGGTGGGAATTATGACACATGCCCCAACATGATGAACCTTGAGGACATCATGCTGCCTGAGATAAGCCCTCACAAAAAGACACATACTGTGTGATTCCACTTATATGAGGTCTCTCGAATAGTCGAATTCATAGAAACAGAAAGTAGAATGGTATTTGTCAGGGCCTGGGAGGAAGGAGAAATGGGGAGTTAGCATTTAATGGGTATAAAGTTTCACTTTTGCAAGATGAAAAAGTTCTGGAGATTGGTTGCACAACGATGGGAATATACTTAACACTACTGAACTGTATACTAGAAACAGCTAAGATGGTAAATTTTATGTTATGTGTATTTTACAAAAAAATAAAATTTAAAAGTTATTGGAGAAAAAAAGTTGATGGGGGCTTTACAATGGATGGATCAGTGTGTTAGCACTGGTCCTACTGATCAATCAATCTTGACGTCATTCAGAACGGGCCGGCCAGCTGTGGTGTGCTCATGGCGTGAGGCAGGGGGGTCACACATCCTGCCTGGGAATCGTCTTGGCAGCAGAAAGACTGAATCTAGTCAGGCTCCAAACTTAACTCTTCGTTTGTAGGAAACATGGGGAGAGAAGAACAAGTTAATTGAAACCATGAAGAAGCAATCGGCCGAATCCAGGATGCGCACATTCTGTAGGACAAAGCACCCAGTTTCTACAACAAATCAGTGGTACGGTATAAGGGCGGACTGCTGTTATAGAATAAAAGAGATTTCAAAGACATAATAACCAAACACAGCATGTGGATCGTATCTAGATCCTGATGCTAACAAATCAACAATACAAGGACATCTCTGAGAGAATCAAGGAAATGTGAGCACAGACAGGTGTTAGGTGATACTCAGGAATTGTCCTTAGTATTGTTAGTGTGATAATGTTATAAGGGGCAATGTAAAGGAGGAGAAAGCTCCTTTCACTTAGGAAGTATTTATGGGTTGAAATGACACCATTTGCCTTAAATTAATCCAGGAAATACAAAATCAAAAAGGAAGAAAAAAAGAGAAGAAACAAGATTGGAGAAATGCTGAAGCTGGATGCTAGGGCCTTGAGGTTAATTACATTCTTTACTTTTGTGTACGTTTCAAAAATTCCATAAAGAAATCCAATTTTTTAAAGTAAGTAGTCCCAAAGGAACATACACACAACACAGGCAGAATGAGCTATAAACAAAGTGTAAGCAAATGAGGAAGCCAGGGATTCCTGAGGATAAACATCTCTACCAATTTGGAGAGTTAACTGGCGCAGGAAATGGGAGGTTAAGCCTTTGCAAAGTGAGCTAGTCAACTCTAAGATGCCTGCATTGAGCCAGAACCTTCAAAGGTGCTGTATACCCTGGGAAGGGGAGGCCTTTAAGTACATTTTTCTGGACTGCCAGAAAGGGAGCCCATGGGCTCTCCAGGGGTTCAGGGTGGGGGAAGTTAATAATGGCCACAATAATAATGAAGATGATTGTCAACCCTGAGGATCTGTAACCACATGGGCCCAGGGTTCAAGTTTACACTCCATCCATTCAACGGGGAAACTCCAAGCTAAGGAAGTGAATATAAGTGGTCACAGGTTGGTAGCATCTCTGACATCCAGCTGAAACAAACAAAAATCCTTCCTAGAGGAAAGCAGCCAGGAATCAGACCCCTCAGGATTCCCACAGATTAATTTCAATCAAAAATGAAATCACGATCAAGTTACTAAACGTCTGAGAAACAAGTCAGTATGAACAAAAGTAGAAAGAACCAATAGTAGAGTGAGACACTTCCCCATCCCCAAGGACTTCAGATGTTGAAATTATCACATACAGATTCTGAAATAACTATGTATTAAATATTTTTAAAAGAAGGATTTTCAAATGAGCAAGGGATGAGACTATCAAAAACGGCCAGGCATCTGACCTCAGAAGTTTGTGGGGCCTCGGGGAGAACTACTTGACCCCGGTGCTTTGGGCACTTCCATTCAGGTGGGAGAAACAGATTTATTTACACAATCAAAATACACCAGAGATAAAATCTTAGTGCTTACATAACCCAGAGAAGCAATGTGAGTGGGTACAGCAGGCAGGGAGAACACAGGCTGTATCTAAAGAGGGCAGCCTCTCCTCAGCCCTAGCAAATTGTTGCAGATTATATGCGGGAACAGAGCCCAAGTATTGCCAGATTTCCAATTTCTAGTTTCCAAAAACAAGATACTGTTAGAGCCGGTTTCCCTGGGCCCCAGGAACAGAGAGGCGGAGTCGCCGAGGCTGCAAATGGCAAAGGAGTTTATTGACTAGCTCGAGCTAGGGTCCAAGTCCCCGAGCACCAACACAGTGGCCTCTCCACGAACTAGGACCCCACCCTGGGGTAAAATTAAGCTTTTATACTCTTTTGCAGGTTTCACACGACACCTGCTGCAGGTTACACATGACATGCTAGTTTCATATGACACACTGGTTTCACACAACATGCTGGTTTCACATGACACGCTGGTTTCACACGACACGCTGGGCACACCACCCCCCTCCCTCCTTAGTTCACTGGCTTCTTTAAAAGTTGCTGATCGTGTTGGCTCCCAATTGGTCCAGTTCCAAGCCATCGTTCCTGCTCTCGATTGGTCTCGTTCCAAGCCATCATTTTCCTATCTTAGGTGTACCATGACCTGGGCAGTTTGGGCTCTGGGCCTTATCTTGTTTACACAAAAGATGGGTGTTGTATTCAGGAATTTCTGTGTTGGGGGTAGCAAGCAGGAGCAAGCAGGTTTGCAGAAGCAAAATGGCAGATTAAAGCAGAATGGCAGGTTAATGATTTTTGGCATGACATTCATACTATAACAACACAAATCCAGATTGTAAAGTAAATTAAAATGATGTGTACATGTCGGCCACTGTGGTGGACATCTGAAGCTTCTGACACCCAGTATGGATTCACCTATTTTCTAAACTATTATGGTGTTATGATTCCCCTTTGGGGACCACCCCCTTCCCCAGCCTCAGCCCAGACTGTCGTTCTCTTCCTGGTACAGTATTAACTTCATCTCTGGTTGCAGGGATGGGCATGTGACTCAAGGTTGGCCAATCAAATCATAGCAGTCCCTTGGGCTGTAGTAATTGCCTTAGAATGGGCCTGTGAGCCAATCAGAAAATATAAGAAGCAGTGAGGCTTTTTGGGGAATCTTAAGAAAAAGACACTCACTCTTCCCCTTGAAATTCAAAGCTGAAAAGATATAAGGGCTGGAGCTGTGGCAGCCTTTTGGTGACCATTATACAGAGATCCTGCCTGAGGTTGGATCCACATGGTCAAAAGCTTTGCTGAGAGCTGGACAGAGACCAAAGCCTAATGACACCACTTGGGCTCTGTAGACTTTTCACTTATGGTAACCAGTGAATTTGCTTTCATGCCAAAGCCAGTTTGAACTGGGTTCTCCGTCACTCCACAGAAAGAGGCTCTATCCCTCCAGCAACTAATTAAAAGTCTTTTAACACACTGTGAAAACAAAGCAAACATGAGGGCTGACGATGGGCCTTCTGTTTGCAGTCTCAGCACCTGGCCCCCCACCTCTGTACCACCGTGCGCAGCCTCTCTTACCCATCATCTAGCTCCTGCGCCCACTGCCTCTGCCACCAGGTCCTTCTCTCCCCTCTCGACCTCTTGAGATCCTACCCCTCGTTCAAGACTCAAGTCAAATGCTTCCTTTTTCTTAGAGCCTTTCCTGACCCCCCAAGCCCCACCCTAGGCAGAAGAGTGTCCCTCAGTCTCCAACCTCAGGCCCCTCTGAGCCCCTAGGGAGCCCTCGGCCCTTCTGCTGAGGATACTAAGTACCCAGGGACGTTCCTGCCTCCCTTGCTTCTTGACAGTGATCCAAATTCAGACCCAGATGAGGAGGGATGATCTTTGAGACTTAAGTTTCAAAAAACAACCAGTTCTCAGGAGAGGTCAGAAAACATGGTGAAAGACGAGGATTTGGGTGAGGGATTGGAAAGAAAAGGACAGTTGTTCTTGAGAAAAGAGAAAGTCTATGTTGAGTGCAGTGAGGAAGGAGGAAAAACTGGACATATTTAGACCAAACGAAATGATTCAGAGGAAACCCAAGAAGAAACGTCTAGAGAGGCGGGCAACTGATCTGCTCGGAAGGGAAGATAAAAAGCGTGTGACAGGAATGATCTGAAACGACAATGAAATGCTCCCAACAGGAGCACTGTTGAAACGAGAAAAGAATGCAAATGGCAGTGAGATGCTGCAAAGCCTCCAGAAAACAAGGGAGGTGACAAAGGATGAGGTCATTGCAAACAAGACAAACGGGGAGATTTGCTGTTGAATGAAAGCAGCTTTCTCAAAAGGTAGGGATCAGGTGTGCTCTCCGCTGACAGAAACTCAGGGCCACCAAGGCCTTCTGGAATTTGCTGTTCGACACACAGACACGGAGCACAGGGGAGGGCCCCAGGAGGCCAGGCACTTGCTAGCTGTGCAGAAAGAGCCCTGGTGAGTCCAAGGTCAAGGTGAGCAAGGCTCTCAGTTTATGGCCAGGCAAACGCTCTCTCTTCTCACTTCCTAAACCCTGTCAAGCATCTCGGCCTCATGCACAGCTGCCATGCCTCCTCCCCCACGACCAGCTGTTTCTTTATATGATAAAACAACTAAGCCCGACCACCTCCAGTCACAGAAGTTCTTAACTTCGTTGGGGACAAATCTGGTTGTGGCTCTGGGCCCTCTTCCCAGAAAACTATACATAGGCTCAGACGTCAAATTTTCTTCCCAAATTCAGTGGTTCCCACCCTCCCTGAGGCCTATCTCTAGGTCTCCTTGGACAATAGTTCCTAAACTCATTCATTTAATAAAAAAATGTTTAGACAGGCCTGATGGCACATGCCTGCAGTCCCAGGGCCTGGGGAGGCTAAGGTGGGAGGATCGCTTGAGCCCAGGAGTTCAAAGCCCGCCTGGGTAATGTAGCAAGACCCCCCCATCTCTAAAATAAATAAATAGATTTTTACTGAGTGCTGAGTACATGTCAAGTACTGCTCTGAGCACCAGTGATGCTTGGATGGATGAGAAAAGGACCTTCACCACACGGAACATAGTTTCCAGTTTATATTCCAGCCCTCCAGCAATCAGGAAGTCTGGAGGTGTGGCCAAGGGATTTGGAGATTCTGATATGGAGGGGCCAGGTTTAGGACCCTACTGTCCCAAGGAACCTCAGGTCAAAACTCCCTCTGCAAGGAGAGAGGGGATAATGGTATTTAAAAGCATGTGCTCTGACTGGAGTGTTCATATGCTGCTGAGAGGTATAGCTGAGAGGTACCAGCGCTTTGGAAAAATGTTTGGCAGAATCTTCTAAAGCTGGACATATGCATACTCTGTGACCCAGCAATCGTACTCCTGGGTATATACCCAAGAGAACTGTGTGCGTATGTGCACCAAAAGACATACGCAAGGGCCCCCACTCATCCCTGGTGTTCACACCTCTGTGCAGTCCTCTCCCCTTGAGTCGGGGTGGAACCTGTAACTTACTTCTAACCAACAGACCACAGCAAAGGTAATGGGATATAATTTCTGTGATCATGTTACAGAAGATTATAACATCTGTCCCTCTATTGAGAGTCTGTTGACTCTTACAGGCTTTGATGAAGCAGGCCACCTTCCCGAGAGGCCCCCATGGCAGGAAACAGAGGGTGGCCTCAGCCAGTCACCAGCAAGGAGCTGGGACCTTCCTTCTAATGTCCCTCAAGGAACTGAATCTTGCCAGTAATGATGTGGGCTGGGTAGGGGACCCTTCTGCAGTTGAGCCTCAGATGAGCCCCCAGCCCCAGCCAACCCCTTGACTGCAGTCTGTGAGACCCCGAAGCAGAGACCCCTGCTGAGCCACAACCAGATAACTGACCCACAGAAACCGGGAGATGATACACGTGGGTTGTTCTGAGCTGCTACATTTGCGGAAACTTGTCAGGCAGGAATAGAAGATAACCAATACAGCACTGCAGTGAGAATGAACGAACCACAGCCACCTGAGACGACAGGGTTGAATCTCACAAGCACAATGTCGAGCGAAAGAAACCAGCTAGAACATGGAATTAGTATGATTCTATTTACATGGAGTTCAAAAACAAACAGAACTAATGTCTGATACTGGAAGTCAGGATAGAGGTTGTCCCTGGGGGTGGGTAATGACGAGAAGGGGAGACTTCTGGGGGTTCCGGTTAGGCAGCTGCACACACTCAGTAAAAACTCATCCAGCGCACACTTGGGATCTGTGCACTTTTCAGTACACACGTTATCTTCAATAAAACGTTTACCAAAAAGTACAGCACTATGCACTTAACTGGAAACCACCACTTATGAGATTTATAACTGGGTAAGTTACTTGACTTTTCTCTGCCTCAGTTCTTCCTTCTATGAAATGGATTGGGCTAAGAATTAAATAAAACTGAGCATGGCATGGCAGTTGGTACCTCGTTAGCCTTAATAAATATTAGCTGGTTTTGTTAACCACATTCATAAAGTTTCATTGTCAGGCTGGGCACGGTGGCTCACGCCTGTAATCCTAGCACTTGGGAGGCCGAGGCGGGTGGATCGTTTGAGCTCAGGAGTTCGAGACCAGCCTGAGCAAGAGCGAGATCCCATCTCTACTAAAAATAGAAAGAAATTATCTGGCCAACTAAAAATATATAGAAAAAATTAGCCGGGCATGGTGGCGCATGCCTGTAGTCCCAGCTACTCGGGAGGCTGAGGCAGAAGGATCGCTTGAGCCCAGGAGTTTGAGGTTGCTGTGAGCTAGGCTGACGCCATGGCACTCACTCTAGCCCAGGCAACAGAGCGAGACTCTGTCTCAAAAAAAAAAAAAAAAGATTCATTGTCACTCACAAAAAAATAGTGGAGGTTTGCCCAGGTACCTGGATGTAGAATTTATAAAGTTGTCCAGCAGGTGCCACCCTACAGAGACTGCTATTAATAGTTCCCAGGTCCCCAGTGCAGAGGGTTTGTCCTGTCTCTGATAGCTACATCCAGAAAGGTCCCAGGACAGCCAGCCAGATGACATGGGATTATTCAGAGATCAGGTTTGCTCTGCAGTGGGACTGAGCCTTGATGCAAATCAAAACTTCTCCAGGGTGTTTGTGACCCGGGTCGAGGTTGGGGCTGTCCTCTCAGAGCATTGGAGAGAAAACAGACAGTAATAATTGCAAACACGCCTAGAGCAACTTGGTTGTACCAGGCACCGATCTGCTGTTTCATACATACTAACCCATTTCGTCCTTTCGGGCAGGGCTGTTATCATCCCCACTTTATAGGTGACGGAATCGAGTCTCAGGCAAAATAAAACAAACCCAGGCCCACCCCAGGCGGGACCAGCACACCCGGCAGTTTGAGAACGGGATGCACAGACTGGCCCCATGGCAAAGCGCAAGGATCCCTGGAAAACTGCCTTTGAAGACTGATTTGCAAGCAAAATGAATGCCTCGAACCAGCAATAAAGAGCCCATGTGAGACCAAGCAGCTTGTTTCTCATTTTCTGCCAGGATAAGGGGCGGGGACCGCTATAGAAGGCCTCGGTCACCCATTACTCTCTCCATGGTTTGAAATTATTTTTATGAGTCTGTGTGCATGTGTCTGTATATAAAAATCTGTACTTCCTAAGCTTATATGGTCAGGTTTTCAATGGGCTGGGGAGTCTCTAGTAGGTTCTCTGCTCTCTGTCATCTGTCACCCTGCTCAACAACTTGGCTATTTCCTGCTTCCGGGCTGCCTCTCTCCCTCTGCCTCTCTCTCACTGGGAGGCCAGGGAGACTCCCCGCCTCCCCCAGCTGGGCCCGAAGCCAGCATCCATTTCGTGTTGGAATGCAAAGGAAGGGGTGGGCGCTCCCCAGTCCAGGACAGCCCAGGGAAGGTGGCAGGGGAAGATAAGATTTTATGGGGCAGAAGCTCTGCAGGAAGGAAGCCCAGCGCCCAGAGTCAGCAGGAGGGTGGGGGACAGGCCTGAGCTGCCCCCACTTAGCTCACACTCCTTTCCCTCCATGTCCTGGGCACTGCCTGGGCCTTTGGGACAGACAGCTCAGCCTGCTCAGAAGTGAAGGAAGCAGGTGGTGAGCAGGTGTCATCTTGTGGTTGTGACAACTGTCACCCAAAGTCCCCCAGGGCAAATATTATACCTTCCCTGTCACACTCATCTAGATTCAAATCCTGCCAGATTTTCTAGCTGGGTGATCTTGGGCACATTCCTCCATGTCTCTGAGCCTTATTTCCCACAATACCGGTTTGGTAGCCGCCCAGAACTCAATAAAACGGATTGATGACAGGCACTGCCAAGAAGCCCAAATAATCTAAAAACATCTATTTTTTTCTTCGGGGCAGTATTTTTATAATAATAGCTCATCGTTGTTTAATTATAAGATACAACTCTCTCACTCAGCCTAGGCAAAGTTATCACAAAGCCTGAAGTTATTGGGGTGTGTTATTTTCCATTTTTAAAATGAAATGGATTATAAGGAATTGGGTTTGGAGAATTTCACACATGCTTGGGATAACAGTGGCACCTGAGGGAGGGAGGGAGGGTCCCATCAAGATTTGGCAATTTCTGCTCCAGTGAGTGTGAATGTCAGCTTTGCGCTCACAGGTTAGGATGTCTTCATTGCGAGTTCAACTAATGGCAACACACAACCTGCAGGAGCCTGGTGAGGGGCCGTGGCTGTTCCAGCTCATGGCAGGCCTGGGTTTCATTGGAGTCTGTCTAGTAGTGAGCGAGTTTGTGTCCTGGGCTCCAGCTGATGACACGAGTTTCACTAAAGACAAGCCTGGAGGGGCCAGGGACAGGTGGGGTTTGGTGCTCAGGCCTGGACAGCCAGCTGGAGAAGCCGATGTCCTGGGGTAAGGACAGGTCAGCTCAGCAGCCCTCAGAGGGCAGGAGGCCAGGCTGTAGGAGGGTGGCAGCGGCTGCCCCCTGCCCATTCATTCATGCAGGCGCTGTTCTAGGTACTGTTGGTATAGCAGCGAACAAAGCAGAAAAAATCCCTGCCCTCATAAAGCTTAGATTCTAGCGGGGGTGTGGGAGGGAGACACAATAAATAACATAAATAAATAAAGGAAATAGTATGTTAGATGACGATAAGAATGTCTTAGTCCATTTTTCTGGCTATAAAGGAATACCTGGGGCCAGGCAACGTGGCTCACACCTGCAATCCCAGCATTTTAGGAGGCTGAAGCGGGAAGTCTGCTTGAGGCCAGGAGTTTGAGACCAGCCTGGGCAACTTACAGAGATCCTGTCTCTAATAAAACATTTAAAAAGTAGCCAGGTGTAGTGGCATGAGCCTGTGGTCCCAGCTACTAAAGAGGCTGAGGCGGCAGGACTGCTTGAGCCCAGGAGTTGGAGGTCACAATGAGCTATGATTGCACCACTGCATGCCAGCCTGGGCAACAGAGAGACCTTGTCTGGAAAAAAAAAAAAGGACTACCCGAGGCTGGGTAATTTATGAAGAAAAGAGATTTACTGGGCTCACTGCAGGCTGTACAAGAATCATGGCACCAGCATCTGCTTCTGGTGTGGGGCTCAGGCTCCTCCACTCATGATGGAAGGTGCAGGGCGGCCGGTGTGTGCAGATCTCACATGGGGAGAGAGCGGGGGGAGGTGCCAGACTCTTTTCAACAACCAGCTCTCACAGCAACTGACATTGGGAGAACTCACTCATTACCTCGAGGACAACACCAAGCCATTCCAGAGGGATCCGCCCCTATGACCCAAAAACCTCTCACTAGGCCCCACCTTTAACACTGGGGTTCAAATTTCAACATGAGATGGGGAGGGGTCATATATCCAAATCATGGCAAGTGG
>CM052444.1:98918128-98948939 GCA_028533085.1 Varecia variegata | reverse complement strand
AGACTCTTTTCAACAACCAGCTCTCACAGCAACTGACATTGGGAGAACTCACTCATTACCTCGAGGACAACACCAAGCCATTCCAGAGGGATCCGCCCCTATGACCCAAAAACCTCTCACTAGGCCCCACCTTTAACACTGGGGTTCAAATTTCAACATGAGATGGGGAGGGGTCATATATCCAAATCATGGCAAGTGGCAAGAAGAGGGGCAAAGGAACAGAGCATTGGGGTTTCATTTTGGTCTGATGCGCTTTTGTTGTTCCTGTGGATTATTTTTATTTGCTCTTTTTGTTGGTTGTTAGGTTTAGTGGTTGTTTTATCAAACAATTTTAGATAGCGTGATACTTCAGTAAGAATCTAAAGCAGGCAAAGGAGAATCCTGGGGGAAGCGTGTTCCAGGGAGAGGAAACATCAAGTGCAAAGGCCCTGCGGCAGAAACATGCCTGGGAAGCTGAGCCCAACCCTCCTTGTTCCCGTGAAGCCTTCACTCAGGCCTCACCTCTGTGGTCGTGCCTAGCACTTTATACATAGGGTCTTTCTGGTTGTAGGGAGCTGACCCAGGTGGAACCTTCCAGGCTGAGTGAAGGCCTGAAAGGGATTTCTAGAAACAGGCTCTGGGAGAAGTCTCAGCCGATCAACTGCATGAAGCAGGGGTTTTGCCAAGCTTATTACGAATGCACATTCCTGGACTATGGTCCACACCTGCTAAAGCAGAATCTCTGGGGTCTGTGCCCAGGAATCAGCATTTCTAAAAGAAATTTAGGTATGTTTGAGCGTCTTTACCATATATTCCACTCCAAACCAATTGTCATGATTTCTCTCTCTCTTATATCACCTTCCTATTGACTAGGGTATAGTCTGCCATAGTTCATCTTTTTTAGAAAGATGTTTTGAGTTGTTTTTTGGTTTTTTGTTGTTGTTTTGTTTTGAGGAACCCTGTCAGCCATTTCCTGCTGGTGAAATGAGGCCCTCTCTAGGGAGAGTCAGCAGGGTTGTTCTGCTCTGAAAAAGGTGGCAGAGGGGTCAGGGGAGTTTGGATTTGCACATCTTCCTAACACACTCCATCCCCCCGTCCTGTGCTCAGTGCGCAGGGGGCTCTTTTCCCTCTTATTTTTGGTTGACAGGTAATAATTGTACATATTTATGGGATACATGTATACAATTGTGCAATCATCAGAGTGACTGGCACACCCATTACTCCAAACACTTATCATTTCTTTGTGTTGTGACATTCAAACTCCTCTCTTCTAACAATAAATTATATTTAACCATATTCACCCTACTGTGCTGCAGAGCACAGAATTCATTCCTCCAATCTGTCTGTAATTTTCTATCCCTTAACCAACCTCTCCCCATCCTCCCCTCCCGTCTCCATTCCCAGCCTCTAATACCTACAAGTCTACTCTCTCCTTCCATGAGCTCAAATTTTAGCTCCCACATATGAGTGAGAACATGTAGTATTGATCTTTCTGTGCCCAACTTACTATGCTTAACATGATGTCCTCCAGGCTCAACCATGTTGCTGGGAATGATGGGATTTCATTCTTTTTTATGGCTGAATAGTATTCCGTTGTGTACGTACCACATTTCCCTTATCCATTACTCTGCTGATGGACGCCAACGTTGACTCCGTTTCTTAGCTTTTGTGAACAGTGCCACAATAAACATGGGAGCGCAGGTATCCCTTTGATATACTGATTTGGGCAGGGGGCTTTTTAAGGACAGTGACAGATCCAGGTTGATTCTGGGGTCACAGCCTGTCACTTATTGGGCCTCGGGATGTTTGCAGAGGTAAAGTTGGACAAAAGAATGAATACATGTCCGTTTTAACAGGGAAGGGCAGAGGCAGTAGGGTGGTGGGTTTGGAAATACCCTTCCCCCAGCACAGGGAAGAAATCCTCATTCTTTCAAAATTGTTCACTCCACTCCATCCCCCTTCCGGTGCCCATCCCCACGCCCAGCGGTGTCTGTCCTCTCCGCTTCCTCTACTTTCTGGTCTGTTAGCAGAAAGCACGAGAGATGTGGGTGGGGCAGGGGGAACTAACCTCCAAGCTTCCCAGTCCAGCTCTGTCCACCTCACCCCTCCCCCCGCCCCGCCTCCCTCTCCACCCCTCCCCCCCGCCCCGCCTCCCTCTCCGCACCGGCTCAGGGCGAGGGGCAACAGAAAGGACTCCCGCGTCGAACCCCCGCTCTGCTCCGTCCTCGCAGTGAACCCTGGGCCGCTCCCGTGACCGCTGAGCCTCCGTTTCCCCAGCTGCGACGCCGGGCTGGCGAGTCCCAGCGGCACGCGGCAGGCGGTGGCCCGAGTGGGTGCCGCCCTCGCCCCGCCCTCGCCCCGCCCTCGCCCCGCCGCCGCGCAGGCCACGCCCCTGACCCGCGGGGCGGGCGCGGCGTTGCCATAGCGACGCGCGTACACAGGCCGGGCGGGCGCGCGGGGTGCGGGCCGCGGGCTGGAGACTCCGCGGGAGCGCGGCCGAGCGGCCTCGCCCGGACCTGGCCTGGCGCCTCCGGAGAGGGCGGGGCTCTCGGCCGAGGGCGGAGCGGGGGCTTCCTCCTCCCGCCAGGTGAGTGCGGCGCGGGAAGGGGCGCGGCCGAGACCGCGGGTCGCACGCGACCAGGACAAGGGCTGTGGGCGGGGGAGGGTGCTTCCTTCGCCCCTCCTCTCCGATCCAAGCTCGGGTCCCCAGGAACACCCCGGGGGAGCTGCCCGACAACAGCCCTTCCTCCCTAAGTGCAGCCCCCGCCCCGCCTCCGCCGGTGGCCCGCCCCGGTGCCCTCCTGGGCAGCAGCCTCGGCTCTCCGGGATGCCCTGTGGGGTACAGCTGGGATCAGGAGGGCGCCCCTGCTGCCCCTGACTTACAGACGACACCCACCCAGTGGTCGGAGAGACCCTCTTACCTAAACTCTCCCCTCTCACGTATAACCTTGAGGAGCTTCTACAGCTCCCAGGACACTTAAGACCTTGTAGCTCTCAATAGAAATTTTGCTTTGGTAGCTCAGTTCCCAACCATCCGTGATCAGGGGTGCGTGCAAATAGTTGAAGCTCTTTTGTTCTTTACTATGGTGGGTGCTCTATGGCTTTAAGAACTAATTTACAGAGTTTAGCACATTCACATCGTTTTCGACAGTGTTTTCAGGCAGGCAAGTGACTGCACAGGGCAAGATTAAGGTAGAGAAATAGCTAAAGAAATAGACTTTTAAGTTTTTCAAAATGTCACGTGGGATAATACTGAAGGGAAAAATGAAAAGTAGTCATCAAAGCTTCCTAGGCAGCAAGAACTTACTTGAAGGCATCACTTTGTATTTTCATTCATTCAGCAAGTATTTACTGAGCACCTACTAGCTTGTCAGGCTGGGAGCTAGAGATGGAATCATGAACAAAACTATCAGGAACTGCGAAGGGTCTGAGATTTCACCCTACTTGCAAGCTTGTAATGAGTTAGCCTGCCCCTTGGGTTCTGGGAGAAGACTAGAGACTCTGAGGCCAGAGACAAAGGAGTTTGTTATTCACAGCACAGCAGGCAGCATGAGCTGCAGGTTTGCACTGGTTCCCCTTGCCCTGCAAGCCCCTGAGGTGATGCAGAACTGCCCAGGTGGAAGCTGTGCACACAAAAAGTCTGTGTCCCAGCTAAGAAACCTCAAGCTCAGGAAACCCCAATCTTTTAAAGGGACTGTTAGCAAACCTGCCCACCTTTACTCTGGAAGGAGACATTATTTTTATCATGAACTCATCTGCCCTCTGCCCTGGAGAGGGACACTACTCTATCCTCCCTGGATATTTGCCCTCCAAATGTCCTTGGAAAGATTGCCTGGAGAAAAAAAAAATCTGTCTTTGCTCTGAAGATGGGTACAAACATAAGAAACCCGTGGAGCGTTGTCTCTTAGCAAAAATAACACGATCCTGGCTCTCTTGGAAGAGATACTGTAGTGAAAGGGAAACAAACAGCAAACATCACTCAATAAAGGAACAAGAAAATGGCAGAGAATGGTAAGTCTAAGGAAGGAACCACAGCTGTGATACATGCCAGCTAGACAGTGAAGTGACTGGAAGATGCCTTTAGACAGGATAGTCAGGTGCTTACCACAAGGGGACACCTGATCAGAGAGAAGGCACCAGCCGTGGGAACATCTGGGGGACGAGCTAAAAAACAAATTAGCAAATCATTTGAGTTTTGGAATTTACTCTGGTGGCATTTCCTGTGGTTTTCCCACAGAAGAGACATTTCTCGCAAGTTCATTTTAGATTAATTAGGCTTGAATGTGGTGCTTGATAATGTTGTCCTCTGCAATTGAAGATTAATAACTCAGGCAATTTGATGGCAACAGGGCATGATTCTTTCAGAAAAGGAAATGTCTCTTCCCCTCTATTAATGACAGTGAACTTAATAAAATTTATTTCTCATGATATGAAAGCGTCAATATTTGTGGGAGTGAAGGGGTTTCCCATAGGCTTCAGAGTTTACAAACAAACTGTCTGGCTTATTTTATTTCTCATACCCTCAGGTAGGGTCTTTTCTTCCTTTCAGAGGATAGAATCCTGGGTTCAAGGACTTTTTGTTATTGCATGTCCCAAGTGTCAACAAACAGTGCAACTCCTTCCCCCACCCACCCCTGCCCCAGCCAGCAGCAGTTGAGATGTGAAAAGTTCAGCTCCCTGAGGATTGTACACTAGCTAGTGACATGCAAAGGCTCAGAGTCCCCTCCCTGCCATTACTGCTGGATGACCTTCACCCCTCTGAGTCTCAGTTTCCTCATCTGTAAAATAGGGACAGTAATGATACCTACGTTATAGCAGGGTTGTTCTGATGATGAAAATAGTCATCATATATTCAAGGGTAAGTGCCTGGCACTTATTAGGGACCCAATCAATGATGACAGAGGTAATGATGAGAAGCAGAACCAGCCCTGAGAATCTATACTGTCACACTGTCACAACTAGATGATTTTTGCTTTTCTCCGTAGTCCAATCCCTGTGCATTTCAGTGACGTTTCAGCTGAAAAGAGAAGGACCGTTGTTCTTTGACATGGCTTTGGGATGGAGGCTGTCATACTGTGTCCTTGGACCTCTCAAATTAGAATTAGAATTCAAACATCAAGATGAATTATTGTCAACATTTCAGAATTTTCTGAAGTCACAGAAGTGTTGGTTTTTAAAAGCATGTATAGAACTTGTTTTGAAATGCATCAAACTATAAAAGGGATGGATGAATGGTTCGGTGGGTAGATATGTGAGAAAGAAAACGTAGCAAAATGGCAATTGTGGAATCTATGTGGTGGGTATATAGGCATTCACCATCCACTTCTTCAAACTTTTCTATATGTTTGACATTTTCTTTTTTTCTTTTTTTTTGAGACAGAGTCTCGCTCTTTTGCCTGGGCTAGAGTGCCGTGGTGTCAGCCTAGCTCACAGCAACCTCAAACTCCTGGGCTCAAGCCATCCTACTGCCTCAGCCTCCCGAGTAGCTGGGACTACAGGCATGTGCCACCATGCCTGGCTAATTTTTTTTTTTTCTATATTTATATTTTTTAGCTGTCCAAATCATTTCTTTCTATTTTTAGTAGAGACGGGGGTCTCGCTCTTGCTCAGGCTGGTCTCGAACTCCTGACCTTGAGCGATCCACCCGCCTCGGCCTCCCAGAGTGCTGGGTGTTTGACATTTTCATAGTAAAAGGTTGGGAAAAAATATGTGCAGGGTCCTGATCACATGGCCAAGCTATAATAATCTTTGTACTTTGCATTTAGAAATCATCCTTTTTTCCTAACTAAATATATGAAGAACTGCAGTGATTTTAAAAGAGAGTGTCATCTGGTGCCTGCTTCTTCAACGCCTGACTCTTTAGGAAGCTCTATAGAAGCTTAGGGTTCCTTGGATCAGTTTGAGAAGCCAAGATTGACAACAGTAATAGAAGTAGTACAAATGAGTATTCAGTGTGTGCCAGGCACCATTCTAGATCCTTCACGTGTATTGTTATATTTAATCCTCACAAAACCCATTTTACATATGAGGAGACTGAGGCACACAGACAGAGTAAGTAACTCATCCAAGGTCACAGAGCTAGTCAGTGGTGGGTTAGGAATATTGAACTTGAACACCTGATATGTCAGATAACTAACCTCATACTAAGCTTAATGAGAGGCAGAGAGCAATTAATGGGATTGAGATTTGCTGTTGGCTATTTCAGCTTTAGTTTGTGCCCTGAGTTACTTAAGAAATGTCCTCTGTTTGATTATTAGAACCAAGCTTTTCTATGCTAGATATCGCTGTTAGAACAGATAGTCTTAAAACATGCAGAATTGCCATTGTGATCGTTATTAAGTCATCTATCCACTCCTACCTCCACTGACTTCTCCCTTTGGACACGACTCTATGGTGTTATTTCACTCATTCTAGGTATGATGTTGTTGAATAATTAGAGGACTGCATTTTTCTAACAAAATTCTTTCTGAAAACCTTATGTAGGGAAAACAGAGAGGATGAAAGCCTATCTTAAGAGCGCAGACGGCTTTTTTGTCCTAAATAAAAGCACTACAATTGGGAGGCATGAAGATTCAGACCTTGTTTTGCAGGTAAGAGCTCTTCCCACCTGTTCCCCGCCCGTCTCCAGCCCTTACCCTCCAGCAGTCCTTAGTGTTATGTGGGCTCAAATCTCTTAAAACGCAACAGCCACATCTTTCCTCGCTGTGTTACTAATAACCAGTTGCTCAATGTACCGTGTTTCCCTGGTGTAAGTAGTGAAGCTGAGCACAGTGCAGAATGTGATGTGCCCTCTGTCCTCTGCGGAACACATCTGCGGATGTCCCACCTTTTATCCCCTCCCCAGCAACCTGACGGGGCGGTTTGGGAGGTTAGGCGTGGGGCCGGTGCTTGGACCTGCACCTACTCTGGGCTAAGCCTCTCTCGCTTGCAAAACCCCTTGGGACTGGTGTGCACCCCTTGGAGTCCTAGGAGCCCACGGAGCTCCAAGCGGTAAATCAGTCTATGCCCTGGGCTTAGCCTCAGGCTTCTTTCATTTCATTTCATTCTCTGAATTAGCTGTGTTGGGTCCAAAGCCTCAGCTCATTGACAGCCAAGGAAGTTGGAAGAAAGAGAAGAAGAATAAAAACAGTGGCTTTGAGCCTTTTTACATTTTGAAGGGGGTTAAAATATTGACATGGCAAGAGAAATGCACTGGAATTTTTTTTTTTTTTTTTTTTTTGAGACAGAGTCTCACTTTGTTGCCCCGGCTAGAGTGAGTGCCGTGGTGTCAGCCTAGCTCACAGCAACCTCAAACTCCTGGGCTTAAGCGATCCTACTGCCTCAGCCTCCCTAGTAGGTGGGACTATAGGCATGCACCACCATGCCCAGCTAATTTTTTTCTATATATATATTTTTAGTTGGCCAGATAATTTCTTTCTATTTCTATTTTTTTATTTTTATTTATTTATTTTTTGAGACAGAGTCTCGCTCTGTTGCCCGGGCTAGAGTGAGTGCCGTGGCATCAGCCTAGCTCACAGCAACCTCACACTCCTGGGCTTAAGCGATCCTACTGCCTCAGCCTCCCGAGTAGCTGGGACTACAGGCATGTGCCACCATGTTAATTTTTTCTATATATATTTTAGTTGGCCAGATAATTTCTTTCTATTTTTAGTAGAGACGGGGTCTCGCTCTTGCTCAGGCTGGTCTCAAACTCCTGACCTCGAGCGATCCGCCCGCCTCAGCCTCCCAGAGTGCTAGGATTACAGGCATGAGCCACCTCGCCCAGCCTGGAATTTCTTTATAACTATGAAAAGCAGGTCTCTTTCACACAATAAACTTTTTAAAGTCTTTATTTGGAAATTATACCTTTCATCCAGTTTCCCCCAGTGGTTACATATTATGTGACCATAACAATATCAAAACCAGAAAATTGACATTGGTACAGTGTGGATAATTCTATATCATTTTATCACGTATGCAGATTCATGCTGAGCAATTGATATAACAGGACTATTCGATCATCAGAGATCTCCCCTGAGATACCCCTTTATAGTCATAATACCTCTTCCGCCCACATCCCCCACCCTTGGCACCCCTGGCAACCACTAATCTGTTCTCTATTCTGTAATTGCATCATTTTAAGAATGTTACATAAATGAAATTGTACAACGTGTAACTTTTTTTTTTTTTTTTTTTTTGAGACAAGGTCTTGCTGTGTTGCCCAGGCTAGAGTGCAGTGGTGTCATCATAGCTCACTGCAACCTCAAACTCCTGGGCTCCAGCGACCCTCTTGCCCCAACCTCCCAAATACCAGGGACTACAGGTTTGCACCACTATGCCTGTCTAATTTTTCTGTTTTTTGTAGAGACAGAGTCTCACTATGTTGCTCAAGCTGGTCTTGAACTCCTGGACTCAAGTGATCCTCCTGCCTTGGCCTCCCAAAGTGCTGGGATTACAGGCATGAGCCACTGTGCTCAGCAGTGTGACCTGTTGAGACTGAGGTTTTGTTGTTTTATTTGGTGTCATGTCTATGAACAGTTCACCAAGTCCTTGATCCTGAAGATTTTCTTCTATGTTTTCTTCTAAAAGTTTTATAGTTTTATGTTTTATATTTAAATCTATGAACCATTATGAGTTAATTTTTGTATATAATGTGAGGTTTAGGTCAAGGTTCATTTTTTTTTGCCTACAGACAGCTAGTTGCTCCAGCAACATTTCTTGAAAAGACTGTCCTTTCTTCATCGGATTGCTTTTGCATTTTGTCAAAAATCATTTGGCTATACTTGTGTGGGGGCTATTTTCGAGTTCTCTGTTATATCCATTGATCTATGCGTCTATCCTTCCACCAGTATGATGCAGTCTTGGCTGCTATAGCTATATATATCTTAAATCAGATACAGTGATTCCTCCCCTTTTATTCTTCTTTTCCAAAATTGTTTTACCTATTCTAGTTCCTTTGCCTTTCCATATAAGTTATAGAATAAATCTGTCTATATCTACAAAATGTCTTGCTGGGATTTTGATAGAAATTGTATTTAAACCCATATATCAATATGGGAAGAATTGATATTTTACTATGTTGTTTTCCAATCTGTGAACATGGTATGTTTCTCCACTGATTTAGGTCTTCTTTGATTTCCTTCATGAGTGTTTGTAGCTTTAAGCATACAAGTGCTACACAAGTTTTGTTAGATTTACACTCAAATATTTTTCTTTTGTTAGCTATAATAAATAGTATTATACTTTTAAGTTCAGTGTCCACCTGTTCATTGCCAGTATACAGAAATGCAATTGATTTTTAAATTTTTATTTGCTTATCAAAGTGATGGATACTCAACAGAAATACAACTGATTTTTTGTATGCTTATGTGCTATCTTGCAACTGTAACTAAATTTTCTGGAAGGTTTTTGGTAGATTCCTTGGGATGTTATATGTAAATAACTATGTCATCTGCAAGTAAGAACAGTTTTATTTTTCCCTTTTTGATCTGTATGCCTTTAGTTTCCTTTTCTTGCAATATTGTCTTGGCTAGGACTTCCAGTTCTCTGTTGAATAAGAGCAGTGGACGCAGTATAAATCTTCATATTTGCTTTGTTTCTGATTTCAGGAGGAAGCATTCAGTCTTTCACTGTTAAATATGATGTTAACTATGGGGTTTTTTGTAGATGTTCTGTATTGACTTGAGGAAGTTCCCCCTCTATTTCTAGTTTTCTGAGAGTGTTTGTCATAAATTCTACAGATTTAAGAATAACTCAACATACCTCCGCTTGAGACTCTCATCCATGATGTGGTCTCCCTACAAGGACACAAAAAGAACTGTTCAGTGCACCAAGTGGGAAAAACAAAGAAAAAAATTGCAATATCTTCTGTATCACAATGAGAGATAGATTTTAGGTTGTTTTACTTCCTGTCTGGCCGAGAGAGAGACAAGGATCTCTGTTTTGAACCTGATTGTGATATTAGAAAACTATAGTAATTTTTAAAAGCACAGGCTTTGGAGATAGACCTTGATTTGAATCTCTTCAGGACATTTTCTGGCTGTGTGACTTCAAGAAAATAACTTAATCACTCTGAGCTCATTTTCCCTGTCCTCGAACCCCTTACCTCACAGGGTTGTTGTGGGGATTAAATGAGAAAATGCAGATAAAGTGCCCAGCACAGGGTGCTAAGGAGAGGACACCATGGTCATTATTTATTATGGTCTCATACAATGGCGACTGAGAATTCTCAGGGGTGCACAGGGTTGAGATGGGTACCCACTGATATTAACAAACTGGAAAAGGGAACTGAAGAGGGAAATGATTATCTAGATGGAAATTGAGTCACATTTATTGTATAAAAATAATTGACTGCTTACTGCTCCTTGGCCTTAGTTTAAAAAGTCAGTCACCACCATCAGCCACAGTGTCATTGATTTATGAAGGAATCGGTTGCATTTCCAGGAGCACGAGCTCACGCTGGCTCCCTAGAGACCAGATGAAACATGAATTGCCAAATGCTTCGTGAATAGACTTTTAATGGGTTTTTATATCTTCTCTTCGACAAACCCTCCTCCCAATGCTTAAATCGATTTGGGAGAGGAGATTTGCTTTAAGAAGGGATATGGGGACACGGGTCTGTTCTGAAGAAATGAAACCTACAGGCATGTCAGTATTTTTCAGTTTTGTGAGATACGATGAGGTGCAAAGTGCCCCTCTGCGGCCTTCACTGGGCTCTCTGGTTACCCTGAGAATCACGCTCGATCAGCCACAGGCCACACTGAGTAATAATTCAACAATCAATGTATCATTTCTGTTATTTGTGACACTGGAAGTCATTCCGCTAAATAAAGCTCGGGAATCTAAAAAAAAAAAAAAAAAAAAATCAGCCTTGAAATTACCCAGGTCTTACACTTAGCAAATAAAAAATGATTATTTGTTTACCTGGATAAATCCTAAAGAGCAGGTAGCCTTGCTGCTAAAGATTTATACTCATTTGCAAGGCTGACATATTATTTTGATTATTGATATTATATTTTGAAATCATTTACATTTTCTGATAATGGAAAGTAGTTACATGCTTATTGTTTTTTAAAAACCGGGAGAAAGCAAAGTATAAGGAAGAAAATAAAAGTCACTTTGTAACCATATGACTCAGGCATAGTCAATATTGATATTTGCAGGGTTTTGCCCTCCGGACTTTTTTTTTGCATCCTGTAAGGAGTTTGGTTCCTTAATGGCAATAGGAAGCCTTTATTTTGACATTACACCCTTCACCTAGTTTCCTCCAATGGTTAGAAACTTGTTTTCGCTGTTGTTATCACTCATTCATTCCGCAAATATTTACCAGGAGCCCCAGCACAAGGCAAGCTTGGGTATACGGCATGGCTAGAATCACACCTGGCCCCTGCAATCAGGAAGCTGCGAGGAGAGAGAGACTTGGGTCAAAGAAGCGGGAATAGTTACGTGCCAATATTGTGATGCCAAAGGAAAGGATTATGGAGGACAAAGAGGACTTAACTAGACAAAGGGGGCAGGAACAGCATGTGCAAAGGCCCTGGGATAGAGGAGCATATAGTGAGCCTGATAGACTGAAAGAAAACCGGTGTGTGCAGAAGTCAGAGTGAGAAAGGGGAGAGCTAAGAGGCAGGCAGGACTGCTTCCTGCCACCGTAAGGACTTTGCTGTTTATCTGAAGAGCAATGGGAAGAGGGCACTGCAGGATTTCCAGCAAGCAGGAGCTTGCATTTTGAAATGGCCGCTCTGGCCGCCTCCTGCAGACTGGAAGTCAGGAGTGCCCTTCAGACTCTCCCCTGGACCAGCCCCTAGCTGCGTTCATTTCAGAGCTAGACCTTGTGGATTAGGATCCGTATGGTGTGAGATGGCTTGTGAACTGTCATTTTTATAGTTGGATGTGGCCGTTAGTTAAATGCTGATGAGAAAGGGGCTCAATTCGTCCAAAATGAAGACATGTCACAAGCCGATGGTGGTTAGATTTTTCCCCGCGCGTTCGTGTGCCTGTTAAACAGGAACCCCTAGATGTTGTGACCCGGTGGGTTTGGGTGGGGCTGGGAATCTGCCCATTGCTCTGCTCCTCAGGTTCAGGTGGGGAGTCCTCACGGAGGTGTTTCGGTGTCACACTCCGAGAGCCCTGATGTGCCCTCCCTCTCCCTGCTCCGTCTCCAGGGCACCTTCCCTTCTGATGTTGAGGAAGCCCCTCCTGTTTGGTCTTTTTTTTTTTTTCTTTTTGTCTACTATATCAATAAACTTTGTTTTGAGGAAAAGAAGCAAAGGTTAAGGAGGAGAGAGCTGACCCCCGCCCCACCCTGGGCAGGTTTCAGGACTCCCTCTAGGACCGAGCTGTAGGGCAGCCGGGTGGGCTCAGTGCCGGCTGGGAGGGCGGAGATGCAGGAGAACAGCAAAGGACAGCAACTGCAGGGGCGAGGAGGAAACGCTCGTGCTGCCGCGCCTCCACCCTTCGTGGCCAGAGTCCTGCGGCCTGGTTCCTTTCTCACCAGGGCAACATTGTAGCACGCATCAGCCCCTTCCCGTGTGGGATCAGGGGGTCGGGGCGCAAGACTGAGCAAACACACCAGAAGCCATCCAGCCCAGTGAGTCTCGTCCCTCTGCCTGGCACCTGCCATTTCTGGGCCGCCTATAATAAAAGGACGATCGGAGCCTACATCATTATCTTTTTATTGTCATTAAACAATGCTGCACTGATTGCCTTTCGCTTCCATGTTTCCCGGATGCGCGAGTGAGTCCACGTGCTGTGTCAAAGGGCCGGTGCGTCTGTGACTCTGATGGTGGCGCCGCGTTGCCCTCCAGCGAGGGCTTACGGGCTTAGGCTCCACCGGCAGTGGGCGCGCCCCTCCCCAGCAGAGCGCGGTACCCCCCTGTTGGATCTTGGCTCGTCTACAAGGGGAAATATGGTATCCGTGTCATTTGAATTTGCATTTCTCCTAGAAGTGAATCCCTCAGTTTTGAGAGATAAGGTGACAGGTGGGCTTGCGACAAAATCCACAGAAGGAAGCAGGCTCGGGGGAGGTCCGGTTGCCCGCCCTTCCATCTGCCTCAGCTGTGCTCGCCCGCCCAGCCCTGGGGGTGTGCCCTGGGTGGTCGCGCCTGTCCTCCAGCAGGTGGAGCCCACCTTCGAAGACCTTCTCTGCCAGAGAGATGGCGGCTGCCAGGCGCGGGGAAGAGGGAACAGGAGTGACTCTTCAATGCATAGAGTGTCGCTTCGCAAAATGAAAAGAGTGCTATGGATGGATTGTGGTCATGGTTGCACAATAATGTGCGCTCAATGCTACTGAACCCTACACTTAAAAATGGGGATGGTAGGTCTTATGGTAATGTGTATTTTATTTTACCACAGTAAAAATAAAGAGATTATGATCTAGTCCTTTTCTCTGAACTTTGTGTCTCTTTGATTTTGGCTGTTGTAGGTACATACAAGTTGAATCATGCATTTATCTTTTTGTGACTGGCTCATTTCATAATGTCCTGAAGGTTCGTCCGCATGGTGGCATGTGTCAGCATCGCCTTCCTTTTTTGTCCCCTTGCTTTTTAAGGCTGAGTAGCATTGCATTATGTGTATAGACCACGTTTTGTTTATCCATTCATCTGTTGATGGACACTGGGTTGCTTCTACCTTTTGGCTGTTGCAAATAATGCTGCTTTGAAGATGGTGTATAAATACCTCCTCAAGACCCCGCTTTCAATTCGTTAGGGTACCTACCCATAAGTGCAATTGCCAGATACATGGTCATTCTATTTTTAGTTTTTTGAGGAAACGCCATATTGTTTTCCACAGTGGCTGTACTGTTTACCTGCCCAGCAACGGTGCACAATGGTTCCAATTTCTCCGCATCCTCACCAACACTTGTTATTTTCTGGGTTTTTTTTTTTTTTTTTCTTATAGTAGTTATCCTAATGGGTGTGAAGTGGAAGATTGTAATATTTTGACGAGCACAAAAATAATACAAACAGCTACAGCTCCCTTGTGTAGACTAATTACTAGGTATCTCGCATGATCTTAACTTTGTGTTCTGTGTACATGCTGCATGAGTATTATTGGATTGCATCCTCAGAACAGCCCTATGGGGTGGGAACTGCTATTGTCATTATTGTCCTCACGTAAAGATGTGCAAATGTGGCTCAGAAAATTTAAGTAGCTTCCCCCAAATCACATAGCTAGTCGGGAATGGCGAGGCTGAATTTCAGACGTGGGGCTGACTCGAAGCTTCTAGGGAAAGAGGCTTCATAATTTGAGTGTAAATTTGGCTTTTGGGAACATCTAAAAATCTAAATGTCTGAAATTCCTTGTGAGTTAATTGAGATAATAAGGCAGTGACTAAGCGAGGGAAATTCCAGAGTCTGGAATCCTAAATGAGGTTCGTCTACAGGGCAACGAACTGGATTTTTTTGTGATTCTCACTGACACGACACGCTGAGGTGGCGCCCCCTGGTGTCAAATTTGGGTAAAGAGGAAATGTTGACCCAGGCTGCCCAACGTTCTCCTGGGAAGAGGTGCACGGGGGCAGCAGTGGGGATCCTGTCTGGGCTGTCGGGCACAGCCCCTCAGGCTTGAGCCACCTCTCTAAAGAGAAGCCTGGGATTTTCCAGGCAGAGTAGGCAGGAAAGGACACTCCAGACATAAGAAACAGCATGGGCAAAGGCCCGGAGGTGTGTGGTCAACCATTGGCATGGCATGACAAGAGCTGATAGCACTGGCGCCAGCATGTGAAGAGGCCCCGTAAGCCAGGCCAGGTGTTCGACGTTTAACTTGTTTGGAAGATGGAACCTCCTCCTCAAACGGCTTTTCAGCTGGGGAGGAATCCATTGTTGTTTGGAGGGAGAGCACTGGCAACAGCGAAGACCAGCAGAGCGGCTCTAGAACAGGGTGGTCAAGGGCGTGAACTGGGCACAGGACCCCTGCTGCGGTCCCGGCTCTGCCCGCTGAGCTGTGGGGTCTCAGGCAAGTTACCCCGCCACGCTTGGCAGCAGCTTCTGTGTGTGTACCATGGGGACCATGCGGTAACTATGTCATGAGACTGAATCATTGTGAAGTGCTCAGGGCAGTGCCTGGCACGTAGTATATATCATAATGGATTTTGGTTATTGTATTAGTTTTCTATTTAAAACAACATAAATTTATTATCTCACGGTTCTGTAGGTCAGAAGTCTGGGTAGACTCAGCTGATTCCCTGCCCCTGGGCACTCAAGGCCAAAATCAAGGTGTTGGCCACCCGGGCTTTTCTCTCGAGTTTTGGGGGCATCTTCTGCCTCTAGGCCCAATGGCGGATTTTAGTTCTGTGCAGTTACGGGGCTGAGGCCCCCACTTCATTGCTGGCCCTTCTCAGCTTCAGTCCTTTGCTTTTAAGGGTTCATGGGATTGGATTAACCCCACCTGGATAATCCAGGACAATCCCCCTATCTTAATGTCACCCATTAGTAATCTTTATTATATCTGCACGATCCCTTTTGCCATGTAATGTAGCATATTCGCAGGTTCTAGGGATCAGGACGTGGACATCTTTGAGGGAGCATCCTGCCAGCCGCAGTTACTATCCCCTGTTGCCTGGACCCTTGCCATGGGGAGGGAGGTGGTGGTGTGGGATGGCTTCGAGAGCTTTTGGCGGTGGAGAAAGACAGCAGATGAGCTGGCAGGGCAGTGTTATCACTAACGTTCATTGCACGCGGACTTTGTGCCAGGCACTGTTCTTTGCACTTTCGTGTGTCTTAACTCATCTAATCCTCATAACCACCAGAGAGGCAGGGACTGTCATTTTCCCCCTTTTATAGATGAGGAAATTGCAGCACAGACTAAGCAGCCTGCCCAAGGCCACACAGGGAGGATGTGGAGGGCTGGGGTTCATGCTCAGGCAGTCTGGGACTGTGTAGGGACAAGGAGCTTCAGGAAAAGGGGACTTCCAGAATGGGTGTGGAGGATGAGTGCTCGTGACTCTGCACGAGTGCGTGACAAGGGGGCCCACGTGGCGCTCACTCTCTCAGCTCAACGTCCTCCCCAGCCCCCAGAGTGCCGGGGCATGTCACGGAATCTCCACCACTTGGGACTCTCAGATCTCCCCTCCCTGTCAGGGTTGCACTGATGCTGGGAGCTCTCAGAGCCATCTGGGAGGGCTGGCCTGCTCCTCAGGACTCCCAGGGAGGCTGGGCGAGCTCTCGCTGGCAGGAGGGAAGCAGACAAGCTTCCTCTTTCCCAACGCTCCCAGCCTCACTGTCTCACCAGAGCCCTGGCCATTTCCTCACATCCTGATTCTTTTGAAAGCCCCAGTCTTTACTGCTTCTGCATTATGTCCCTTTCCTAAGGCAGCGATGGGTGGGGGTCGGGGGCAGATGGCCAGGGACCAAAAAGTGAAAAGAAATATAATTAAATACAAACACGCACCTGTAGCCCCAGCTCCTCAGGAGGCTGAGGCAGGAGGATCGCATGAGCCGAGGAGTTCAAGGCTGCAGTGTGCTATGATGGTGCCTATGAATAGCGACTGCATTCCAGCTTGGGCAACATAGCAAGACCCCATCTCTAAAAAAAAAAAAATACATACCCATGTATACACACACACCCCTGTTAATTTCAAAAATGTTATCCAACCATATTGAAAATTTTGCCAAACAATGTCTTTTGGCAGTCCTGTGAGGTATAGCTTATCAAACTCATTTTTACAGCATGGGAAGCAGCCTCAGAGAGGCAACGAAACTTGCCCCAGGCTGCACAGTGGGAAAGTGGCAGAGGTGGGACTTGAACTCAAGGCTTTCTAGCTCCAGAGCCCATCCTTTTGCTCGTAATAGTGAGCATTTTGACATCTGTTATATGTGCTAAAGTACTCTTCCAAGTGCTTTTATAGGTATGTTCTCATTTAATCTTCACCACAAACTCCTAAGGGCTGTTCTGTTGTTATCCCCATTTACAGATGAGGAAACTGAGGTTCCAACAGGTCACTTGCCTGAGGTCAGACCTCTAGGAAGCAGGAGAGCTGGACTTGAGCGCAGGTGCCCACCTTGAAAGTGGCCTAACTACCACAATGGTCTCCTGCCTTCCTGCCACCTTAACCACCAGGCCACACGCCTCCCTCTGACATCTGGTCCACATGCCACCGAGAGACCAGGCCAGGGAGGCTGAGAGCCCCCAGCAGGCCACCAGTGACTTTTGCAAGGGCAGGTGGAGGAAGACCGAGAGGGCAGCGGGTTGAGGACTCGGGGGAGAGGAATGCTCCTGGAGCTGTCTGATGTTAAAGGAAAGGAATGGGGGAGGGGAGGCATCTTTAGGAGGGGAGAGGATCAGCAGGTCCCTAGGGTAGGTGGAAGTTAGCGGTGGTCCTGGTGGGATGCAAGATACAGAAGAGATGGCTGATGCACAGGGAGGACCAGGGTGGGAGGGATGAAGGCAAGATGACACGGAGCCCCGAGTGGCTGAGGGAAGGGGACATGAAGGTCATACTGGGAGCTTCCATGCTGAGAAGTCCAGGTGATGGCAGGGAGCAGAGGACACACTCAAAGGGTGTGGAGTGACCAAGGTGAGTTCAATACGGGGACTCTTGCAGGGGACACAGGATTTAGAGAAACCATGAGCAATTGCTCAGCACCCAGAGGCAGCATGAGTGAGGAGCTCCAGGGCCTGAGGGAGGGGATGGGACAGTTCCCGGAACCTGGAGACCTAGAGGGCTGGCAGAGAGAGCTGGCAGGAGCTACGGCTTCTGGCGGAGTGTCACAGCCAGCACAGGGTGACCCCACAGTGGGGGAGCAGGGGAAATAAATGTCCCAGCAGTCTCCCTCCTCCCTGCTCCAGTCTCTGATCTCTCTGGGGCAAACCCAACCAGACACCAGAAGGCAAGGAGCCCCGGGTGGCGAGAGAGGGGGGTGTTGTGCCCCACCCAGGCCAGCCTGCGGGCCAGAGGGCACAGGGAGGAGGAGGGAAGATCAGGAGTCGCCACTGGAAGACATTGGCGGGCATGGGAGGTGAGGACAGAGGAGGCCACTGGTGACACGGAAAGAGAGGCCCAGGACCTGGTGGCTGGAAGCCCATGGGTTGGGGGGCAGCCTGTCTGGACTGGACCAGGCTCAAGATCAGCAGGGTGAGGCGTTGGGAAGTGGGGCAGAGATGGGCTGGAAGGAGCTGTGGAGATTGAGCAGGGACCCTGAGCAGGGACCCAGGCTGGGGACGGAAGGAGGGGACGTTACCGTCCGAGAGTGGACTTCCGAGTTCCAGAGGATGCGAGGTTGAAAACCAGTTCCTAAGGAAGGTTCCAGATATGGTTTGAGCCTGGCAGCAGCCTTGCAACCCAACCAGCCTCTCAGGGAGGCTTCCTCAAAGCACAGTGCTCCTTAGGATGTTTGTTGTTAGTGGAGGTTTTAAAGTCTCAGTGTTTCATAGACTCACTGTATACTTTAATAACATATTTAAACACCAGAGGCTTTTAAAAAAAATGCATTTGTCTTCTATATTCCGTTCCATCCCCTCCTCTCTCATCTTGAAATCACTCTACCCTGAAAAGCATAGGATACAAGGCAAGGATACAGATTTTGGAATGAGCCTGGGTTCAGATCCTGACATTGCCAGGTGCTAGCGTCTTGACTTTGGGTGAGTCACTTCACCTTTTCAAAAAAATTCTGGTAAAATACACATAACATAAAATTTACCATCTTAGCCATTTTTAAGTATGCAGCTCAGTAATGTTAAGTATATTCACATTGTTGTGCAACCAATTTGCAGAACTTTCTCATCTTGCAAAACTGAGTTTGCAGGAGTTTGAGGTTGCTGTAAGCTAGGCTGACACCATGGCACTCTAGCCCTACTTCTGGAATATTTTGAATGGCTTTTTTTTTTTTCTCGCCTACTTGCTCTGGCTAGGACTTCCAGTACTACGTTGGACCAAAGCAGTAAGAGTGGGCGTCTTTGCCTTGTTCATGGTCTTAGGGGAAAAGCTTTTAGTCTTTGATCACTGAGTATGATGTTAGCTATTGACTTTTCATATACAGCCTTTATTATGTTGGGATAGTTTTCTTCTATTCCTAGTTTGTTAGTGTTTTTTCATGAAAGAGTGTTAAATTTTGTCAAATGTTTTTTCTTCATCAATGGAGATGATCATGTGGTTTTTTTCCCCCCTTCATTCTGCTAATGTGGTGTATTATATTGATTGATTTTCATATGTTGAACCATTCTTACGTTTCAGGAATAAATCCCACTTGGTCATGGTGTATAATCCTTTTAATGAGCTGTTGAATTGTTTGCTAATATTTTGTTGAAGATTTTTGCATCAATATTCATTAGGGATATTGGTCTGCAGTTTTCTCATAATGTCTTTGTCTGATTTTAGCGTCAGGGTTATGCTGCTCTCTCACTTCACCGTTGGGGTCTCAGCTTCTTCATCTGTAATATTGGGACGATAATAGAACTCCCTGGACAGCGCTGTTGTGCAGATTAAATGAAGGAATGAACACAACGTGCTTTGGGAAGGCCCAGTTCATGGAAGCTCTCAAAATATGTTAGCTGCTAATAATGATAAAAACAAAACAACAGTTTATCTCATAGTAAGACAGCTCGGCAGGGTGGAGCTTATACACTGAGCCTGTGTTAGCCGCAGGGCTCCTGACCAACATCAGTGTCTGAAATTGTCAGAATGCGGGAGGGAGCAGTATAACCGGGCATCCTCAGGAACATTCCCTTGGCCTGATGTGGGGCAGAGGCTTGTCCCATTTTGTGGTGTCAGACAAAACCTCTTGCTTTGATTATTTCTTTTCCTTTGTTTCTTTTTTTTTTTTTTTTTTTAAGAGACGCGATGTCTCATTCTGTCATCCAGGCTGGAGTGCAGTGGACCAGTCATAGCTTACTGTGACCTCAAATTCTTGGGATCAATTGATCCTCCTCCCTCAGCCTCCTGAGTAGCTGGGACTACAGGTGTGTGCCACCACTCCCAGCTAATTTTTTTACTGTTTTGTAGAGACAGGGTCTCACTGTATTGCCCAGGCTGGTCTCAAACTCCTGGCCTCAAGTGATCCTCCTGCCTCGGCCTCCCAAAGTGCTGGGGTTGAAGGTGTGAGCCACTGAACTCAGCCATCGCTTCGATTTCTTAGTCACAGGGTGACAGCTTTTGAGGAGCTGAAAGTGATGGGACTTGGGAAGAGAAAAAAACAAAATGCAACACATAGAATTTATCTTTTTGATAGGTTATCAAGGGTTCATAGAGCACGAAGAAATGTGATCAGTAGGAATGGAGATGAAGATGATGTGGATAGCATTTCCCAAACAGCTAATGTGTTTTAATATTTGTTTAATAGACTTTATTTTTTTATTATTTATTTATTTTTTTGAGACAGAGTCTCGCTTTGTTGCTCGGGCTAGAGTGAGTGCCGTGGCGTCAGCCTAGCTCACAGCAACCTCAAACTCCTGGGCTTAAGCGATCCTACTGCCTCAGCCTCCCAAGTAGCTGGGACTACAGGCATGTGCCACCATGCCCGGCTAACTTTTTTCTATATATATTTTTAGTTGGCCAGATAATTTTCTTTCTATTTTTTAGTAGAGACAGGGTCTCGCTCTTGCTCAGGCTGGTCTCGAACTCCTGACCTCGAGCGATCCCCGCCTCGGCCTCCCAGAGTGCTAGGATTACAGGCGTGAACCACTGCGCCCGGCCAATAGACTATTTTTTAAGACAGTTTTAGGTTTATGGGAAATTGAGCATATAGTACAGAGAGTTCCCATATATCCTACCCCTTCCACCCACCACACATACACACACACACACACACACACACACACACTGAGATTCCCCTGTTCTTAACATCTTACATTATCTAGTATATTTGTTATAATTGATGAATCAATATTAACATATTATGATTAACTAAAGCCTATAGTTACATTAGGGTTCACTCTTTGTATTATAAAGTTCTATGGGTTTTGACATAGACATGTCATGTATTCACCACTATAGCATCATACAGAATCGTTTCACTGCCCTAAAAATCCCCTGTGCTCCACCTGTTCATCTTTCCCTGTCTCCTCCTGACTCCCTGGCTAGAAAAAATCTTTCTTTGGTTTTATCTTTGTCAAAATTTCATGTAGTTGGAATCACACAATATGTAGTGCTTTTAGATTTCTTTTCTTCCCCACTACATGATATGCATTTAAGCTTCCTCTATCTTTTTCTTTTTTTTTTTTTTTTTTTGACAGAATCTCACTCTGTTGCCCAGGCTAGAGTGAGTGCCGTGGCGTCAGCCTAGCTCACAGCAACCTCACGCTCCTGGGCTCAAGCAATCCTCCTGCCTCAGCCTCCCGAGTAGCTGGGATTACAGGCATGCACCACCATGCCCGGCTAATTTTGCTATATATATTTTTAGTTGTCCATATAATTTCTTTCTATTTTTAGTAGAGACGGGGTCTCGCTCTTGCTCAGGTTGGTCTTGAACTCCTGAGCTCAAACGATCCACTTGCCTCGGCCTCCCAGAGTGCTAGGATTACAGGCATGAGCCACGGTGCCTGGCCTTCCTCTGTCTTTTTGTGGCTTGATAGCTCATTTATTTTTATCATTGACTAATATTTCATTGTATGGATGTACCACAGTTTGTTCATTCATTCACCTTTTGAAAGGCGTCTTGATTGCTTCCAGTTTTTTGGTAATTATGAATAAAGATGCTATAAACATGTATCCAGAATAAATGAGTTTTAAAACTCAACAATAAGAAAACCACCCAAATTAAAAATGGACAAACGATCTGAACAGATATCTCACCAAAGAAGATATACAGATGGCAATAAGCACATGAAAAGATGCTGAACATCATATCTCACTAGGGAATTATAAATAAAGCATGGAATATTTCTCTATTTATTTTTCTTCTTTAGTCTGTTGATGTGATGGATTATATTAATCAATTTTGAAGGTCAAACCAGTCTTGAATAGCTAGAATAAATGCCAGGTATTGTGGTATATAATTCTTTTTATGCATTGTTGGATTCTATTTGCTAATATTTTGTTGAAAATTTTGCATCTATATTTATGAGAGATATTAGTTTGTAGTTTTCCTTTCTTGTAATGTCTTTACCTGGCTTGGGTATCAGAGTGATATTGGCCTCATAGAATGAGTTAGGAAGTGTTCCCTCTGCTTCTGTTTTCTGGAAGAGATTGTAGGGAGCTGATATGATTTCTTCCTTAAATGTTGATAGAATTTACCCAATGAACCCATCTGGGCCTAGTGGTTTCTGTTTTGGAAGATTATTAATTATTGATTCAAATTGTTTGGTAGTTAAGGGCCCGTTCAGATAATCTATTTCTCGTATGTGAGTTTTGATAGATTGTGTCTTTCAAGGAATTGGTCCATTTCATCAAAGTTATCAAATTTGTGGACAGAGAGTTATTCATAACATTCCTTTATTATCCTCTTAATGTCGATAGGATCAGTAGTGATAGCCTCTCTTTCATGTCTGATTTTAATAATTTGTGTCTTTTTTCTTTTGTTTAGCCTGCTAGAGGTTTATCAATTTTATTGATCTTTCCAAAGAACCAGCTTTTGGTTTCTTTGATTTCCTCTTCTGTTTTCCTATTTTCAATTTCATTCGTTTCTGTTAATTATTATTTCTGTTCTGCTTGTGCTAGGCTTGTGTTGTTCTTCTTTCTCAAGTTTCCTAAGGTGGAAGCTTTGGCTGTTGATTTTAGATCTTTCTTCTTTTCTTACGTACGCATTCAATGCTATAAATTTCCCTTTAAGCACTGCTTTCACTGCATCCCACCAATTTTAAGTTGTATTTTCATTTTCTTAAGATAATTCTTGATTTCTCTTGAGACTTCTTCCTTGACTCATGTGTTATTTTGAAGTATATTGTTTAACTCCAAATATTTTGGGATTTTCCAGCTATCCTTCTGTAACTAATTTCTAGTTTAATTCCACTGTGGTCTGAGAGCGTACTTTGCGTGATTTCTGTTCTTTTAAATTCATTGAGATGTGTTTTATGACCCAGAATGTGGTATGTCTTGGTTGAGTGTTCCATGTGGGCTTGAGGGAATATGTATTTTGCTGTTGGGAGAATTATTCTATATATGGCAACTAGATCTCACTGATGGATGTGCTGCTCAGTTCATCTGTGTCTTTACTGACTTTCTGCCTGCTGGGTCTGTTACTGATGGAGGCGTGTTGAAGCCTCAGCTGTCACAGTGGACCTGTCTGTCTGTCCTTGCAGCTCCATCAGTTTTTGCCTTGTGTGTTTCAGCACTCTGTTGTTAGGTGCATTGAGGATTGTTACTGCTTCTTGGAGAATTGACCCCTTAGCCATTATTTAATGCCTCTCTTTATCCCTGATGGTTTTCTCTGAAGTCTGCTTTGTCTGCAATTAACATAGCTACTCCAGCTTTTTTTGTGTTTTCATATTTTGGTTGCCAAAGCACTTGGTGGAAACTTGAAAAGTGGTTAACAGCACAGACCTCTGAATCAGGCAAACCTGCGTATAAGCCAGCCTTGTCAAGCTAGTGACTTTGGGGAAATTCAATCATGCTGTGCCTCAGTTTCCTCATCTACAAAATGGGGAACTGTCTCTGGTTTGTTGTGAAGATGAAATGGGACAATGCAATAAATCACTTAGGAAATTTTAATGTTTAATTAATGTTATATTATTACTCTTATATAATGTGTATTAAAAAATTCCACTATAATATAAGCTATTGGTTATTATCATATGATGGGACTTTAGATATCTAAGTGTAAGTACTTTTGTATGAAAGCTGGATGGAGCACTCTGAGAAGATAAACTTAGAAAATAGTTGGGGAGGCTGAGGCTAGTAGGCCCATGCCCTTAGAAGACAAAGACTTCAATGTGCCCTGCAGACAGGACATTTCCACTCATCTATCCGGGGCCCTGCGGCGGGGGAATGTGGTGTTACTTCCTTTTGCTGAGCTTTGCGCAATCTTCTTGGTAAAGTATAATGACAGAGGAGTTTCTGTCCCTTACTGCCAATTCACAGACACACTGGCTGGGGCCCCTTTCCTTTGGGGAAACCTGGTCACACCAAGCCCCCCTTTGAAAAATAGATCATCTTTGGTTAGACACATTCTGAGTAGCTTTAAGAAGCAGTAGAAATAACTAACAGCATGGGAAAATGTTCAGTGTTTATCTAGGTTTTTAAAAGGTAGTTATAAAACTATGTATGTATAGTATGATCAACTTTTTAAACATTTTTCAGAAAGAATGTAAGCATAGAAAAAAACCTGGAAGGATGTGAACCACAGTGTTCACAGTGACTGCCCTTGGGGATAGGATTATAAGTGATTGTAATGTCTGCTTTTCTCTATTTCTCATTTTCTGCAATATTAGGAAAAAAATGTTATTTTAAAAGTGAATAGAACAAATAAATGAATTACAATAACCCCTTAACTATACATACCCTATTCCATGAACTTGTCACTTGTTGCCGGGCCTTTGTGGTTTGTGTTTGGGACATTTTTGCTTCATGTCCTGCCATTGAGTGACACTGTGTGGGGTCAGGGAAATAGAAATTGGCCAGTTCCCTGGCTAAATGCCCAATAAGACTCCCCCAAGTTCCCTTTGCCTTTGTGTTGCCTGATTCTCCACCCAACACCCTGGGTACCTGTCCCCAGATCTGGAGTCAGACAGAGCACGTATCCTGGCTCCTTCACGCACTCGCTGTGTAGCCTTGGGCAAGTCACTTAACCTCTCTGCTCCCTCAGCATCTTCCTTTTAAAATGAGCTTGGTGACACAGGTAAAGCACCTAGCACATTCTGGCACCCAGTGGGCACTAGTTAACTTGTTTTATAGCTACAGCTTCTCTCCTTCTCTATTTCAGTCCGCTGACATCGACAACCACCACGCGCTCATTGAGTTTAATGAGGCCGATTGCAGCTTTGTTCTCCAGGACTTCAATTCCCGCAACGGCACGTTTGTCAACGAATGCCACATCCAGAACGTGGCCGTGAAGCTTATACCTGGAGACATCCTGAGGTTTGGCTCTGCAGGGCTGACCTACGAACTGGTCATCGAAAACCCGCCCCAGGTGAGTCCGGGCCACTGCGGGGTAAAGGGGTGGTGTCGCCTTCTGTGCAGCCCGGCGCTCAAATACACCAGAGGGGTGTGGCTGTGACTTCACGCCGTGCACACGCGTGGCAGCCGCACAGTTCAGCCCTGGAAGTTCAGACCGTCCGGGCAGGTCCCGGGGAGGAGGGTCTTGGCGCCCTCTCCTGGGCGTTCCGTGGAGTTGCATGCAGAAGTTGAACGTGCCCTTCGCGAGCAGAGGGGCGAGCAGGCCTGTGCCAGGGAGGGGTGGATGTTCCCTTTTAGGCAGATCAGCGGTCTGCTGCTTCCTAGCCCTGACCTGGGCCAGGGTTCTTTGCACGTCTGGCTCTCTACCTTCTCGATGGTGCGTGGCACTGAGAGATGTCTGTAAAGCCTGAAACTTGGTGTCCAGGTAGATGCTCCGCACAGGACGGCCTGAAAATCCACATCTGTGAAGTTCGGGCCTGTCTCCCTAGCGTGCCTGATTACAAGAATCCAGGAGGAATGTTCAGTAAAGTTACAGGTTCCCAGGGCCCCTCCCCAGGAAATTCTGAGTTTGTGCCTTGCTGGCAGGGGAGGAGCAAAACACACAAGGAATATCTGTTATTTTTCGTCTTTTCCTACAAAGATATTTATGGAAGTATTTTTATAGTGGCATAAAATTTGAAACCTAAGTGCCCATCAAAAGAGACAGTGTTTAATAAAATATAAGGGTTCACTCTTATCTGGAATACTGTGCTGCTTCTTAAAAACACAGCTTTATTGAGGTATAATTGACATGCAATAAAACCGCACATGTTTAAAGTACATAGTCTGATAGATTTTGCCATATGAACGCACCCGTAAAACCATCACTACACCCAAGATGGTGGGCATAGCCTTCACTCCCACGAGTCTTCCTCGTGAATGTGACATTTGTTTGCTTGCTTGCTTTGAACAGCTTTATTGAAGTATAATTTATATAACATAAACTTCACCCATTTTAAGTGTACGAGTCAATAAATTTTGAAGAGTTGTGCAGCCATCACCATAATCTAGTCTCAGAACATTTCCATCACCCCAACCCCGAAAGAAACCTCTGAGGTACTTCAATTATTTTCAATTTTTTATTTAAAAAAAATTTTTTTTGAGACAAAGTCTCACTCTGTTGCCCCAGCTAGAGTGCAGTGGCATCAGTATAGCTCACTGCAGCCTCAAACTCCTATGCTTAAGCGATCCTCCTGCCTCAGCCTCCAGAGTAGCTGGAATATGGGTGTGTACCACCATGCCCAGATAATTTTTTCTATTTTTGGTAGAGACAGATCTCACTCTTGCTCAGGCTGGTCTCAAACTCCAGACCTCAAGCAATCCTCCTGCCTTGGCCTCCCTAAGTGCTAGGATTACAGGCGTGAGCCACAGTACTTGGCCTTTTCTATTGTTTAGATTGTGCTAAAATACACATAACACAAAAATTTATCATCTTACCCATTTTTAAGTGTACAGTTCAGTGGCTCTAAGTGCATTCATGTTGTTGTTTAGCCATCAGCATTATCCATCCATAGAACTCTTTTCATTTTGCAAAACTGAAACTCTGTACCCGTTAAACAAGGACTTCCTGTTCCTTCCTCAACCCAGCAGCCCCTAACAACTACCATTCCACTTTCTGCCTCTGAATTTGACTATCCTAGGTACTTTGTATAAGTGAAATCATGCAATATTTGTCCTGTTGTGACTGGTTTATTTCACTTAGCATAATGTCCTCAAGGCTCATCCATGTTGTAGCACGTATCAGAATTCCCTTCCTTTTTAAGGCTGGATAGGTAATATTCCATTGTATGGACAGAGCACGTTTTGTTATCTATTCATCCGTTGATGGACACTTGGGTTACTTCCTTGGGCTATTGGGAATAAAGCACCTATAAACTTAAGTGTACAAATATGAGGAGGGCACTTTCTTTAATCACACAAGTATGGCAAACAGTGGTAAAGATCTCTACCTCTGGCTGTTGAAGGAGCACGAGGACACTGTGTAAGACAATGAAATCAGTAGAGTTATTACAGTGGGATTGTGATGTTAGCAGGAAGAACCACTATCAAGCAAATTACCTGCTTTCCCTTATTTTATGTTTGCAACAGCCCAGGACAGCGCTCTCTTGTGACCTCTGTTTCACAGACAAGGAACCGAAAACTCAGAGGGGTTAAGTAACTTGCCCTGGGTCACACAGCTGGTCAGTGCAAATTAAATTCTGTCTCTACTTGCAGATAACAGCAGGGAGAAAACCATTTAGTCTGATGCTAGCTGGAGCAGCCTCATCAACTGGTTTTCAAATATAGCAAAACAAACTTTTACAGTCACTTGGCTGTACTTGAATCTTTTAAATTCTTATTTCTACATGCAGTTGCATGGTGCTTCGTTGGCCAAGGGACTGTTGGCAGCCGGGCAGGTACTGACCCTGGCCAGTGTCACCACCCCCACCCTCACGGAAGTGCTCTCAGCTCCCTCTCGGACTTCTCTGGGGGCATCCTCTAAGCTCCTGTTGAGGAAGGGAAGGAGTCCTTTGCAGGCCCTGAGTGAGAGCAGCCGTGTGGACGGTTACACATTCCTGTGGATTCACTTTCCATTTGCCTCATGAACTCTGCCTGTGGAGTATTAAAAAAAAAAAAAAAGGAGGTATTGCAGAGTGTCTCTTATCAAATCTCATCTCATTTGGGGCCCCATTTTTCTAACAATTGTGTGACTATCTTGATTCCTGCTTGCTCTCGCTTCTGATTGATTTTCAGGTCCCTGCAGAGAGCTGTGTTTTCCCCCAGGGTAGGGGTTTCAAAGATTCTTTCCTTTGGAGGAGGATGGTCCTAACAGCCCAAGAGTTAACTGTTCATTCCCCAACAAAGAGTTCATAAATGGACACATTTATTTCGGGCTCTATGGTGGCCATGACAGATAGAGAAGGATGTGACAGCCACTTTATGAGAAAGTGGGGAGTGGGTGCCGAAGCCAGGGACCAATGTGCTTGCAGGCGTCACAGAGGTTTGTGCAGCCTCCTGAAGTTCAAGTCAGGCTGTCCGGCGCAGTTCCAGCCCTGCTCTTTCCCAGCCGTGGGGTCGTGCACAAGTTGCTTCACCTCTCAAAGCCTCGGTTCCCATTTCTGTAAAATTGGGACCATAATAGTTCTTACCACGTGGGGTGACTGTGGTATCAAACCGGCATGTCAGTTGCTCCACCGGCGCCTGGCACCTGTGATAGGCGCTTGTCGCTCAGCTTTAGAGCCAAGCAGAGGGCACGCGGGCAGCCACCCACTGCCTCTGCGAGCGTTCCCACGGACAGGAAACTGCTCAGGACCCCCCAGCGACCAGGTGGACACCTTTGCAAATAAATTACCCACAATGACAAGATGGAAAAACATAAAGAAAAACTCTTGGTTGGTAAAGTACACTGGCACCCAGGATATTCCCAGGAGTACATGGTATAAGTCATACTCTTTTGCCAAAGGCCACCGTTGTTGCACAACTCCAGGGTGGCCATTCGGGGCATAGGCCACACAGATGGTACCCCCTGGAGTTGTACAGGATGTAACTTGCAGGGCTATTTGCAATGCCCTGAAGCAACTGCTAAGTAATGACACAGAGTCTCTGCCTCAGTGTCAGGCGTGTGAAACGGAAGGCACAAGTCAGGCATGCCTGCCATATTGTGCCTGCCATTATGAATTGTGTTTGGTGATTTTTTTTAGTGCTTTCTGATCTCTGTGAACATAGGCTGTCCTAGTAACAGTGCTGGTCTTCTCATAAAGCAGTGAGTAAGGAAACCTGCTGTAGCCTGCTCTGTCCTGCTCCCATTCCAGCCAGAGACTCCCATGTGACTTCTGGACATGGTCCTTTGTCCCTCTCTCAACCTCATGACATCCTGCGTGGCATAAGGAGCTTCCTCTATGAGCCCGTATGCCTTGCTGCTCACTGCTTTAACTCTGTGTGTCATATGATTTCTGTCTACTCAGCTCTGCTATTGGAATGCAGTGAAGAACACGAAGGCTTTGGACTAGGATAGACCCAAGTTCAAGTTCAAATTCCAACTGCAACTTACTTAACCTTTCTGAGCTTCAGTTTCCAATTTCTGCCAAGCAGGTACACATTAATCACAGGCTCCTTCTCCCCCTAAAGAATTTTCATGGAGGCCGTTGGGACCACCCCATCATTGTATTAACTGATGCTCAAAGAGGCTCTGTGACTTTCCCAAGGGTACACATCAGTTTCCCAAGGTTACACGTCCCAGAACCAGAATTAAAGACCAGTCCTGAGTCCCAGCCTAAGAGGCTTCTCCTAACAGCCCAGAGCACCCTGATGACCTGAGGAGGACGATATGGCATGTGGGTAAAAACGAAAGCCACTCGTGAGGGCAGAAAATGCAATTTCAGTTATTAGCTTCCGCATTTGCCTCCACGAACCTTTCACCAGGGATGTTGTTGCAGTTCCTGGACTAACCGAACTGCTTCCTTTTGGTTTCTTTTTTGATGACTATGATTATAAATGCCTGGTGGCTAATGTTTAATGAGCATTGATTATGTGCCAGGAGGCGTCCTAGGTACTTTATATATATTGTTCCATTTGGCTCATACACAGTAAGAAGTAGCTGTTATTATCCCTATTTTAAAGATGAGGCATAAAAAGTAACACATTTGTCAGGGTCACATATGATAAGAGACAGAGGAGGGAGCAGGACCAATTCCTTTGAATGCTAGATCCCTGCTCTCGACCAGAGGAGGGCAAACCACAGCCCCAGGGCCAAACCTAGACCATCACCCGTTTTTGTAAATTAAAGTTTTATTGAGACACAGCCGTGCACACTCATTTTGGTGTTGCCTATGTTTGCTCCTCTACTCCAACAGCAGAGCCGAGTAGACAGAAGTCATGTGACACACAAAGCCAAAAATATGTACTGTCTGGCTTTCTATAGAAAAAAGTCACCCATCTTCACTCGTAACACTATGATACACCGCGTAACACTGTGATATACCGCCTGTTTCATTTTACCTAGTTTCTGAAAGAAGAGCTAAAAAAGAGGAGGAGACATCTTGGGAACAGGAAAAAGAACTATCGTAGATTGAGCCCTTACGACCTTCCAGGAACTGTGGTAATAGTTTACTTAGTTGTTTGAGGAATATAAAAAAAGAGAGAAAATAGCTTTTGAACAGTCTTTCATTACCTCTTTAAAATAGTGCTTAGAAATATGTGGTTGTAAATATACATATACATACACATGCATTTGCATGTATAGTAATATAATTGTATTGACATAGCTGATAAGTATACTAGCTATTAATATTAATATGTACAACAAATATATGTGTAAATTTTACCTCTTTCTTCAACTGGAAAATTTTCTTTTAAAACTTTGGAATGTTTTCCTTGGTATAACTTTTGAAGCAGAAATTTGGGGCTTATACTCTGAAGTCTACTGTAGCTAGAGAACTGTTTGTTTATTCCAAATTTCTCTATTTAATGTTTCACTACCTGTCTTATGATGGGTTCTTTGGTCTTAAGTCACTTCTTGTCTGAGGCCACTGCTTTACCTTTATAAGTTTAAAGGTAAATTTGGTACATGATTACAGCCTGGTGGGTTTTATTAAATATTTCAGCATGTCAGAACCTACATAACACTTTTCATTGTGAGTACAAAGTGATATTTGTGCTAAAGTCTCAATAGGCATATTGTCCAGGAAATTTTATTGTTTGTAAGTGTCAGAAACCCACCGCAAACTAGAATAAGAAAGAGGAAGAGGGGGAGTTGTTCATGTAACCGAAAAGGTCAGAAGTATCAGCTTCAGGCCTGGCTGGATCCAGGTGCTCAGGTGATGGTCAGGGAACTGTCTCTTTCATCTTTGT
>CM052444.1:98876134-98917628 GCA_028533085.1 Varecia variegata | reverse complement strand
CAGAAGTCACAGAAGCCAAGAGGTGGAAGCAACCCAGGTGTCCCTCGACAGGAGAATGGATGAACACAATGTGGTCTGTCCATACAATGGAATGTTATTCAGCCTTCAAAAAGGAGACAATTCTGACACATGCTAGCTACAGCGTGGATGTGCCTTGAGCACATTACACCAAGTGAAATAAGCAGTCTCAAAAAGACAAATGTATGAATCCACTCATATGAGGTACCAAGAGTAGTCAAATTCATAGAAAGTAAAATGGTGGTTACCAGGGACTCCAGGGAGGGGGAAAAGGGGAATTATTTAATGGGAATAGAGTTTCACTTTTGCAAGATGAAAAAGTTTTAGAGATTTATTTCATAGCAGTTTGAATATACTTACTACTGAACAGTACACTTAAAAATGGTTAAGATGGTAAATTTATGTTATGTGTTTTTTATAATTAAAAACACAAAACAAAAGCCAGCTTCCCTCTCTCCATGCCTGGGCTCCACACCTTGGTGCTGGCCACATCCCCCAGCTCTCCTGTGGCTAAAGATCTGGTGTCCAGCCTGATCTCCTTAACTCTGATTGGATCACATGCCCCACCTCTGAACCAATCACTATGACCAGGGAATGTGATTGGCTGGTTGCCTAACCCTGCCCACAATAATGGGCCAGGAGAGGGAGGGAGATTACCCCGAATCTCCAAAGGATGCTGGTGGGTTCTGGCCTGTCTGCCACAGAAGTGGGGCCCTTGAGAAAGAGTCTCTGGGGGAAAAGCACAGGATCCTTGACCTGCTGTAGAAAGACTGTAGCTTAAAGATTGGCTCAGGATCCTGAGTGAGTAGAGAAACTTCCTCTTGAATAAAACCCGACCGAAGTTATAGGATGTTCTGTCCTGTTCTTCATGATGTGTGTCTGAGCTCAAATTCTCTCCAGGCGACAGAAGGAGAACCATGAGCCCTGGGAAGATAGATGCATGGCCCCTGCATAGGCCGCAAACCTTTGCACGTAGCTCCTACTTGGAAAGTGTTATGTCAGCCAAGAGAATTGGGAGGGAGGGCAGGGTGGGGGTGGAAGGGCAGAGAGACGAGAGAGAGAGGCCATCAGATCTTGATCCCAATTCTGTCCCTACCACGATCTGTGCTTGGGTAGATTCCTTCACCCCTCCAAGCCTCATTTCTAACACAGGAGTAAGGAGCACCTTCCCTGAGGGCTGCGGTGAGGAATTGATAACGTCAGTGCACTGAGTGACAGCACTCATTGATGTCATCGCTTAACCCCTGGGCACCAGGAAGAAACCACCACTAAAAGCAGTAAGCCAAGGCAAAATCCAGGTGTCAGCACCTCTCTACACTTGTTCCTCCTTGGTTAGATGGATTTTGACATCCTCTCTGCTGAAAGTAGCTACCGACATCTTCCCAGGGTCAGAGCATGAAGTGTTCTCTCGCTAGATATGTGTCGGGCCTCTGCCAGAATCAGGTGTGATGATGTTGAGGATCAGAGGCTAAAAGGACAGCGGGGTCCCTGCCACCCCAGAGCTCTCAGCGTCGGGGGTCAGACGGAGAGACCCACAGCGTGGACAGAAAGAACAGGCTGCGGAGTCCCAGAAAGCTGGGCTTGAATCTCAGTCATTGGCTTGTTCTTCCTTTCAACTGGTATTTGAAGACCTGCCATGCATGTGCCAGGTCTTTATTCTAGGTGCTGAGGATACAGGCGTGAGCAAGACAGATGAAAAGTCCCTAATCCCTTGGAGGGGACTTTCTCCCAGCTCAGCAGCTCAAGACCACATCTATGGGCTTGGGAAAATCACTTGGTCTTTCCTAGCCTGTGTCATCACAGTGTAGAGTGTATTAAATTATTAATGATTCATTAATACAGGTGACTCTCTTGGCAAGGTGCCTGGGTAAAGGACACATCCACTGAACGGTGCTATGATAATGTGCTATGTGACCCATGGCAGGACTACCATCCCAAACTTAAGAGTCCAGGAAGGCTTCCTGGGGGAAGTGATTCAAAAGCTGAGACCTCAGGCAGCAATTGTGTGGCTAGGGCAAAGGAGTGGAGACCGTCTCAGCAGACCATAACCTCCCCTGACCCTCTGGTGTGCCTCTGCAGGTCTCCTTCCCGTGGATGAGGGGCCCAGCACCATGGCCAAGCCCACAGCCACCTCGGGCCACACAGCAGCCAAGCAAGACCCCCTCGCCACCGTATATTCCCTTCCACCAGGGCATCCGGCCAATGCCTGTGCAAAGGAGCTGGTCCCAGGGCTTCCCCAGGCCCACCATGGGCTCGCCTGCCTCCTATGGGCGGCCCATGAGCGCCGGCGGGAAGATGTTCTCCTTTGTGGTGGACAACGCCCACAAGTCCCCCATCAAGCAAGGTATGTGTCGGTGCTTCTGTTGGTGGCTTATGGGGTGGATTTCTAGCCATGAAGATTTCCTAGCCATGGCTTGTTTTTTGCTTATTTTCTCTGATTATAAAAGTAGAACATAGTCAGTTATTTTGTAAAAATTCAGGATAAACAGAAAGTAAGAAAACAGTTAAAAATGAACTATAATCCTTATCTCGTGGGTCTCCTCTGTTGACCTGCTGGTGTGTATCCCCCAGACTTCGGGCTGTGCCCGCATACTCACATCAGCACCCCTGTGGGAGTGTGCGCCTGTGTGTGTGCATACATGTGAGTGCGTGGCGGGATCTAAATCGACACACTTGGACTCAGACGTGCAGAAATATCAGTAACCGAAATCCAGCTTTGCTCACAACAGCCCGAGGCGCTTTTTAAATATTTTATTACCACCGTCCAGGTGAGAGGAGACTGAGGCTTATTAAGGAAAATGACTTCCCTGGAGGAGATGTCCTCAATCTAGTCTAGTCTAACGCTTTTCCATCACATGGAAGGCTGGTTATCTCAGTGACTGCCCGCCCCTGCCTGGTCACTGTGGGGCACGTGCAGCCTTCCACCCCCCTTGAAAGCCTCAGGGCATTTGGGGAGAAAATGTCCCATCTGTCACTGTCCTCTTGGCCTCAGCAGCCTACAGGCAGAGTAGCTGGTCAGCTCAGTCCCCTGGGCATGATTCCTGGGGTTCCTCCCTGGCCTCTGGTGTCAAGGTCCCATTCTCTGTCCCCTCTGTCCCAGCCCCAGAGCCCTCTGAGTCCCCAGGTCTCTCAGTACTTCCACATCCTCACCTTCCTCTGTCACTAAAATAATTATTATTATCGTGACATATACAAACTAAAGAGTAAATGAAATGTATGTCTACAGTTTATACCATCTTCATCATCATCATCAAGTGAGCCCACGTGTACTTACCACCCATGCTAAGAAATTACTTAGCCATTTCCCCCAACATTTTAATATGAAAATTTTTAAACATACAGCAAAGTAAAAAGAATTTTACAGTGACTCCCCCACCTAATTCTACCATACATTTTGCTATAATCTTATTATACATCTGTCTATCCGTCCTTCCATTCATTCATTAATCCATCTTATTCATTAATCCATCTTATGTTCTGATACCTTTCAAAGTAAATTGGCTGGGCGCGGTGGCTCACGCCTGTAATCCTAGCACTCTGGGAGGCTGAGGCAGGAGGATTGCTCGAGGTCAGGAGTTCGAGAGCAGCCTGAGCAAGAGCGAGACCCTGTCTCTACTAAAAATAGAAAGAAATTATCTGGACAACTAAAACTATATAGAAAATATTAGCCGGGCATGGTGGTGCATGCCTGTAGTCCCAGCTACTTGGGAGGCTGAGGCAGGAGGATCATTTGAGCCCGGGAGTTTGAGGTTGCTGTGAGCTAGGCTGACGCCACGGCACTCACTCTAGCCTAGGTAACACAGTGAGACTCTGTCTCAAAAAAAAAAAAAAAAAAAAAACCAAAGTAAATTGCACACATCTGTAATCTTCCCCCTAAACTTTTTAGCATGTATACCATTAACTAGTGTCCAACAGTTTTTGTCTATTTTGGTAAAATTAACATACAATGTGTATTAGTTATCAATTGTATAACAAATCACCCTAAAACTTAGCAGCCAAAAATAAACAAAAACCCTGTGTGTTATCGTATACATTTTGTGTGGGTCAGGAATCTGGGAGCAGTTTAGCTGATGGCCGTGGCCCAGGGTCTCTCATGAGGTTGCAGTCAAGAGGTCGGTCAGGGCTGAAGTCACCTGAAGGCTTGACTGGGGCGGGGGAATCTGCTTCCAAGATGGCGCACTCACATGGCTGTGGGCAGGAGGCCTCAGTCCTTCACCACGCGGACCTCTCCACAGAGCTGCTGGGGTGTCCTCACAGAATGGCGTCTGGCTCCTCCAGGACAAGTGATCCAAGAGAGCAATGTGGAAACTACAGTGTCTCTACTGACCAAGCCTCTGAAGTCACTCTGTCTTTTCAGCAGTATCCGTTCAGTCCCACAGGCCAGCTCTGTCCAGTGTGGAAGGGGACTAAAGGGGACTATGCATGGGCCTCCACACCAGGAGGCAGGAATTTTTGGCAGTCATCTTGGAGGCTGCCAACCACAGTCTGCCTGGGTCCTTGACAATTCATCCCCCCTCACATGTAAAATACCCTCACTCCATCCTGAGGCCCCCAAGAGTCTCATCCCATCACAGCATCAGCTCCCAGTTCAGAATCTCATCATCTAAATTAGGTCCAGGTACAGAAAGGGCTCACTGAGCATGACCCCTTAAGTTTAGCTCCTCAAGTACAGCTGCTAGCAGCGCAAAGAGCTGTGGACTAAAGAGACAAGTTGTCTGTCCCTCGCACACCCGGCAGACGCAGGATAACTGCTGTGGACATTCCTCGTGTTCAAAAGGTGACACAACAGGAAACACACAGGAGTCACTGGTCCACAGCAATTCTGAAATCCGCCCAGGAAAATGCTGGAAGTTCCATGGTTGGGATTCGGTCCTGCTCTTGCCCAGAAATGACTTTCCCATGGCTCTTGGCTCTGCCCTCTTGGCACTTACCTCTGCCCTCTGGGTCATCCTACCTTTTATGTGAAAGGTATCACATGTTTGTAGCTGCGTGGCTTTATCAGTTTTCTTCTTGCCTGTAGAAGCTTGGGAGGTGAAAGGTTTCTTTTACACTTTTTTTTTTTGATTTTTAAAATTTATTTTCTCTTTTTTTGGGGGCGGGGCAGAAGAATCCTCTTCTGGATCTTTTACTCTTGCAGTGTCTCTGTCTCTGTCAGTGCCAGTCGGCAGTTTTGTTGTTGGGGTTCACCCTCTTAGGCAAAAGCTGTGCCCACAAATTCTTTAACATCAGCTCTTGTCTAGCCTAGGCTTCCACCGAGGCTGCAGGGACAGCACGCACAAGCTGCTTGGAAGGCTGTGCTTCGACCACAGGTTCTCTGAGACACAGCCTTGAGTCTTCTGTTTCCCCACAAGGATCAGCCACAGTCTGGGCTGCATCTTTACACCATGTCGCCCTGTGTGATCTTTGCCCAGAACCTCTTTCTTAAATCTCATTTGCCGCGTGGAGAGGCCAGAAATGTCAAGGCCATTACATCAAGTCCCAGCTCCTTTTTGTTTAATGGCCCTTCCTCTAGCCGATCTCTCTCCTCTCACATTTGCTATAAGTGGCAAGAAGTAGCCAGGTGACACCTTCCAATGCTCCACCTGGAAATCTTTTTAGCTACAGCACCCAGTTCACTAGGTGCGTTTCCTCCTTTCCACGTCACCTCAGGGAATATGTTATGAAACTGCCACTATGTCACAAGGGTCCCACAACCCCGATAACATTTTCCCCACTTTTCTTTAAGCGCCTCCCCTTACTGCCTCCTGGAGGCTCTCGGGCTTCAACTAACACACTCTTTGACGCGCCTCAGGATTTCGCTAAGATTCTTCTCAAAAGTCCTCAGGCTTCTGGCCACGGTCCCATCCCAAAGCCACTGCGCATTTTAGGGTTTTGTTAAGGAAGCACCCCACTCCTGCTGCCAGAATCTGTATTAGCTACTTATTGCTGCATAACAAATTGCCCTGGACTCAAGGACACAAAACAACAATGAACATGTATCAGCCCACACAGTTTCTCTGGGTCAGACGTTTGGCAGTGGCTTAGCTGGGGGACCCTAGAGTCTCTCTTGAGGTTGCAGTCAAGCTGTCGGCCAGGGCCGCAGGCATCTGAGGGCTCGCCTGGGGCTGGAGGACGCATCTCCACATCACTCACATGGCTTTTGGTAGGAGGCCTCCGTTCCTCACCAGCTGTTAGGAGGACACTTCCGTTCTTCACCAGGGGAACCTCTCCACAGGCTGCTTGAGTCTCCTCATGGAATGGCCGTCGCTGTCTAGGAAAGAGTGGCCCAGAGAGCAAAGCAGAAGCTGCGACGTCTCTTATGATCCAACCTCGGGGACAAATTCCTTCATTTCTGTAATACCCGTGGTTACATAGATGAGGTCTGTTATGGGCTGACTTATGTCCTCTCAAAATACATATGCCGGGGCCCTAAGCCCAGCACCACAGATGTGACTTTATTTGGAGATAATGCCTTTAAAGAGGTAATTCAATTAACATGAGGCCATTAGGGTGGGCTCTAATCCAGCCTGACTGTTGTCCTTATGAGAGGAGGTTAGGACACACCAGGGATGCACGTGCACAGAGGAAAGACCACGTGGGAACACAGCCAGAGGGTGACCATCTGCAAGCCAAGGAGAAACTGCCCTGCAGACACCTGGACCTCACAGCCTCTAGACTGTGAGGAAATAACTTGCTATTGTTAAGTCCCCCAGTCTGCGGTATTTTGTGGCAGCCAGAGCAGATCAATATCAGCCCACCCAGTATGGAAGGGGACGGGGCGAAGGTGTGAACGCCAGGACCAAGGATCACTGGGGCCGCCGGGGGACTGGCCACCACACGATGCAATGCACAGGTCTGCGTGGACACTCGTGGAGTTTTGACAGTCATACGCACCTGCATAGCCCAGCCCCTGTCGAGACACAGGATGTTACCGCCTCCCCAGAAAGTTCCCTCATGCTCCTTCCCGGTCAATTCCCAATCCCATCCCCCGATTCTTTTTCCACCATGGATTAGGGAATCCTGTTCTAGAATTTCAAATAAATGGAATCATGTAATATATGTTCTTTCATGTAAGGCTTTTTCCACTCAGCATATTTCTTAGATTCATCCATTTTGTTGTCTGTATCACGAGTTTATTCCTTTTATCATTGAGTAATATTCTATGCACATATCACAGGATTTTTTTAATCCATTCTTCCATTGATGGACACAGGGGCTGTTTCTTTTTGTTTGTTTGTTTGTTTTGTTGTTGTTGTTGTTTTTTTTTTTTGAGACAGAGTCTCACTTTGTTGCCCGGGCTAGAGTGAGTGCCGTGGCGTCAGCCTAGCTCACAGCAACCTCAAACTCCTGGGCTTAAGCAATCCTTCTGCCTCAGCCTCCCGAGTAGCTGGGACTACAGGCATGTGCCACCATGCCCAGCTAATTTTTTCTATATATATTTTTAGTTGGCCAGATAATTTGTTTCTATTTTTTAGTAGAGACAGGGGTCTCGCTCTTGCTCAGGCTGGTCTTGAACTCCTGACCTCGAGTGATCCGCCCGCCTCGGCCTCCCAGAGTGCTAGGATTACAGGCGTGAGCCACCGCGCCCAGCCTCTTTTTGTTATTCAGTCACTCATCAGGGGATTTCTCCGCCTGTCTCTCCAGGGCCATGCTGAACTTGGGGCTTCTCTGAGGGGCTTACGTTCTCCCTGGGAAAGGAAGGAAAAGTCCTGTGGCTTTGAGGTCCTCAACTCCACCTGGGCCTCCCACCGGGGTATCATCTTGGTTGAGAAGGCGCTGTGATGGCTGTTCCCAAACTTTCACCCCGATTCCAAAGTCAGAGAGGGGCTTCCATCTTCCTGCGGTGAAGAGTCCCCTTGCGTCCATGCCTTGGAGTAAGCTCTATGCTCCAGGCCTCCAGGCGGGCTCTTAATTGAGAAAAACCATTTTTGAGGGTTCCGAGAAAACCCTTTCCTCTCTTAACAAAGCTAGACTCTTCCAGTAAAATTGTTTTTTCTTCTAGATCAATGCCTTGCTTTAGATTTGAAAAATTCTGTCTGGAAACCCAAAGCCAAGGACTGACTTGTTCTAGGTCAAGGTTTCTCAATCGTGGCTCTGCTGACATTTGGGGGCTGATAATTCTCTGTTGTGGGGGCTGTCCTGTGCATTGTTGAGTGCTCAGCAACATCCCTGGGTCCTACCCACTGATGCCAAAAGCAATCCTCCCTCCCCCCTCAAGTTGTGACACTCAGAACTGTCCCAGGCATTGCCAGATGTCCTCAGAGGGGCAAAATTGTCCTGGGTCGAGGACCCTTAGGTGGTGTTCACCCTTCTCCTTCTGCAGGCAATAAAGCCTCAGCTCCAAAGCTGAATCTTAATGGAAAAGCTCATAGAAGTAGGGGAGGGAGAATTACTGAGAATGGAAATTACATGGGGTGATATTAAAATGTATTATCCTTATTCACATATATTGTAAATAATAGGACAATAAAGGGATCATTTGAACTTAACACTGGTAAACTGCTTTGTAAAATTCAACAACATATCATGAAGGTCAGCACATTTACTGCATGATGGTTTGGAGCAAAGGCTCGGAATCCAACAAACCTGGGTTCAAATCTTGAGTCTTCCACTTAGCAGCTGTGTAACCTTGAGTGGGTACTTGACATCTCTGTGCCGCAGATCCCTCATTCATAAAATATAATGTGAATGCTATGTGGATAGCTGTTATACTGTATTGGTTTTGTATTTGTATTTTTTTTTTTCAAATGTTTTCAACCAACAGTTGGTTGAATCCACAAGTGTGTAACCCACAGATACGGAGAGCCAAGAGTATATATTTCTTATTATAAATCACAGTCTCACAGAGCCAGATAGAAAATATTTTAGGCTTTGTGGGCCATATGGTCTGCATTGCAACTATTCAACTCTGCCTCAACAAAAGCACCTATAGATGGTACATAAATGAATAACCGTGGCTGTGTGCCAATAAAACTTTATTTTTAAAAACGGACGATGAGCCAGATTTGTCCCAAGGGCTGTAGTTTGCCAACCCTGCTCAACCTCATGCTTTGTTATGCTTGACAACAGCCCTTTAGGACAGAGACTGTCAGTGTTCCTGAACTGTATTGTGGAAACTGAGGCTTAGAGAGATATGACCTGCCCAAGGTCGCCAGTCCGCAGCTTAGGAAAAAGTCTGAAAAGAGACACATCAGTGTGGACGAGGGCGCAGTCAGCATGGGGGGGAGGGGAGAGGAACGAGGCAGCTCTCTCCCTGTCTAGCACTGCTGTATGCTTTCATTGCTTTTCAGTGAACATATGCACCACTTTGTAATGTTAAAATTATATACAATGTCAATCTCAGGGGGAAACAAACGTGAGAACTAATCTGAAAATATTCTCCAAAGTCTTAGGGAAACTCAGTGCCATCTGTGCTCTCTGTTGACCTTATCCCTTAGTGTGGACCAATGCCGTGGAACTGCCGGACCAGTCAGTGGCCGAGGGAATCCCAATAACTCCCACGGAGATTTATGTGGACCAGGACCTGGCCCAGCAGGACAAGGTGAGGGGTGTCAGGGGAGGGTGGAGCCACAGCAGCAGGCGGACTGCAAGGGACTTGCCGATGCCTAATGTTCTCTGTGGCCTAGAAGGGCCCTTTTTCCTGCTTCCAGGAAACCTCCTCTTATTCCCAGGACATTCAACCAAAGTTGTATCCCAAATAACAACAATATCCGCCTCCACTGTTTGTTGAGCACCTACTGTGTGCTAGACTGTGCCCTGTGCACTGGACATTCATTAGCTCATTTAATCTTCAATGTCTTCAAAATAGATTTTATCACCCTCACTTTGCTGACAAGGAAACTGAAGCTCAGAGAGATTAAGTAACTTGCCCAAGGTTGCACAGTGCAAGGGGCAGAATTGAGATTTGAACCCAGGTCTGGTTAACTTCTAAGCTGGTGGTGGAACAATGGTGGGAAAAACACGTTTCCTAGCAGGAGGAAGTAAGAGCTGAGGTCAAAAACAACTGAGCAAACAAAAAAGAGAGACTTGTTAAAGAAACAGAGAGGTTTAGAGAGTGAGACCGGAACTGAGGTCAGAACAGGTGAATTTAAGTAAACCTGGGAAGACTGGAGCCAGGTTGATTTCTCCCCACTTAGCCACACCTGAAAATTATCCTTAAAGAAACAGTCCAACAGGGTCTTGCTTACTTAAGGATCAGGGCCTGAGCCTGCAGCAGTCCTCAGTGTGAAGGAGCAGAACCATTCAGAACCACCTGTGTCTTGTTGCACCCAGGAGTGACGTGCCTGGGGATCTGCAGCTGCAGGTTGAAGGTAGTTCTGATGCAGGGGTCCTGAGGCCAGACTTTGGGCAACGTTGCAGTAGGGTGAGAAGCCGAGCCTGGGTGCCCTGTCTATTACCCACTGCTGTGTAACAGGCCAGCCCAACACTTACTGGCCTAAAACAGCAATTTATTATTTTCCACAACACTATGTGTTGACTTGGAAGGTTCTGCTGGTGTCTTCTGGTATCACTCATGCAGCTGAGGTCAGCTGGTGGCTTGACGGAGGCCGATGGTCTCAGAGGGCCTCATTCCCATGTCAGGGACCTCAGCTGGGACGCCTGGAATGGTGAGCCCCTCTCTGCACATGGTTTTCATCCTGGGCTTCTCCACAGCAGCACGGTGGTCCCGGGTTCCCAGGGCAGAAGCTGTATAGCCTTGTAAGAACTTGCTGGGAGTCACTCAACATCACTTCCACCACTTTCTGTTGGTCAGAGCAAGTCACAGGGCAGCGTAGATTTAGGGGATGGAGGAAATAGACTCCACTGTTTGATGGCAGAAGCTGCAAAGTATTTGTAGCCATTTTTTAATCCACCACAGTTGCTAAACTGGAAATATGATGCAACCACACTTGTAATTTTTCTGTTTATGAACTTTTATGCCCTGACTTGCCAGGACTCCTTCAAGTGCACATGACAATAAACAAATTAGTTTTGGGAGGGGAAAAAGCATTTATTAGCTTATCTTATTGGAAAATTTAAAGGCCTACTAGCTTCAGGCGTGACTGGATCCAGGAGATTAAATGATATCATCAGAACAACCAGTTTCTCCACTGTTTCCCTCAGTTTGGCTCCCTCCATCGGGTCTCCAAACACAAGGCCATAGACAAACTCAAGTCTGTAAATTTCAAGTTTACAATCTAAAAGGAAGCAGGGATTCTGAACAGGCACCTGGGAAACACGGAGACTTTAGGTGACTCATACTGGGTGAAGCAGCGGGGCTGCCCAGGAGTGTGGAATCTGTCTGAGGCTGTCCCTTGAAATTTTGCCACAAGCATTCACAAGGACTCAAAGAAAGACCCTTGGCAGCAGTTGACAGTGCCAGAGGGGTTCCCTCATGACCAAAACCCTTTCGCTCCCCAGGCTGATTGGGGGCCCCCAGGCCATGAGCTGGCCCAGAAACTGCCCGTTTCCCTCCTTCCAGCCAACGGGAACTTGCTGGGAGGGCTCGGTTTCCTTCAAAAGTCATTGATCAGAAATTCCGTAGCTGCACGTGAAAACACATCTGGGGAATCTTTGTTTTCACTCTTCCTGATGTTTTATTGATGACTTCTGATGAGAAGTTTGGGGGATTTTTTTTTCTTTCCTTTTTTGAGAAACCTAACAAATTCTTTGGCTGTGGTGCTTTTTCTTTTGAGCGATGGAGGACTGAGTTAATTACACCTGTGGGTAAATCCGCCAGCTCAGGGTTTATTCCAGTCCGAAGTTTACAAGAGCCCGTACACATAAACCATCATTCCCCTCTCATTTATTTTTCATGACTCAGTTACCTGGAGTAAATTTTTATACAAATAACCGAAAGAGGCAGGAGTGCCAGAAGAGAGGAAAGGGAAAAGAAATGTTTCAGCATGTATGAAATTTTTAAAGTTAAATAGCCCCATTATAGTCAGAATGTGGTCGACTAGAATGTCATTTTCTTAATTACCTTCCCTAAGTCCCCAGGTGCTAGACTGAGGCCTGGTAAGTTAATTCCTAAAAATGTTATAAATAAACTTTCTGGCAACAAAACTTCCCGCATGAGATGGTTGTTCTCAACGTGAAAGTATGATTGTAGAGAAAGGAAAGTTTCCGTGCCTTTGAGGTATAAACGTCTATTATAGGGGTCTATATACAAGTATGTGATTTTAACCAAGCTCTTCTCTCTCTCTGAGCTTCCAGGGACAGAGATAGCTTCAAATCTGCCATTTCCCTCCCTGCCTGCCCTTGACCTTCCCAAAAGAATTACACCCTAATTTCCTACCTTTTTTTTTTTTTTTTTTTTTTTACCTGGACCCACATCTCGTACGTTTCCCATCTCATCTCTACCCAGGATGAAATAATTCTGCTGCTGGGGAAAGAGGTGAGCCGCCTCTCCGATTTTGAGATTGAATCCAAGTACAAAGACGCCGTGATAATGAAGCTGCGGAACGAGGTGGCCCTGCTGAGCCAGAAGCTGTCGGAGAACACCACCTCCAGGCAGAACGAGAGGGAGATCTCGCAGAAGTTTCAGGTCCTGGATGAAGACATTGGTGCCAAACAGAAGGAGATCAAGAGCTTGAAAAGCCAGGTAGGACTCGGACCCTTAGAGGTACAACACAGGGTGGCAGCTCTCAGGCCAGGGCCTGGGGAGCCCGGGGGCACCACTGGGGACAAGCCACCGAGAGAGTTAGAGAGGGGGTGGTCCGTGTAGCACAGTGGTTCAGAACACAAATCCACAGGGTTTAAGACTTGGCAAGTTCCCACTATTAGCATTTATTAAGCACCAGCCACATGCAAGCACTAGTGCAAAGTACTTTAGTTGTGTTAACTTATTTAAATCTCCCAATCTCTGACACATCCATTCTATAGATAAGGAATCTGAGGCAGTCCCAGAGACACCCAGGAACTGGTTACAGCTTGCACAGCACATTAGAGGTGGTGGTGAAATTCGAACTCAGGTCTGCCCCCTTGCAAACCCCATGTTCTCAGCCCACTTCCTATTTCCCCCCAACGCTGTTGCTTCAGTGGGCACCTCTCACCCGCCTCCAGCCCCAGCCAGAAAGAGCTGCGGGCAGTGAGCTAAGGGGGGGGGGAAGGAGCCCCCAGTGTTCCAGACACCTGGGCCTTTCCCCAAAACCTCGAGGCAGTTCCTGGCTCACTTAATAGGGCATTTCATCACATAGCTGGTCTCCACCTGGAATTTCTGGCTTTGCCAGCCATGTTCCCTTCTCTCAAGATGAGATCCAAATTCCTTCTTTCCTTTTTTAAAGAATTACTTTAAAATTGGCTGGTGATGTTGTACATAAATTATATCTCAATGAAGTTGGTAAAAAGCAAGGGGCCCCTGTGACTTCTGGCTTCAATGCACAACACCGCTTAAACCGTGGTGCACTTAACCGCTTAAACAATGCCTGGGGTGCTGCTGTCTGGCTCCCTGCGTATGAACGGCCTCGCCCGTCTCCACCCGACTCGAGGTGCGCAGTTTTAGTCCTGGAAAGGGTGCCCTAGAAACCGAGGTTAGGCCTGGTGAACCTAGGAGGGTCTTCCGGGGATTGCCAGCTCCATGAGGTCAAGGACTGGGTCCCGGTACCTTCCAGAACTCTAGTAGGACAGTGCTCATTCATTCATCCACTTGTTCATTCATTCAAGTAAATATTTGTTGAGTGTCTACCCGGTGCCATGTCCTGTTCCAGGCTCAGGAATTCAGCAGGGAGCAAGGCAGACGTGACCCTCGCCTTCCCCCAGTTATGTTCTAGTGAGGGAGACAGCACAAGCAATGCACAACTACATGCTCTAACATTTAAACAGTGACCCTCCTTCCAACCTGGTTTTGAAAGAACAATGAAAGCAGCAGGTTTTGTAGGAACCACTCCTGCAGACGGCTGCCTTGACTTGCAGCGAACCCACTGATGAGCGTGTTTCTCTCGATCTGAACCCAGTTTTGCAATCGGATGGAGAAATAACCTTTTCGGTAATTCTCCCATTTGAGAGCTTTCCTGAGCAAGGTGACGTGTCTTGTCCAGGTGCATGGACAGGGATGAGTAATTCTCACATATCTTTGAGGTTGTGTCCACAGGTCACAATTTGAGTATTGTTTAAAGTGGCTAGTGATATGTGGAAATTTGTTTTTTCACCAAGAAATTATCTTCATACCATTGCCTCCTCCTCACCTTGATCTTCATTCGTAATTGAAAGAGGTATTTTATAACAAGGCATCTTGAACTAGAGGGTGCAGTTGGTTTAATCCAAATCGCTCGTCTGCTCACATTTTAGTTTCTTAAATATTCTGTTGCCAACGGAACATTCAACCACAAGTATAAGCCACATGGCAGGTTGATTTATTGTTCTGATTAGTTTATATGTTCTCCCGGGTCCCCTGGAAGTATGTGCATATTGATTTGCTCTCAAAGATCTTCGATCCGCTACAGAACCACTAGAAAATGCTCACCTCCGTGTGGGCTGCACTGCCCGCCCGTGCTAATTAGCAGCCAAATTATTATCTTGAAGCAATCACTTTTCCTAGCACTATTAACTTTCTTATGATCCAGTGCCCATTTTATTACACAGTGTAACACGCATTAAACATCTTGGGATTTATGCCAATTATAGACAATATGGATATTTATTTCAGTCGTGAAAGTAGCGAGGAGGTTGGAAGACTATTTGGAGTTTTCCTGCAAACTGAAATCCTAGAGCTCTGATACTTAGATTGAAATATTTTATATCTGTCAGACAGCACTGGAGTCTTCGAGGGGCATGTTTTCCCGTCTCTTCTGGAAGTTTGTCTCTGGCCGTGCCTCTGATATCATACAAACAAAAGCATCAGGCTGAGAAGAGCTAGGAACATTTTTTTTAATTACAAATACCTTTTGTGGGAAAGTTGCATTTTCCCCCCACAGAGAACAGGAAGAAGAGAAACAATTTTTTTCATTTAAAGTCTCCAAAATACAGACATGCAAAAGTATAGCCTTGGGGAGGGTGGGGGACGTTTCGGCCTGTGTCCCTCCCTCTCCTAGCACATACGCTTCTCCACCGTCTCAAATGCTCCAGGGAAAATGTGAGTGGTGCGTGAAATTATCCATATAAATTGTGAAACCTTGATACTTCTGTTAACTCTACTGAATCATAATCACAAAATTTTCAGGGACAGACACCAAGAACAAAGACTGTGAACGCCATCTGGTGGTGAGGTGTGCCACGCACCTGTACCCACCTTACCTGAGTGCCCCTCACCCCATCATCTTTTATGCTATGCCTATGACATGATGCAGCAATTAACGGGGACTCTTGTCTTTCCTCTTAGTAACAATCACACTTGTGTTTAAGTGAGCCTAGACAAAGCTTACAAATGCACTCCCAAAATATTACAACCCACCTTTCCCAAGACAGGCAAGAGAAGCCAAAACTAAAACACACTGGAATAATCATAGCTAATATCTATGTGTCATGTGCCAGGCGTGGTCTGAGCACTTTTACATATACTAATCGGGTGTTCACAACCGATGGTGAGTTGTATAATTATTTCATTATATATTACAATGTAATAATAATAGAAATAAAATGCACAATAAATGAAATATGCTTGAATCATCCCAAAACCATCCCTCCACCACGGGTCTGTGGAAAAATTGTCTTCCATGAAAACAAACAGTCCCTGGTGCCAAAAAGGTTGGGGACCAATACTAACTTATTAAAATATCTTCAACAATTCCGTGAGATCAGGACTAGCAACACTGAAGTTGCAGAGTGAGAAATGAGACAGAATCGGTGTGTCCCCACGTTCACGCACCTGCCATGGCAGAGACAGAATGGGGAGACGGCAGCCTGGCTCCCAGGTCCAGGCTTCTGCTGCTGGTTCCGAGAGCCAGGTGATAAGATGGGAAGAACTAGAGCCAGGTAACTAAAGATTGGATTGGAATTGCAGCTTCACCGCTGACTAGCCGTGCAATCCCACGCAGGCAGCCTCACCTCTCTGAGTCCCACTTTAGTCACTTGCAAAATGGGGACATTCGTGGGCGCACCCTGCAGGGATGCTGTGAGGCTCTGTTGGAGTAGTGTCTGCGAGTGGCCGTTGTAAACTTGAGAGTGTTCTGTGAGCTGTAACCTATTGTTGTTATCATTGAGGGAATTAATTTTATAACCTGCTTCCCTCTCTTGAACTTTGCTCTGCATCCAGTCAGTGCTGGGTGACCTGAGCCCGCAGCTGGTCCGTTCATGGCTGAGAGCCCAGAGGTTGCAGGAACCTACTCAGGAGTCAGGTATCCCCAGATGAGGTCCATGTTTGGATCAGATAGGAAGTGGCTGGTGGTCACTGCAGGAACAGGGCTCTCCTGCCCTGTCCACTAACTAAAACTTAAAAGCTCGGCTTACCCCACACCCCAAACAAAGATGAATCAGCATCTTTCTGTTCAACTGGGGAGAAGCACCCGTGTGCCTTCCAGACGTGGGCTGGCCCCCTCTGACTGTGCTGCCTTCCCCCACAGATCAGTGCCCTACAGAAAGGCTACAGCCAGGTGCTGTGCCACACCCTGTCCGAGCGGAACTCAGAAATCACATCACTGAAGACGGAGGGCGAGAGCTTAAAGAGGGACAACGCCATCTCATCAGGTGAGCTCTCTCTGGAGTTGGGCCTGGGAGCTTCCACTCCTTCCTCCATGTTCATGGCCACGGCAGACATCACCAATCAACCACCGCACTTGTTATCTGAACTTGGCTGCAGCCCAGAGTTCTCAGCAGCCCTTGAGGCAGCTACTGTCCTTGAATTCTAGTGCATCCTCAGGAGAGGTTTATCTGCCATCCGGTTCCTAGCACAGGGACTGGCTCAAAGTCAGCGCTTGGTAACCATTTGAGCAAATGCTACCTGTTAGCTAGAAGTGAGCACTGCCCTCACCAGGGAAGACACAGCTCACTGCATGGCTCACGCAGTGTCATGAGCCAGTTTGCTGTGGATGCAAACTAGAATGTGGACACAGTGGGGCTGCCACTTTAAGGCACCCAGAGACTTACCCATTTCACCCTAGTGCACTTGGGCCCCAAATGATCACATTTTGCTAATTGGTTCAATGCTGAAGAACTTGGGTGGGGGAGGACAACCAACTCATGGCCCACCCTTGCCAGGCATAGCTGTTCCTAGCCTGCATCCACTCATTCATCCACTCGGCAATTTACTGAGCACCTGCTAGGTCCAGGCGCTGTTCTAGGCAGTGAGGAGACAGCCCGGAGCAAACAGTCGAGGTCCCTGTATTCATGGGGCTCACATCTGGGAGAGGGTGACAGACAAGAGCAGATAAATAAACAAGCCTATTTCAGAGAGACCAGCCCTACAAAGAAAGCTGGCAGCGTGGTGGCCAAGTGCCTCGGGGGTGAAGTGAAGAGAGGATGGCTCAGTGAGTGGGCAAAGGCAGTCCCTGAGGGGGTAGGAAGGGCAATGAGGGGGGCAGAGGGTGTGCGGGCCAAGGAGCTTGCTTTTAAGATGAAATTCTGGATCATGTCGTTCCTTATTCTACATATTAATAACTTCTTGATTGATACCTACCCATAAAACTGGGATGAATGTTTCTCAAAAAAAGGAATCACACGAGATAATCTACTGACACTGCATTTATGCACCCTTCTCACTTTTCCTCAATGTGATAATATAATAATATATTAGCTGTCTATTGCTACATAAGGTTATCTCTAAGTGGAGTGGATAAAACAACCAATATATATTATCTCACCCAGTTTCTGTGGTTCATGAATTTGGGAATGACTCAGTTCTGGCTCAGAGTCTCTCATGAGGTTGCAGTTGAGATGTCAGCTGAGTCTGCGGTCGTGTCACCTGAAGGCTGAATGGGAGCCCCTTCCCGAATGAATGACTCACTCAGGTGGCTGTTGGCTGGAGGCCTCAGTTCCTCACCACGGGGGCCTCTCCCTAGGGCTGCTTGAGTGTCCTCACAACATGGCGTTGGCTTTCCCCAGATCTAAGAGAGAGCAAAGAAGCCACAATGTCTTTGATGACTCAGCCTGGGAAGTCACACTCCACCGTCTCCCCAATATTATACTGGTTACACACACTGGCCCTATTCAGAGCAGGAGCGGGTTACACAAGGGCATGAATGGTAGGGGGCAGGGATGATTGGGGCCATTTTGGAGGCTGGCTCCCACAAATAATCAAAGGTACCAGGTGACACACACTATGTGTTGGCCACTCTACTAGGTTTTTATACGTATCATCTCATTTAACCCTTACAATAACTCAGCAGATACAATGGGAGGTTCAGTAACTTGTTCAAGACCACTGAGCTAATAAGTGGTAGGGACGGGTTGCAGACTCAGACAAGTGTGACTGCATCTACTCCGGCAACAGCCTCCAACACGTCCCCTTCTGCCACAAGCCCAACTCATGGCCTCTCCTGGTCCCTGTGTCTGCTGGGCCTTTGTTCCCCAGGCCCGAGGTGTTGCCCATCTGAGCTCTGCAGCCCACGCCCACAAGGACCCCAGGTGCTTCCTGTCCCCAGCAGCATTCACCAGCTTCTCCTTACTCTCACTGAGACCGTAAACAAACGATGTTCAGTGGGTATTGGTCTCAGCCCCATTCAAGCCTCTGGGATTCCTGGGGACACCTCCTTCCTCAGTGCCAGGCTTGTCACAAGTTGGCTGACAGTGGTAGCGGTGACAGTAATCCTTACTGCCTCTTTGACCTCGATGAGTCTTTTTTGTTTACAGGCATGGTGTCATCTTTGCAAAAAGACATGCTAGCAAGGAACGAGCAAGTTCAACAACTACAAGAGGAGGTGAACCAACTAAAAAGTCAGAACAAAGAAAAGGATCACCAGCTGGAAGCCCTTGGCACTACAGTGAGTGTCCACGGCCTCAGCATCCCTTGTCGCTGATGGGTGAGGACCAACTCACGTCACATGATGCACTCATTTCATTTACCTTGGGCCCTTACTGTAACCTTGCCTCCCTCCTTTCACACCGTGGTGGGATGAGGCCTGTGCCAAGGGCCTGAGCAGGATCGCTGCTGAGGGGCCAATACATGAGATGCCCTCCGAGAAAGACTGGATGGGTGGCCAAGTTCTTTGCTGCTTTTCAAAGAGCAGTGTGCATGTGGCTCAGAATAAGCAAGATGTAGATTCAAATCCAGCAAACATCTTCTAACACCCATTATAAATTGGTTTGTTTAATCCCAGCCATGAACACACCTCTGAGCACGTATTTCCATGACAAGACTTAATGTTAAAGCAGAATAGAATCGCACTGTGTACAAGAGGACCACAGCTGGCCTTACCTCTGTCCCGCTGGTTTGCACAGTTACCTTCGAGGCAGAATGTGTGAAGGTCCAGGTGCAGGTGGTTATGCAGACTTTCCCTTCTTCCCTTAGACCTCAGTGTGCATAAGAATCGCCCTATGTGAAATGAACCTGCTAGGCAAGTTAAGAGCTTTGTAAATGTAATTTTGACTGTTTGCAAATTTTACCTTCAGTGCTGGGACTTTAGAATTCTGATCCTGTAGGATAAGATTGCAGTGTCTGTGTGATCTGTTTCAGTGAGTCAAGGTAAAACCTAATAGCTTTCATCTCAGGTGGCAAATGCCCGATTCACAGTGGCTGCCTGGTCGGTCAGCCAGGCCTGCGTGGGTGCCTAGGCTGGGGTGGACCTTGAGGGTCCACGGACGAGGCAGCAGAAGTAACATCTGGCGCTGATGACAATGCCCGGTTTGCAGCTGGGGAAAGGCAGGATGGGAGCTTCAGGGTCAGACACACCAGGGTCCACGCCCAGAGCTGCGTTTTGTTGTAACTGATTTGACCTCCACTTCCTCATCCGTGAAATGGGGTTCACAAAATCATTTTATGAAAAGTGAGAGGCTGATTTTAACCGTGCTCTTCTGCCTCTGCACCTGGTTAGCCGCCTCGCCAAGCCCTCTGCATCCATTTCTCCGGAGCAGATTGACTTCCTGGATTAAATGTGTGATTGCTGCTCTGTGTGTGTGTGTGCATGTGTGTACGTGTGTGTGTGTGTGTGCGCGCACACGCGCACGTGTGTGTATGTGTTGGGGAGGGGGAGGGGTAGAGCTGATGCTTGGTGGCAGAAATATGGGAACACAGCCCCTGCTTGGCGATTCCACCTCCCGCGGCGCACTGGAATTATTTTTGTCCCCATTGGACAGGGCCTGAGTTCTCCTCCAGCCTGTGCCTGCCATTAGCACACGGGCTCCTCACGACGAAGGGATTGCTCGAAAGAACACTTGAAATGCCTGTCTTTTCTTTTCCAAATTACATATGTCATGTGTGTTAATTTTATAATAATATATAGATAAAACTAGAAAGCAAAATTAAAGAGAGAAGAAGAAAAATGCTACCTACCCCAAGAAATTAATGTCAATACTTCCATGCATATTCTTCCCATTTTGTTTCTATATATTACCTGGAAAAATATACATGGCATATACAAGAACAAATTTAAAACTATATACATTTTTTAGGCTGGGCACAGTGGCTCACGCCTGTAATCCTAGCACTCTGGGAGGCTGAGGCGGGAGGATCACTCGAGGTCAGGAGTTCGAGACCAGCCTGAGCAAGAGCGAGACCCGTCTCTACTAAAAAATAAGAAAAAATTAACCGGACAACTAAAAATATATATAGAAAAAATTAGCCGGGCATGATGGCACATGCCTGTAGTCCCAGCTACTCAGAAGGCTGAGGCAGAAGGATTGCTTGAGCCCAGGAGTTTGAGATTGCTATGAGCCAGGCTGATGACACGGCACTCTAGCCCGGGCAACACAGTGAGACTCTGTCTCAAAAAAAATTTTTTTTTAAATTAAAAAAAAAAAATTAAACTATATACATTTTTTAAAAATTTAAATAATTAACTATTTTCCCAAGTTAATGAGTAAAAGCTTTTATCATTGGTCGTAAAGGCTACATAATATTTTCTTGCATGCACATGATGTTATAAAGCAGTCTCCAGTTATTGGACATTTTTTTTTCCACTGTTGCTAATAACACTGTGAAGAACATCCTTGGACCTGCAGATTCCCTGACCTGTCCAGTCATTGTCCTTAGGATACGTTCCTAAAGTGGAACTTCTGGGTCAAAAAGGAAGCACATCTTTATGTTCTAGGGCCCTGCTGCTGCCAAGCTGTTCATTTCATTCCCACCACCAGGGCAGCCGGGGCTCGGAGGAGCAAATTGCATGAAACACTACGAGCCGTCCGAGCTCGCCAGTGACCCCTCTGAGGGCATCAGCGGATATTCTTAAACCAGACTCTCCCAAGCCGGATCTTTCTTGTGGTTTAGATTTCTAGCTTTCGAAGGTGAAATGCGATCTCTGTTCCTCAGGTCTCATGAGAGAGGTGACCTGGAGATGACTGCAGGAGCCCATGTGCCCGTCAGACACGACGGACTTGCCTTGGGGACCCGGGTGTGTGACTAGATTGGAACAGCAGGCAGGACATGCTCTCGGGCTAACACAGGGCCCTGGAAGCGTCCAGACAACAACCCCACGTGGCCATGCGGCCCCTTTCCTTGTTGTCCTCTCCCCCGCAGTGCTCGGCGCTGAAGGAGGAGCTAAGAAAGGAGGAAGCGCACAAGGAACGCAGGGACACCGAGGAGAAAGAGTTGAAATTCTACAGAATCGTGAGTGGAGCTTCCTCATTCATAGGAGCCACCAGAAAACCTAGACTTTGACCTTCAGGTTCTCGGTGGGATCCTTGCTCCTTCACAAAGCATGAAGCCCTGGGGCCTGTGTTCGTTGTTTTTAACGTAGTCTCATAATTCCTTGGTTTGCTGCCCTGGGCCCCAAGGAGGAAGGAGATGGGCAAAAAGACCACAGAAAACACGCTCCGGGATCCTCTGGGCAGTTGGCTCTCGCGCCCTCATGGGCTGCGACAGGGGTGGGGGGGGGCTGGCCAGCTGCCACCACAGGCTGCTGGACGTTCCCTCTGGTCCCCACCCCGGACCTGCGATTCCCAAACTTATGTTCCACTGTCAGAAGTTTGTCATAGCCACAGGCACTATTGTTGACACAAACTTCTTCCTTCAGCATTTTTATTTAAACACATCGAGTCATAAAAACAAAACAAAAAAGTTATCATTTGCCTTATATAGAAGGTGACCATAAAAATAAATACAATGAAAATAGGACCATTAAAATTAGGCAGGGTATGGTGGCTCACACCTGTAGTCCCAGCACTTTGGGAAGCTGAGGCAGGAGGATCACTTGAGCCCAGGAGTTCAAGACCAGCCTGGGCAACACAGCAAGACCCTGTCTCTAAAAAAAAAAAAAAAAAAAAAAATTAGCCAGGTGTGGTGGTGCGCACCTGTAGTCCCAGCTACTCAGGAGGCTGAGGCAGGAGGATCACTTCAGCCCAGGAGTTTAAAGTTGCAGAGAGCTATAATGATACCACTGCACTCTAGCCAGGGCAACAGAGTGAGACTCTGTCTCTACAAAAAAAAAATTAATTAAAAAAAAAACAAACAATTTTTACCTTAATCTGTTAAGTTTGGTTAAATAAATAAGCAAACCAACAAGCTAATACCAGACAAGGTTTTCACCTTAATGAATGGGAGAAGGGGTTCTAAGGGCTCAGACCTGTCATAGCAGAAGGCGGCTCCTGCTGCCATCAGGAAAGTTGACTCCTCTGTTGTTGAAATTTTTCAGCAAATGCAAGACATGGAGAAAGAAATGAAAAGGCTTCGGGAGGAGCTGAGGAAGAGCTGTAGTGAGCAAAGCATGATCTCCAAGACTCTGCGAGAAAAGAGCAAGGTACGCAGGGCAAGGACGGTTCCATCCAATGGTCAAGCGCTACCTGCACCCCCTTGCCCCCGGCAATCATCAGCGTTAATCTTCAGGAGGACCCCGTGTGGTCGATGCTGGTGTTAGCCCCTCTCACCCTGGAGAAAACTGAGGCTCACAGAGGGAAAAGAAGGGACCCAAGCTCACTCAGATAAAGTAGTTGTGGCAGGATTTGAACCCAGGTGGGCCTGACTTCAGAGCTCCCATGAGTAACCACGACTCACACTGCCTTCTGACACTCTCTTGCTTTTTCGTAATAAGACCCACCCACCTACCTCCAGATCCCAGTGGGTTTCGTTTTGCTTGATTATTTTAATGTCTCTTCTCATCACCGGAAAAAATCTTTAGTTGCATACTCTAGACATGTGCTGTCCATCACAGTAGCCATAGCCACACATGGCTATTTAAATTTAAATTCATTAAAAGTAAATAAAAAAGGCTGGGCACACCTGAAATCCTAGCACTCTAGGAGGCTGAGGCGGGAGGATCGCTTGAGCCCAGGAGTTTGAGGTTGCTGTGAGCTATGATGGTACCACCGCACTCTAGCCAGGGTGACAGAGCGAGACTCTGTCTCAAAAAAAAAAAAAGTAAATAAAACAAAATTTAGCTCCTCACTTGCACGAGCCACATTCCAAGTGCTCAATAGCCATGTTTGGCTCGTGGCTACTGACAGTGCAGATACAGAACGTTCCCATCATCACAGAAAGTTCTGTTGTTCTAAACCAACGGTGGCCTCTTTTGGCAACATAACCGATTGAAGAGTTGTACAAAGTATACTTCCGGATCACACATATTTTAAATTTTTCTAAACTGAAAGTATCTTTAAAGGTCCTGAGCAGTGTGGGCAATCTATACTCTTTCAACTTGAATCATCTACTTTATTTGATGAGAAGACTGTTGTCGTTGAGAAAACTAAGAATATTTTAAGAGAAAATCTAAAAGGCAAGGGAATTGTATCTGAGGGGAATTGCTCCAGGATGATCTGAGAAATAAAAGCAAATGATCCAGTATTTTCTCCAATTTTTACTTAATATGAATGTCAGACTAGTCACTAGAAGCTAAAATTGTTAAAACTTTACAAGCTAAAATGTAGACTAGGCAAGAAGCTGCCTGACAAATCACATCTTGTTGATAATATTGAAGCCTGCAAAAGTTGACCAGACATAAGCAGACTTGGAGAAATAATTAATCCAAAATTAAAACCAACAGTTAAAACCACACAAACTAAAATTTGAGACAAAAATCAAATATTCTTGAAAAAGTTTAGATGTACAAAATATAATCTGGGAAAAAAATGAACTTAGCAAAAATGAGGGACACAAAGCACACAATGACAGAGCTGAGATTGTTAAATATTTGATAGGGACCAGAAAAACTTATAGATGAATCAAGTCATAATTGTACAGTTTATCTAGAAAAGAATTGATCCAGATAAAAATAAGCTTAGAGGAATAAAAATTAAAATATAAACCTGTGGAAATCTGTTAAACCATTGGTTTAATGAGCTTCACTATGGAAAATACCTTCTCAATGAAAATGAATTTACTTGGATATATTTTTCTTTAGAATAACTGCATCATGAACGTGAGATCAAACTGCTCCCTGGGCTATGAATTTTCCTCTAAGCCAGGCTTTTGCTGCATTCCACAAGTTTTAGTGTGCAGTATTTTCATTATTATTCAGATAAAAATATTTTCCAAATCTCCTTTTGATTTCTTCTTTGACCCATGGGTTATTATGAAGTTATTTCCTAACTTCTAAATATATGAGGATTTTCTAGCTTCCCTTTTGTTATTGATTTCTAGCTTAATTACACTGTGGTCAGAGATCATCCTCTATGTGATTTTAATCTTTTGATATTGAGACTTGATTTATGACCTGCATGTGGTCAATCGTAGTTCCACATGTATACTTGAAAAGAATATGCATTCTGTAGTCATTGGGAACAGTGTTTTGTATATGTCCATTTAATCAAGTTTGCAAATGGTGTTCAGAACTTAAGTGCTCTTATTGATTTTTGTCTGTGTGTTTTGCCAGTCATTGAGAGAGGTATGTTGTATAAATATCCCATCATTGTATGGCTTTGTCTATTTCTTTTTTTAGTATTTTTACTTGATATATTTTGAGGCTATGTTAGTAGATGCATATAAAGTTACAATTTTATTACTTCCCATTGAACCAAATCTTTGACCATCACAAGATAGTCCTTTTCATCTCTAGAGGGGTTTTTCTCTTAAAGTCTACTTTGTCATTAAGATAGCTCCCTCAGCTACACTGGCTTTCTTTTGATTAGAGTATTCATAGTATATCTTTTTCATACTTTTCTGTCAATCTTTCTTTGTTTTAAGTTTAGATCTGTTGTTAAACAGCACATAGTTCCTATAAAATCCAGTTTGACAATCTTTGTCTTTCAGTCCATTTCTATATAATATAACTGCTGGTATGTTGGGGGTTCAGTTTAGCTTCTTGCTCACTGTCAGTTGTACCTCCTGTTTAACTCCTTGCTCACTGTCAGTTGTACCTCCTGTTTAACTCCTTGCTCACTGTCAGTTGTACCTCCTGTGCAATATTTCTTTTTCTCTTCATTCTTGCCTTCCTTCAGTTGATAGTGTTTATCATTCCATTTTTCCCCATATTAGCTTGGAAATTTTTCACTGTTTCACCCTTTTTTTTAGTAGTAGTACAACAGTTTGCCAGAAAAGGTCCAGGTTAAACAACAACAACAAAAAAGACAATCACATGCATTCATGACTTACCAAAATCAAGTGTTTATTGAGTTTTTCACTCTTCTATAAATACTATTCTTTTAGTTGTTATCCTAAAGATTACAATATGCATTTCCAACTTAGCAAAATCCAGTATTTATTGGTAATTATGACTTCCTCCTTGATGACACAATGACCTTAGACATTGACACTTTCACTTCACTTAGCCCCCTCCAGATTTATATGCCTCTATTGTCATTTTCTAAACTTCTCTCTATGTTTGGAACTCCAAGTGACAGTATTTTTAGATAGTTGATATCCATGTGCACACATTACTGTTGTGTTTTTTTCTACATCTCTGATCATCTGGGATCATTTTTCCTCTGCCTAAAGAACATCCTTTAGTGCTTTCCTTCAATGTGGCTCTGCTGGTGACAGATTCCCTCAGCAGTTGGGGGTGCGTGTGCATGTGCATGCGTGTGTCAGAAAATATCAGTATTTAAACTTAATTCTTCGAACATGTTTTGACTGAGTATTGAATTCTACTTGGCAATTCTTTTATTTCAGCACATTATAGATAACATTAAATATGTAATTCTATTATCTTTCAGTTCAAATTGTTTCTACTTAGAAGTAAGCTGTAAGCCTGACCATTGCATTGATGTGTAATTTCCTTTTTTTCTGGATGTTTTTAAATTTTTTCTTTTCCTTTGATTTACAGAAATTTTATTATGCTTTATCTCGATGTGGGTTTATTTATCTTGTTTGGAGTTCATATGGGCTTCTCGATTCTTTGGCTTGGTGTTTTTCGCTGGTTTCAGAGCTTGGGCTACGTACTGCACTAGGCAGTGGAGAACTACTGAAGGCTTTTGAATGGGTGTGTATGTGACTAACTTTGTTACTACTAATAATGGTGAAAATGATAGCTGCAGTTTTTCATGGACTAGGCATTATGCCAAACATTTAATCTCTTTTCATCTTCACAACTCTATGATCTAGAAATTATTATGCCCATTTTACAGATGAGGGAATCAGGGTTCAGAGTAAAGTAACCAGCCTAAAACCACAGTCAGTAAGTGGCAAAGCCAAGATGGGAAGCCAGGTTTGTCTGACTCCAGTGACTGTGGCATGGCCGCTGGCCACGTGTGACTACTTATGTGAAATTCAATAAAATTTAAGATTCAGTTCCTCAGTCACACAGATGTGGCCAGCGGCTCCCTGTTGGACAGCAGGGCTGTGGGGCATTTCATCATTGCACAGAGTCCTGCGGGCCAGTGCTGCCCCTTAGCTCGGTAACTCTCACAGGACTGGGAAGGGTGTACTGGAAGGAGGTGAATTGGAGGCGAGGAGGCCGGTTATCAACGCCAGAGGTTGAGGCTGGTGATCACCGCCAGAGGTTCTCGGTGCCTGGCCTGAGGCTGCACACAGGGTAGCACTCAGTAAATTTCTGGATGGGTGCCAAGGGCCTGCTGGATGGTGGTGACATGAGGAACAGAACTAAAGGCTTGGGGAACAGGGAGGCCATTCAGTGACATGAGGAGCAGAGAACAAAGTCCTGGCACAGGCTCTGCCCTTGCGGCATGGAACACGTCAGTGCAATAGAAGCCAGGCGTGTGCACACCTGGAAGGGCTGTGCAGTGAGGGAGCCGAGGCCCAGGGAGCTGAGCTGATCTTCCCAGGGAAACCAGCTAGTTGGAGGCACTTCGTAAGTTGCCTTATGAAGTGCTGGCACCACCCTGCCAGAAGAAAGCTCTGAAGGTGCTCTTTTATCACATCTGTGTGACCCTTCCTGTGAAGTTGTTTCAGCACAAAATCCTCTCACTCCAAAGAGTTTGCCTCATTCCTGCTAGTGGCTGAGCCCTGGCCCGGCAGGTGCTCAAAACATGTTTATTGTTCAAAAATGAATTGAGCAGCTGCAGGGTCCTGTAGCGGCCAGCAGAGGGTAGCATCGAACACGCCCAAGCGCACCTCGAGTCGCCGTTAGCCAGACGAGGGCAGTGAGTGGCAGTACCCCCACCCCCACCCCACATTAAACGTCTTTTGTAGGCTGCAGTTCTTTAACAGCCATTGCTTACCAAGACTCCCAGAGCGCTAAGCGTGCTAAAAGTGGCAAGGACCAATAGTTACGATTAAAACCCAGTACCCATGAAGGGCCAGTTACTTTAGTAGAACGATGCTGCATGGTGGCTCTTCCTACCCACCTTTTACAGGTTCCAACAACACCTAATATACCTAGAGAGCCCTCACGGAGTGCTGGCACTATTTTAAGCATGTTTAACCCCCACAGTAACTCTTCGAGGAGGGTAATAGTATCGTCGTCCCATTTGACAGATGAGGACATTGAGTCACCGAGCAGTGAAAGGACTTTCCCAAGGTCATCCGGCTTGTTAGGGACTGAGCTGGGGGTGGGGCGCAGGGTGCAGAACCTGGCCTTTCCCCCAGGGGACGGCGCCTCCCGAGCCCACCTCCACCCTGTGCACGCCTGTGACCCCTGCCACATGGGCTGCAGCTGTCCCTGCCCCGCTGGGACCCCCCACGGCCATTAGACCTCCTAGAGGGATTTCCCCGAGTGCATTATGATCACATTAGCAGCAAGCACACGCTTCCATCATCATTTCAGGTTGAAGAGAAGCTTCAGGAGGATTCCAGAAGGAAATTGCTTCAGCTGCAAGAAATGGGACACAGAGAGAGCCTTATTAAAGTCAATTTGGAAAGGGCAGTAGGTCAGGTAGGCATGTTCCAGAGCCCCCCTCACCGGCCCACGTTCCCTAGCGATTCTCTGCCCCCGGGCAGCAGCCCGAGGGAGGACAGCGTGGTGTCATTCTCCCGTTGATCTGGGCAGAGTGTTTCTGCGGCTTCTCGTCCAGTGGACGTCGCTAAAGAGGTTTCCCCTGCTGGGAAGCTTCCGGCCCTCATGGTGTGCCCTGACCTAAGGCCTTGACCACACAGCCAATCTTGGCTCAGCGCCTGCCCCAGTTAACCGGGTCCCCTGACCCCTGTGGTGTTTCTAGTACTTTCTCCCTAACATTTTTTGTCCTCACATTGCTACAATCTTTCTTCCCCTTGGGCCCCAGCAGATGTCACAGTCAGTGTCTATAAGGAAGTGCCACTTTTCTTAATAAGGTAAAACCCCAGGGTGTCTAAAGTGCGTGTTCGGTGGAGAAGTTCCTGGCAGGGCGGTGAGCCACTCTGACCCAGCTGGTCTGGAGGTGCCATTTCTCAGAAGCTCTGGCCCAGGACAGCCCAGTGGCCCTTCCTGTTACAAATGGCACAGTCGCAAGGGCCAGAACGTGCAGAGATTCTGCCAAAAAGCCAAGGGAGAGCAAACAGGGAACCAAGTGGGAGGGCATGACCCTCCAGAGTACGGCCACCAAGGGCAGCCCATCCTGGACTCCTGCACAAGGGCCCCTCTCCTGGCAACCACGACTCCAGGGGAGCCACAGACATTTTGCATGTGTGTGTGACTGTACTCTACTTCTGGGAGGGGGGGCCCACCATGTCACTCATCAGATTCTCAAAAGGGTCTGGGAACCACCAAAAAAGGTTAAGAGCCACGATCCCTAAAGGATCCCTCTACAGCACCCAGCCCTGCTCCCAAAGCCCTTCCATGTGCTACCGCCAAGCCTTAACCAGGCAGTGTGACCAGGGCTTTGTCCCCACCCACTGAAACTCAAATGTCCGCCACTGTTACCCCCAGTGTCATTCCTCCTGCAGGGTGCCAGCCCCTTAGCAAGGGCAGAGAGCCTGCCAGTATGGCTCTCACCCGACTCATGGTCCCTGCATTCTGTACCCACTAACACACATGCGATTTGAGGGCCTGACCTGTACCCTTTGCCCAAGAGCTGGGGTCCTCATTATAGCTCTGGACCGAGGTCATCCAGGAGGACCCCCAGAGGACCCCCAGGTCTAGACACAAGAGGAAAAGGACAAGTCCTGTCTCTGCCACCCAGGGCCTTCCAACCCCTGTACCTCCAAAGCCAACGAACATGTCACTGCCCTTCCCAGGCAAGTGACTCCAGGACCAAGGCTATGGTCCAGGAGGACCTGTCCCTTTACCTGGGGCAGTCGTGCCTATAGAGAGCCTCTGGTGGCCGTGGGACCGTCACTCACAGGACTTCCTCTGCCCGGCCAATTCCATGGGTGAGCTGGGCCCCTCCCCACGGCCATGAAACCAGAGGTGGCTCGGAGTGCCTTCCATCACTTGGTCTGCCCCAGGCAGGGTGACTGCAGAGCTGTCCTTGGGACACCCACCATTAGAACTCCCCCACGTGCAGTGAACTCCTGTGAAACCCCCCTTGACTCCCAAGTTGACTCAGTGGCCCTTTTGGTCCCTTCAGGGCTCTGCTTCAGAGTCTTTAATGACCACATTTGCTGGTGGACCAAAGGCCCAGGCCAAGGGCTGCCACATTGGTAAATTCCCAGAGAAAGTTGGGCTCCTTTGCCTCTAACTTCTGATGGAACCCAGGACACCTTGGACTTGTAACTCCGCAAGCCCTGGCTTAGTGTAGCTGCTGTTTCATCAGCCTTAACCTGGGAACACCAGCACCCAGGAGGTGCCCAGTGAAAGCTGCTTGAGCTGAAGCAGAGAACCCTGACGTTCCCGATGCTTCTGTGTGCGAGCATCCAGCCAATGCCTCTTGAGTGCCTCTCTGTGCCAGGCACTGTCCTGGGCTCCAGGCGTCCAGAGGTGATGCAGTGGGCACAGTCTTCAGGCCACTATGGGCTAGGCACAAAGTGGCAAGAGAGAGTGCATTCTCCTCTCCCCAGGCTGCCTTGCTGACTGCATAATTTACTTGCGCTGACAGCCTCAATATTTATCTCACAGTCTGGTGCCAACTTAGCAATTACGGAAGAGCGCTCTCGGCCCCAGACTTCCCATTGGATAATTGGCAGCAAGTGGCTCTTCCGAGGGTTTGAGACGTGTGTGCACTGACCACAGGCATCGCCGGGCTGGGCAGGCCTGCCTGAAAAGTAATTAAAGCCTGCTGTTCTCTTTTCTTCTGTCTTTTTTTCACTTCTGCCACTTCCAGCGAGTGGTGACGATTCTGATGGCACAGAGTGATCGCTCAAGCGTGCAGTGCAGACCCTGCTGGTGGCCTCTCCCGCACCCTGAGATGGCAGTGCCACCCCCCCGCCCCCGCCAGCTCCCCCTGCCCCGCTGACACTGTTGCCCTCCCTTTGTGCCACAGCTGGAGCACTTCAGAAGCCAGGTCATCAAGGCCACCTATGGACGGGCAAAGCTGTTCCAGGACAAGCCCATCTCCGACCAACAGGTTAGCCTGCCGTTCTCACCATGTGCATCCTTCACTCTCTTCTTCTTCAGGGATCCGGATTCCAGACCCTGGGAGCATATGTTTCTGTTTTTGTTGGTGGCACATATTTTTCACACTGTTGCTACACCATAAAGATTTGTTTTGATTTTATGGGATTTCCTGGCTTTTAAAGTAAAAGCCAGTTAAACTCCCTTGAAATGTTTCCATGAAAATCAAATTAAACCATCCAGGCTTAGTTCTGGTCTCCAGACATGCACATGTAGCCTTCACTGGCACTGGGAGCGTAGGGCCGTGTCTTCACAGTCGGTGGGTTCTGGCGTGTTCTTTCCACCGACGGCAGAGAGGGTGGACTGTGAATGAGTTCCAAGCCTCCGTGTCAAAGACAGGTAAGAAAACTCACCGTGGGCAGCTGTCATCAGATGTGGGAGAACCCGACTTTCTGTTTATGAGATTATAGCCCCGAGCTCAGTGTCAGGAGTCACTGCTGCCACATGGGGTTCTGGAATAGATCATGGCAACGACACAGGTCTTCGGCTCTGAAGAATAAAGAGAAGTGTCCAGTGACAGGCCCAATGTTCCCCGTCAGAGCCATCACCAAAGCATGTCTCGACTTCCCTCGTTCCCCGCTGCGACGGGGACTCAAGTTGCCACTCTCCAGTCCCCTCCTCCCAAAGCCACCCTGTATTTATATCTTTTTTTTCTTTTTCTTGTCTCACCAGTTAATAGAGAAAATTGCCCAGGTCACTGAGGACAACATCAACTTTCAGCAGAAAAAGTGGACGCTGCAGAAGGAGACCCAGCTCAGCAACTGCAAGCAGGAGCAGACCACCGAGGACATTAAGAAGCTGAAGATGTCCCTAGACAGCTGCCAGGTGGCCTCTTCTTACACCTCCCCCAAATGGTCCCTTTGTCTAATTTCTGTGCCTCTTATTTGGGAAGCTGTCCAGGTTTCGTGGAGCAAGTTGGGCAGAAATGGCCCCCTTTTCTATCCACTTTTGCTCTTGTTGGAGAACAGAAAACAAAGGACCTAAAAAAATGCCTCCAGTGAACTTGGTGCCTGAGCACCGTCACGTATTGACTTGGGAGGCCCCAGCCCCAGAAAAGAAAAGAAAACAAAACACTTCCTTAAATCTCCTGTTATTTTCAGAGAAACCAAAGCAATATTCCTGCACTGTATCTGCATTTTCTCTTTTGGCCCAGCAACAAAAGGCCGTTCCCACCCCTTGCCTTTGGCGGTGGAGGAGCAGGGACAGGGGGTCCGACCATCCGACCATCCCCCGGGCCCCAGACTAGAACCCAGCTTATGGGAGCCGGCAGCTGCCTCTGCTGTCCCTGGAAGCCAGCAGCTACGTGTGGGGCGTTTGTGCAGACGCTGGCTTGTCGGCGCGCTCTGAAACCAGGAAGCCAGGCTTTCCTACCGCTTGTGTTGGTCTCGGCAGCAATGTTCATGAATGGAAGAAGTTTGGTTCTCATTTTACCCTAATGGTGGTTTGGCTTTGGGGGTTGCATATTCCTAAAGGAGGTTCACTTTGACCATCAGAAGTGCAGATTTGAGTGCGGGGGGAAAAAAATAAAAGCTGCCAAAAAAAAAAAAAAAAAGGCAGACCGGGCGTGGTGGCTCACGCCTGTAATCCTAGCACTCCGGGAGGCCGAGGCAGGAGGATTGTTTGAGCTCAGGAGTTCGAGACCAGCGAGACCCCGTCTCTACTAAAAATAGAAAGAAATTATATGGAGAGCTAAAAATATATAGAAAAAATTAGCTGGGCATGGTGGCGCATGCCTGTAGTTCCAGCTATTCGGGAGGCTGAGGCAGGAGGATTGCTTGAGCCCAGGAGTGTGAGGTTGCTGTGAGCTAAGCCAATGCCATGGCACTCACTCTAGCCCGGGCAACAGAGTGAGACTCTGTCTCAAAAAAAAAAAAAAAAAAAGGCAAAGAAACCTGGACCATCCCAGGGCAAGCCAGCACGGGGCGCTGCCTGCTCCGTGGCAAAGTTGAGATTGTTGTCCCTTGCAGATCACGTCAGGTGCTACTTCTGTCCACGGGGTCCGGGCTTCTCACGATCTCATCCCTTTTCAGGCCTGCATGAAGCTGTCCTGCCGCGGCAGCAGCCTGCGGAAGGAGGTGGACCTTCTTCAGAAGCTCCAGCTGAGCCCGCCTGTCTCGGGGCTCCAGAAGGTGTCGCTGGACGTGCTGAGCCTCCCGCTGTCCTGGCTGGAGGAGATGGAGCAGCTCCTCCGGGACCTCGGCATCCCGCTACCCGGCTCTGACAAAGGTGACTGGGGCTTTTTTCTCACATGTTTGCACGATTCTAAAATGTCGCACGAATCCCACTGCAACGAGACATCTGTTGAGGAAGGCTTCGTGGGTGTGAGGCCAAGTGTTCCCTTCTGCAGACTTAACTTTGCTTCTCCACTTGAGAAGTGATTTTCCATTTAAAAAAATGCACAAGTGGGACACGATCACTGGAGAAAAATGAACCATGACAGAGGCAAAAGGAAAATTAAATCCAGACTCATGCTAAAGTCTCTCTCTCAGCGGCACCACTATTTTCTAACTTCCAAGCCATTTTCCTGTGGAATCAATCAGCTGTGTGATTCTAAACAAATGACCTACCCTCCCTATGCCTCAGTTTCCTCACCTGTAAAATGGGATAATATGGAGTACCTACCTCTTTAGGGCCGTTGTGAGGATTCAAATGCATTGATCTGTGTAAAGTACTTAGGATAGCACTTGGCACACAGTAGGTGTTACTGAATGTTTATCAATTTTTTAATTTTATAAAAAGTAGTGTCATATTACACCCAACTTTCTTTAGTTTTATTCGCAATTGTGTGTACATCATCAGGAAGCCTCCCCCGTGTCAGTACACACAGATCTGCTCCGCCACGTTATCGATGGCAGGTATCGAATGCCACTGTGTAGAGTGTGCCAGCATTCATCTCTCCAGTCCCCTGTCACAGGCATTAAAGTTGTTCCCGGTTTGCCACACTCATAACCATGCTGAGAGGCACATTACTGCACATACTCCCACCCGCTGTACCTTCATTTTCCTAGAGGTGGCAGGGCGTCAACGGCTTTCCGCTCAACCGAGACACACTGCGTGCTTGCCGGACGCCAGGCCCCGAGCAGGGCAGAGATGTCGTGGGGCCAGGAACGGGGGACTCCAGGCTGTGGGTGTAGGAGCATTGGCTGTAAAACTCTTCTAGCTTTACCATACATTTAAAGTTTTTTATAATAAAATACTGGGGGGAAAACAGGCACTATCCCTGCCCTCGTAGAGCTTATGGTCTCTGGGGGAGGGCTGAGGTGGGCACTGATGGAAAAATCACTCAAACAAACGTAAAACTTGAATGGTGATAATCACATTGAAGAAGTGCAGGGCTTGACCAGGTCAGGGAGAGCGGGGCATCTGCAGGGTGCATAGGAGTTGTTTGCCAAAGAGGGGCCCGGGGAGAACTCTGGGCAGAGGGAGCAGCGAGGTGGTGGGGAGGGGGGCATGGAGAGCTCGGGCGCAGGGGTGGGGCAGGCTGGCGAGGGAGGGGCCATGCACGTGGGGGCCTGCAGGGCCCTGGTAAGAGGCTCTGCTCTCTCCTGAGAGCAGCAAAAAGCTACTGGAAGGTTTTAAGTAAGGAGCTGATGGAACAAGTTTGCATTTTGAGACAATCATCTTGGTGGCAGCTGGTAAATGCCCTGGAAGGTGGTCAGCGTGGAGGCCCGGGAGCCCACCTGGGAGGCTGCCGTAGGGATGACGTGGCCACAGTCAGACAGGGTGGGGATGAGGAAAGAGAGAAGATTCTGGGGCACTCAAGGGGCGAATCCACATGCCTCAGTGCTGGCAAAGGAGATGGCTGGAAGGGAAGTAACAGGGAGTGGTCTACACGACCTCTAGGTTTCTGGCACGTATAAAAGGACAGATGTGGCCGGGGGCGCGGTGGCTCACGCCTGTAATCCTAGCACTCTGGGAGGCCGAGGCAGGAGGATCGCTCCAGGTCAGGAGTTCGAGACCAGCCTGAGCAAGAGCGAGACCCCGTCTCTACTAAAAAAATAGAAAGAAATTAGCTGGACAACTAAAAATATATAGAAAAAATTAGCTGGGCATGGTGGTGCATGCCTGTAGTCCCAGCTACTCAGGAGGCTGAGGCAGAAAGATTGCTTGAGCCCAGGAGTTTGAGGTCGCCGTGAGCTAGGCTGATGCCACGGCACTCTAGCCCGGGCAACAGAGAGAGACTCTGTCTCAAAAAAAAAAAAAAAAAAAGGACAGATGTGATTCCTTCACTAAAATTCAGAGTGGGGAACACAGGATGAGGCCCAGGTTTGAGCAGGAAGATGAGCGTGAGGTGCCTGAGAGACATCCAAGATGTGGTGCCCAAGAGGCAGCTGTTCCCTGGGTGTCTTGTCTGGAGACAGATGATGACACTGTGTCCCCAGCACCTGGACGGCAGGTGCCACATAGTGAGGCTTACCGGGGATCTGCGGGGGGAAGGACAGAGGGACGATTAAAGCCATGGGTGCGAATGGTATCACTTAGGAAGGTTGTTTCGGTTCTTCAATCTTGAAGCACAACCTGAACTCAGACCCATGTTTTACCTGATTTCATATAAGCTCAAAACTCACATGAAAGTGTTGCGTGGGAGGCAGAGGGCACAGGGCCGCACCTCAAGGAACTCCAGCATTTTCAAACTTGCTGCTGCTCCTCGCCAAGTCGCCCTCCAGAGAGGCTGCGTGAATTTGACGTTCTTGCGGCAGTGACTAGTAGAGGAGTGACCGTCAGCTCTGCCGCTGCAGCACCCCCGGCAGGATGTCTCCAAAGGATCCAGAAGGTGGTGTCAAGTTCCTAAAAAAAAAAAAAGCAAGATGAATTTTCATGTACGAGCCTCCCCCTCATCATGTCCTAGAGTGTTGCTGTTCTCGTAATCACGGCAGAGTCGTGAGCTTACATGAAATTAGGTAAAACACGCATCAGAGTTCTAGACTGGAAGTAAAGCAAAGGCAGACCATGATGTCTAGCCCAGGAAGAGTAAGGCCACGCTGTGTGTGCACTGTCCCCTCCCTGCTCCCAAGGCCATTTTTGCAATTATAGCCTTTGCCTGTAAATCTAATCATATGTTAACGTAAAGACATGTGGGTCATACAGTTAAGCAGTCAGGCCAGCAATTCCAAAAAGGGTGAGAAAGACTGGTTTTAGGCAGCATTTCTCAGACCCACCATTTTTTTCTCCTGACTTCAGTCATGAAATTTGAGCAACATCAAACAGGTCTCTGGGCTGGGCACCGTGGTTCACACCTGTAATCCCAGGACTTTGGGAGGCTGAGGCCAGGAGTTCAAGACCAGCCTGGGCAACATAGCGAGACCCCATCTCTACAAAAAAAATTTAAAAATTAGCCAGGCGTGGTGGCATACACCTATAGTCCCATCTACTTGAGAGGCTGAGGCAGGAGGATCCCTTGAGCCCAGGAGTTCAAGGCTGCAGTGAGCTATGATGACGCCACTGCACTCTAGCCTGGGCAACAGAGCAAGACCCTGTCTCAAAACAAAAAACAAAAAAAGGGGGTCTCTGTAGAATCCCCCCTATATTAATCTGCACTGTGGATCTACAGGAACAGGATAAAGAATGAATGCAGTGTTTCTACAATATGGTCTCCTTCTTTGCTGCCCTTACCCCTGGCTAAGGTCTCTCGGAGTAGTAATGTGCTACAGACCACCTGTTGGCAAACAGTGGTGTGCTGACCATTCTGTGATACAACTGGTTGGTTCTGAGAAGTCAAGAAAAAAGAGTGGAGAGTAAGGCTAGTGAGTAGGGCCCGTCCTTCTCCCACTCAGCAGGGGAGGAATTTGATGGTAAAAGGTGTTTTCTCTTCCAGTACGAGCAATGTTATGGCAAGGGCCCAAAGCCTAAAAGAAAGGAGTGAACTAGGGGATTCCTGTATTTTCTTCCACTGCACTGACCCCTGCCCAGAGCTACCTACATGAGGAGCAGGAGGCAGGCCATGTTGGAGACGATGATGGTGATGATGATGATTAGGATGGTGGTGGTGATAATTAGTTGGTGATGATGGTGATGACAGTAGTCATGGTTCATTATTGAGCGCGTATATTCCAGATGCCTTCTCAGCATTTTATATACACTGTCTCAGTTCATCTTCACAATAACTCTGTGAGGCAAGCCCCATTATCCTCTGAGGAAACTGTGGCTCAAAACTGTTTTTATGGCCAGGTGCAGTGGGAGGCCCAGAGGGGAGGATCATTTGAGGCCAGGAGTTTGAGTCCAGCCTGAGCAAGAGCGAGTCCCTTTCTCTACTCAAAATAGAAAAATTAGCTGGGCGCGGTGGCATGTGCCTGTAGTCCCAGCTACTCAGGAGGCTGAGGCAGGAGGATCACTTGAGCCCAGGAGTTTGAGGTAGCAGTGAGCTATTATGACGCCACTGCACTCTAGCCCGGGTGACAGAGCAAGACTCCATCTTACAAAAAAAGTTTTTATGATTATTCCACCAGGATAAAGTGATTGATTCAAGGTACTTCACATTGCTGAGGCTGGCAGGGGGTCCCCAACCTATCGATCACCTTCCGCAAACACGCCCAGGTGCCTCCTATGTTGGTGGTTCCCAAGAGAAGGGCGAGAACCAGGGATTGTTTGGCTTCTCCTGGGAACTTGTCACTGCGTTACACCTTTACCCGCACTGTGTGCTCTCAGCCTCCCTCCAGCCCGATGAGGGAAATGCGTTTCTGTCTTTAATTTGAAGGTGAGGAAACTGAGGTTCAATAACCTTAAAACCATGCGCAGGGTCACACCGCTGGTACATGGTGGTGTCAGGACTCAGACTGAGGTCTCTGTGATCCTACCACTGTGCTTTCCTGGGACCCCATACTTCCTCTGAGGATCCAGCAAGGTACCAGGTCCTGGCCCGATTCCCAGAGGGCAGGTTCTGCCATTGACGCAGGCAGAGACAAAGCTAAGCGTTCTTATTCCCCAAAGTAAACTGCACCTGATCACAGCCCAAGCCTTCACCCGGTAAAGCCCCATTTGCAGTGTAGTGGGATGGGTCTAAGTTTGGACTTAGGGGACCACCTGCCAAGGCTTGGATTTCAACTGTGCACTTGCTAGTTGTGTGCGCAAGTTACTTGACATCTTTGTGCCTCCATTTACTTGTTCATAAAATGGGCATAAAGTCTCACAGGGCAATTGCGAGGGCCGAATGACGTGACACACACACAAATGGCAGTGCCTGGATCACAGTGAGCCCTTCATAAATGGGAGCTGCTATCGTCGTCGGCCTCAGATACTTGATTTAATTTGGCCTAAACATGGTGGCAACCAGCTAGCTATGTGCGTGGGCAGGGCAGCTTGTTTCGCTCACGCCCAGGTGACTCCATCTGGAAGGCCTGCCCCGTCTCCACTTGGCAGCACACAGGGTTCACTCAGCCATGAGCGCTCAGCTGGGTTGAAGCCAGAAGAGCCCTTCCTACGCCTCCTTCTTAGAGGCAGGACAATGGGCCCGGTGTCCCAGCTGCCAAGTGGCTGAGCTGGGACTCAGTCCAAGCCCCTCTGACCTCAGAGCCCCCACCCCTGGCCACCATGCTACCTGCCTTTGAGAACATCCTCCTAAGAGAGAAAACTCGAAACAAGCTGGGTTTGTAAGTCCTGAAATAAATCCCGTGGAGTCCAGGTGGTTGGGTGACGTCATGAGCCACCCAGAAGGTGAGGCCTGGTAGGGCTCACGTGCGTGTGGCTGCTGTCTGATGGGAGGTCAGCTGCGTGGGCCGGCGGGGAAGATAGGAGACACCTGAGGGGGACCTTGAACGCCGCCTTCTCAGGCTTCCCTTGATAAGGGAAAGAAAGGACGTTTTACATTTTTCTCTGGAAGCTCAATTGTTTGTGTCTATTTCTGCAAGACTTTGTTACAAAAAAAAGGCTTTCCTGCATACAGGGAAAACCACTCTTTCTCAAACATCCAAGATACACAGTATCTTTCAATGAAGAGAAACCCAAGTGCAACACAATATGCATAGTGCTCCCTCTGTGGGTTTTTTTTTTTTTTCTTTTTTTGGAGACAGGAAGTTTAGTAGGATTATAACATTTTCTTTTTTCTTTTCTGTTTTGAGACAAAGTCTCACTCTGTCACCCAGGCCAGAGTGCAGTGTTGTGATCATGGCTCACTGCAGCCTTGAACTCCTGGGCTTAAGCGATCCTCCTGCCTCAGCCTCCCAAGTAGCTGGGACTACAGGTGCCACACCTGGCTGATTGTTCTATTTTTTTGTAGAGACAGGGTTTCACCCTTGCTCAGACTGGTCTCAAACTCCTGGCCTCAAGCAATCTTCCTGCCTCAGCCTTCCAAACTTCTGCGATTATTGGTGTGAGCCACCACACCTGGCCCATTTTTGTTTTTCAAAAATGTCAGTATCTGACCAAAAGAAAAATCTGGAGAAAGAGACATCAAACTGATAAGAGTATTACCCCAGCAGGGTGAGATTGCATAGGACTTTTACTTTCCTTCAGTCGTTCAACAACCATTTATTGAGGGCCTACTGTGTGCCAGCCACTGTGCAGGACACTGAAGGTGCAGCTGCGAACACTTCCCACATTGTGAATTTCTGTAATGTTTGGATTTCTTGTAATGAACACATAGAGCTTTTGTAACCAGAAGTATGATGAAGACTTGCTCCTTCTCCCAAAGAGCAAAATGCCATTATGATTACGGTTCATCATCTACTCTAGAAACACGATCAGACACTCACTCTCCCCTTCAGCATCCGGTTCTCTTTGGAGCCCAACCATGATTCGCTCCTTCCCCTTCGGTTCCTGGGTCACAGCTTGCAGCTGAGCAAAGTCTCAGACTCATCGAGCCTGAGCTGCCACAAATCCCTGTACTCGCCAGGCCAACGTCAGCCCGGCCATCTCGCCTCCTGCCTCCTTGGTGTCCTTGCAACACACCTTTCCCAATGCACCCCTGATGTCGGCCCGTCCACCCCTGTACTCGCACACTCCAACCTCTGACAAGAGAGCGGCAGACCTCAGTCTGAGTCTGATTCTGCCACTTACCAGCTCTGTAGCTTAACCCTGCTGGGCTTCTGTGCTTTCACCTGTAAATACGGACACACTTCCTTGAGGGGCGTTTATATTGAATACTAGAGAATGTGCTAAACTCTTGGCACGGTGCCTGGCACAGAGCAAGTGCTTTGTACTTGGTAGCTATTATTATAACACTCTATTCTCACTCTTCCATGCTGGAAATTCTCAGAAAGTTGCACTGTTGGAAAGCAGGGCCCCAGGCCCCAGCAAGTTCAACTCCCTTCCTTTCTCTTCCACACCCGCCTCTTCCTCCTTCCCTCCTCTCTCCTCCAGGTCCTCCTTCCAGGCGCAGCTCTTCCCTCCGCTGCACCTCCCTTCCCGGGGGACCTTGTGCACAGGATCCTGCCTGGCCGGCTCCGTGCTTTGGCATCCACAGCCTCTCTTCCCTCTTAGCTCCCTCCCTTTGCTAATGTGCACTTCGAGATGGCTCTAGCGTCCAGAAAACGTAATTCTTCCCTGGAACCCACGGCTGCCTTCACCCCTCTCCTGTTGCTCTCGCTCCTGTGCCCGCCCCTGAGCTTGCAGAAGTGCGCTGCACCCTCTGTCTTCATTGCCGGCTTCCTGCTTTGGCTCTGCCTCTCTGCCAGGTGACTGACATGGAGCCCTGCTGCACCGGCCCGCCCAGCGCATCCCCCGGGCCTGTCTCTGGCCCACCCAGCACGCTCGGTTCTCCTCCTGGGAACCCTGTCGCCCCTCAGCTCTGGGCCTGCTGCGCCTGCCTCTCCCCTGAGCTTGCCGGTTTGTCTTCAGCCCCTTCACCCATTCCTGTCCTTACCGTGAGTCAGCCCCTGGTCCTCCCACCCCCGTCTCCTCCTTCACGGAGAAATTTCCCATGTCACCTGCTTCGGCAGCCATGCCTACGCCGCGTCCAGGCGGGGCTGCTGGGAACAGCGGTGCGGGGAGTCCAGCCCAGGCAGCGGACGGGGTCCCTGGCAGGGGGCCGCATCCACCCGGAGGGAGGGGCTCTGTCCAAATCCACATAAGGACCCTGGATGGGCAGCAGCAGCCCTGCCAACCCGCATGTCCAGCTCCCTGGGACCACCTCTCCCTGGAGTCCTGCCGACATCTCCAATTCCACAGTCTGAGACATAGCAGGGGCCTCCCCTCCCACCCCACTCCCGCCTGCCTCCCTCCTCTGTCTGGCAGCAGGGCCACCATTCTACCCCCCAAAAAGGCTTTCTCTCACATCCTTTCTTCTCATCCCTCTTCCCCCACCTCCGTGGAGAGCAGCAGCACTGCCTAGCTGGCCGCCCTCGGGCTCGCAGTGGAGCTCCCGGCCTGGCACTCGGGGGGGGGGGGGATCTTACCACTAGGGCACATCCAGCCATGTCTGCAGACATTCTTGGTTGTCACAGCTGGGGTGGGGTGAGTGGGGTGCCCCTGGCATCTAGTGGGGAGGGGCCGGAGACGCCACTAAACATCCTACACAGCACGGGACAGCCCCACAGCGAGGAATTGTCTGGCCCGACATGTCAGTAGTGCTACGGTGAAGCAGCCCTGCCAGCTCCTGCCTCTCACACAGCCCAGCTGTTCTGGAAAACACCCTTCCAGGCCAATGCTCTGCGCAGTCGGCAGCTGGAATAGCAGCGACTCAGACCCTGGAGTCACACCAACCGGAGCCAAGTCCTGGCTCAGCCGTTGGCCAGCTGTGCGGCGTTGGGCAGCCACACGGCTGGGGG
>CM052444.1:98857191-98875634 GCA_028533085.1 Varecia variegata | reverse complement strand
GGTCAGCAGCTAGGTGGTTCTGCTGACTTGGGTGGGCTTGCCCACTTGTCTGGGTGTTGACTGGCCTTTGGCTGATCCAGGCTGGCCTCAGCTGGAGCAACTTGACTCTCTGCTCCACGTGAGCCATCCTCCAGTGAGCTGGCCTGGGTATGTTCTCGTGGAGACTGCACAGGTACAAGAGAAGGCAGGCCCAACCACATGGAGCTTTTCAATCCTCTGCTTGTGTTGTGTCTGCTGACATCCCATGGGCCAAAGCAGGTCACATTGGCTGAGTCCAGTGTCAGGGGGCGGGGTAAGGACAAGCCACTGCAAATTACATAGCCCTAGACCTGGACAGAGGGAGCGTAAAGAACCGGGACCACCACCATGCCAAACCAGAGCCCCGAGTCTCTAGGGATTAGCAAACTTTTTCCTTAAGGGCCAGATAGTAAGTATATTAGGCTTTGCAGACCGTATTCACACCTGTTCAACTCTGCTATGGTACAACAAAAGTGGCCTTAGACAGTACGTAAACCATGATAAGCATGACTCTGTTCCAATAAAGCTTTATTTACAAAATGAGTCAGTAAGCCATATTTGGCCTGTGGACTGTGGTTTGTCAACCCCTGGTCTAGTCCATTCTCCACGTTTTACAGATAGGGATATTGAAACCCAGAGAGGTTGGTGACTAGTTCAGGGTCACACAGTTAACTGACAGAAGAATCAAGACAGACTCTCAGGTCTCCTGGCTCCTAGCTCACTGCTTTGTCTCTCAACCCAGCAAATAATAACTAATAATTTGAGCCACCATTTACTGAGCACCTACTATGTGCTAAGCACTGTGCTGAAAGTTTTCCATCATCATCTCACGTAATCCTTACAACTCTAAGAGGTGGATACCATTATTAACCTCATTTTCTAAATGAGGAAGCATCTAGAAACAGCTAGAGCTGGGATTCCATCTAGATCCAGAGTCTGAATCCTTAACCACTATATTCTACTGCTTCCTCACCCGTAACTAAGTGTAGTTTGTCTATGTTTTTAAGAAAGTTTTGTGCAAACCTTTGTCCCCTGAAAAGTAAACAGTTGGTAAAGAAATGTGGAAACGACTCCTTAGCGAGGCCTGTCCCCATCAGTGTCAGTTTCCTTTTTCTCATTTCAGATCAAGTTCAACTGTTCTCAGGAAACTCAGCAGTCTTTCCTGCAAGAAAAGCTGCGGGAGCACCTGGCAGAGAAGCAGAAGCTGAACGTGGAGAAGCAAGAGCAAGAGGAGAAACTGAAAGCCAGAGTCAGGCGGCTGATGGAAGAGAAGGAGGTAAGGTGGTCCCTGTCGTTTACTTTACTACAGGAAACTGACGCAATGGCCTTTTCTCTGGGAGATCGAGGGCACGCGCTTAGATGGAGACATCTCAGCAACTCCTTGCTGGGTGCTACGGAACTAAGTTAATTAAACAGGGTGAATAATTTGGGAGGATTTAACATGAAGTTCGAATTCTAAAACTCACAGCAAACCAACCTGAAAAGGCAGGATTAGTGAAATTTCAGGAAGTGGTACCTTATTTGTCTGTCTATGGAGGTGGATTTTACAAACCCGAGTGACTGCAGCAAGTCTTGGTTTGTAACTGGCAGACTGTTTTCGGGCGTGTGCAAGATCCACTTCAGATTACAAGTCTCAGTCTTTTACTTTCTCTTCATACATATCAGGGAAAACAAACTGCCAAACTTGCCACTTACTTTTCTAGAAACCGGGCCAATTAAAAGGTACCTTACAGCAGCGTCTCTCACCTCCAAGGTGCCCGTGACTCATCAGGATCTGGTTGAGATGCAGGTTCTGACTCAGCAGGTCTGGGCCAGAGCCCGGAGTCCGCTGATTCCCAGCAGGCGCCCAGGCGGCACTGGCGCTGCCTGTCTGGTCCCCCACGATTCCCTGACAGCAAAGGCTGAGAGGAAGGTTTTCCCAAAGCTGCTTGATGAGTAGTTTGTGTTTTAAAGCAACTTTTGTGCAAGCCTTTGTCCCCTGCAAAGTAAACAACTGGTAAAGAAATGTGGAAATGACTTCTTAATTAGGCCTGTCCTGGGTGATGTGTTAAAAACAGATTCTTGGCCCCCACCCCGGACCCCTTGAATCAGAATCTCTGGACAGGGCCAGGAAGCTGCATTTAATATGACGGTTCTCCTCATCCTCTTAGAGTTAGCTCTTCCTGATGTTCAGGGACCCATCGTGAATTTCACTGCCCTCAAGGCCACCATCCTAGGTCAGGGACTCATGACTTTGGCTACACTTTTGTCATTTAGGAGATTAAAAAATACTGATGCCTTGCACCTATCCCCCTACCCCCAGGTTCTGATCTAACCGGGGTGAAGGTGTGGCCTGTGCTCTGGGATTTGTAAATGCTCCCAGGTGACTACGATGTGCAGCTGTGGCTGAGAACCACTGTCGCAGGTGGATGTGGAGTGCTGGTTCTCATGGCTCCCCTCCTCCCACCCACTTCAAGACAGCAGCCCCCAGATCCACTGGACCCCAACTCTTCCCTGGCACCTCCTTTCTTCCCCTGAGGAGGACCCGACCTGCCTCTTTCTTTGTCTTTTCCTGGCTCCACTCGGTGACTCCCAACTTGGACCATGTGTCTCTGTCACACACGCCTGCTCTCCAGACCTGCCCAAACCTCTGCTGCTTTTATTTCCTTTCTCAACGTCATGTCAGTCACCTCAAGACATCTCGCTCCTCTCCTCCCTCTTCTCTGCCTCTGTCTCTGTCTCTGCCTTTCTGCCTTTCGTGAAATGAAAGATTAAAAAGGAAGAACCATCTGACCGAAATCCTGTGTCCTCTGCAGAATATTAATGGTAGCCATAAATCAAGCTGGGGACATTCTGAAGAGCACTTAGAAATAGAACAGCCAGCACCTTCACCAGGAAGAGCCTAGAAATCTTCATTATCTTCACAAAACACTCCACCTGTGTCTTCAGTCCCTTCTGATTAACTTCTCCCTTTAGCATCAGCTTCCCAAGTGACTTATTTTCTTTTTTCAATCTTGGACTGACTTTTTCCATTGCTGGGGTCTGGTATTCCAGCCCCACCACGTTGAACACCAAGATGGACACCAGCCTGGGCTTCCCAGACGCCTGTTGATCATGTTGGTTCTGGCAGAGAGTGTTTCAAGAGCTGGTTTCAAGCCCCCTTTTAAACACACAAATCGGCCAGGTGCGGTGGCTCACGCCTGACACTCTGGGAGGCCAAGGAAGGAGGATCGCTTGAGGTCAGGAGTTGGAGACCAGCCTGAGCAAGAGCCAGACCCCGTGTCTACTAAAAATAGGAAAAATTAGCTGGGCATGGTGGTGCACACCTGTGGTCCCGGCTACTCGGGAGGCTGAGGCAGGAGGATCGCTTGAGCCCAGGAGTTTGAGGTTGCTGTGAGCTATGATGATGCCACTGCACTCCAGTTGGGGCTACAGAGCAAGATTCTGTCTCAAAATAATAATAAACACAAACCTCAGTGCACCCCACCCCCTTGCAGAAGGAGGCAGCAACGTCAGGTCCCTGCCAGACAGACTGTGACACTCAAGCGTCACCCTTCCTCGACACTGTATTCATCAGCTTGGCTCTGGGGACTCCTCTGAGGGTAACTTCTAGGACTCAGTGTCGGGTGCCATGACTTTAAGTGAATCCACCTTGTACCAGCTGGTGCTCCTCGCCCCACCCTTTCTAAAAATACACGTGTCTAAGCTGATTAATTAGGCTCCCTTTCGTGATCCTGACTTGTTTGATGACTTTGTTTCAATGGTAAAAAAAGAATTCTCAGTTCTTTTATCAATCTAGCCTTCTTTTCTTATTACAAATTTTTAACAGCAGTCATTTGATTTGTGCACACAGCAATGCTTTAGATCAGAGGTTGGCAAACTTTTCCCATAAAAAGCCCAATAGTAAATATTTTCAGTTTTGCAGGCCATGCTCTCTCTGTTGTGACTAGTCAACCCTGCTGCTGTTGTGCAAAAGCAGCCATAGACCATGCACAATGAGTACAGAGTGTTCCAATAAAACTTTATTTACAAAAAACAGGCAGTGGGCCAGATTTGGTCTGTAGGCCATATAGTTGGCTAATCCCTGGCTTAGAACACAGGCTTTAGAATCAAATGGGCTGGGGTTCTAATCTCTGCTTACATGATTTTAGTAAATTAGACAGACTTCTTTTTTTTTTTTTTTTTTTTTGAGACAGAGTCTTGCTTTGTTGCCCAGGCTAGAGTGAGTGCCGTGGCGTCAGCCTAGCTCACAGCAACCTCAAACTCCTGGGCTTAAGTGATCCTACTGCCTCAGCCTCCTGAGTAGCTGGGACTACAGGCATGCGCCACCATGCCCGGCTAATTTTTTTTCTATATATATTTTAGTTGGCCAGATAATTTCTTTCTATTTTTAGTAGAGACGGGGTCTCGCTCTTGCTCAGGCTGGTCTCGAACTCCTGACCTTGAGCAATCCACCCGCCTCGGCCTCCCAGAGTGCTAGGATTACAGGCGTGAGCCACCGCGCCCGGCCTAGACAGACTTCTTAATCTAAGCCTGTTTCCTCCTCTGCAAATCGGGGAATGCATGGTTATCATTCATTCCAGTACTGCGCCAAGCATGCCTTGCTCATCGTCCCATGTACTCCTCACATCAACCCAGCAAAGGAAGCACTATGACTATCCCCATTGTACAGACAGGGAAACCGAGGCCTCTCTAGCTTCTCACGTACCCAGGGCCCTACAGCTAGGAAGGGTTGATCCAGGGCTCTAGTCTGGGCCTGCTGACTCCAGAGCCCAGGCTCTGAGCTCCCGGGCTGTGCTTCCTACAGTCTACCCGGCGGTGTGGTGAGGAGTGAAGAGGTGAACCACGCAGTGCCTGGCAGAGTCCGCATTCCTGCCATGGCAACCATGTCTGTTAAACAACAGTCATTGACTTGCAGGCCTTGGAGGAAAGCGTCACTCAAGAGAGAAACAGAGCAAAGGAAGCGTTACAGAAAGAGCAGACGAGAGCCCAAGAGCTGGAGAACCGCTTAGTCCGCCAGAAGGAGGTACGCAGCTGGGGGTGGGCAGAGTGGCTTGAGCCCAAATCAAGGCCCTACAGCTAGGAAAGATGGCTCCAGGGCTCTAATCTGGGCCCGCCGACTCCAGAGCCCACGCTCTGAGCTCGGGGCTGTGCTGCCTGCAGTCTCCCCGGGGGGTGTGGTGAGGAGTGGAGAACTAACCACACACGGCCTGGCAGAGTCCACACTCCAGCCATGGTAACCACGTCTATTAAACAACGGTCATTGACTTGCAGGCCTTGGAGGAAAGCATCACGCAAGAGAAAAACAGAGTGAAGAAAGCGTTACAGGAAGAGCAGATGAGAGCCCAGGAGCTGGAGAACCGCTTATCCCGCCAGAAGGAGGTACGCAGCTCGGGGAGACAGAGTCGGCTCGGACCCGATCCGGCTCGCGGGCCGTGTGGAAGTCAGTTCAGAACCGAGGTGGCCAGGGTAGAGCGGAGCAGAGCGTTCCTGGTGTGATTTGTCCTTGGTGGGCTCAGCTACTTCGGGAAGTACCAGGGACCTGAGAGAACCCTGGAGTTGTAGCCTTAACGACCGGTTGGTAAAAATTGTAAACAGCGTAAAACATGGGCATAGGTAGGGCTTGGGAGACAGATTGGAGCTGGTGACATGGGTGTCTTCTGCGTGGATGTTGTGTTCCAAAGCGTAGAAACGGGAATGACAGAGTCATGGACCTCAGGGGCTGCGCGAGTCCTCCACCAGCACCCCAAAGTCATCCAACCTCCAGCTCCAGCACCGAGGAATTGTCCACAGCCCAGGACAATCCACCCAGGGCTGATGCCTTGGCTGGCAGAGAGTTTTTCCTTCAGGTTGAGTTGGGACAAAAGGGTTTGGGCGTCACTCCCCCACCCACCCCAGGCTCCTTCCGCTTGATAACTTAAAGGTTGGAGAGTGGAGGCAGCTGCTCCTCCCAGCCCAGGTGCTCTTGTTTCTCCCTCTGTGCCTCACAGGACAGGAGCCTGGCCCTGGTCCCCTCCTCTGGCCTGCCCTGCCCTTCAGAAGTCACAGACTGGAAGCTCACTGGCTGAAAGGGCCTGCAGATATGTTATGGTTGGCTCCAGAGTGTTTCATTTGGAATTCATAAAATTTATTTAAAAACCCACATTTCCATCCTCTCTTGAAAAGTCAGAAAATCTGGCCCTCATTTCTACTTGGCAAAAATGGCCTGGAGCCTGACCAGTTAGTAGCAGTTTGCCACAGTCCTCGCCATTCCCTACTGTGTTAAACACGGCCCACTTCATTTTTAGTCTCTGCCTGGCCCTTACGGGTATTTAAGTTTGCGACCCATCACCCACTGTCTTCCTAAAGTGGGGTAACGAGAACCAAATACTCTTCTCCAGCTGTGGCAGCCTAAGGTAGAACTCTCCCCTCCCTTGTTGACGATGTTGTACTTCTCTTAATATGCTCAAACTGGCTTTCGGGAAAGCTCTATTACATTGTTGATTCATGTTTAGCTTGTGGTCCCCTCAGATCCCCGAGCCTTTTTCACACATGCTTTCATTAATCCCTCAATCCCGAGACTGCACAGAGGAGTGCAAGCTTTGCAACCAGATGAGATCCAAGTCTGAATCCTGGCTGGGCTACTTCCTGGCTGTGGCAGATCTATCAATACCTCTCTTCTTGAAAGGCTGCGAGGGTGAGATACAACATATAGTGAAGTGTCCGGCCCAGCATTGTGGCTGAGTAAGTGGTAGCTATTGTCATTGTCCCTGTTTGCCACTTCTGCCTCTACCTCTATTAGGGCCATTGTTTTCTGCTCACCCTCACTCCTCAGGGTAAAGCCCTTGCCCACCCACCCACCGCTGCGGCAGAAATAAGAAGACAGCCAGGCAAAGCCTGTGCAATTTGATCTGTAAACAGTGTCACTGAGGCTTATCCCTGAGTTATTCCTCCAGGGGTGGTGAGGAGGAGGAGGGTCTGCAAGGAGTCACTCGAGTCAAATGCCACCAAGAGGTCAACCGCGTGGGGCTTGGGGAAGGCCTTTGAATTTAGAGATTTCGAGGTCATGGGGGACTTCAGGAGAAAGATTTAAGCTTCTTTGCAGAGAGGAACTGTGGCGGGTCACCCCAGGTCTATTAGAACGTCAGCCCGCTCGTGGCAGAACCTGTCTGTGGTTTCCCGTCGAGGGAGTTTGAGAGAGGAGTCCCAGCCACAGACCTCAGGCAACCTCAAGTGGTTATTCGATTTTTTCATTTTATTAGCTCTTCCTCCACAGTATCAGACGAATCTTTAAGGACAACAACACAAGCAGTCGGTCATAATTTGGGTTTTGAGATCACGTTAAAGGTTAACCCCATTACCTGCTGTGAGTGAGCTCGGGAGCCCGTGTGTGAGCTGCGAGAGGTCTCTCTCCCCTGCTGCAGAGGAAACACCGAGAAGAAGGCCTGATAGGTGCGTGGACATGGGATCAGATGCAGCAGAGCCAACCCTAAGTCGCTAGGAAGTGCCTCCAAGTCTCTTTCACAGTTTATGGGGAAATGTCCTGCCCTGGAACCCACTGAAAACATTCAAAATAAACGTGAAATTCCCATGTCGCTGCTCTTCTGCTTCGTTTAGGGCTGGTGTTGGGACAGTAGAGTGTTAGAGTTTTTAAAACTACTTCTCACTGCAAAACATACAAGCTGTCAGCTGTATTATGGATGGAATTCTTTCTGCGGGCTAATCTGGGGCCCTAACCATCGGCTATAGTGGTAACCGTGTTCCAGGTTCCGAACAGTCAAGCTGGTGCTTAGAAGACAAGCTGTTCGAGGCCAGGCGTGGTGGCTCACGCCTGTAATCCTAGCACTCTGGGAGGCCGAGGCGGGAGGATCGTTTGAGCTCAGGTATTCAAAACCCGCCTGAGCAAGAGCAAGACCCCGTCTCTACTAAAAATAGAAAGAAATTAGCTGGACAACTAAAAACATATAGAAAAAATAGCCGGGCATGGTGGTGCATGCCTGTAGTCCCAGCTACTCGGGAGGCTGAGGCTGGAGGATCGCTTGAGCCCAGGAGTTTGAGGTTGCTGTGAGCTAGGCTGATGCCACGGCACTCTAGCCTGGGCAACAGAGTGAGACTCTATCTCAAAAAAATAAAAATAAATAAATAAATAAAAAAGAAGACAAGCTGTTCGAAAGCTGAGGTCCCCTTTCCTGCAGTGACTAGAAACAGCTGGCAATTTATTTCCTTTGGTGATTTGCATTGACCGTTTAGTTGAACAGCTTATCAGCAAGTAACTTCCTAGACAAAATTCCTTGATTGGGGCACCAAATACGAACCACGCTTTCTTCCCTGCGTCCTACCAGAGCATTTCCTGCGAGGCTCTCTCCCTCCCTCTTCTACAAATTGGCATATTGCGACTCAATAATTCAGTATACTGCCCTCCTCTTGAAACTGGATTCTCTTTAAGTGATTTATTTCAATAATGGAAAATTTCATTATTAATGAGATTCTTCTTTTTATCAGAGAGGCTGCCTGGTCCAGCGATAAGAAGCCTGGGCCCTCTGCTCACCGCTGCCGAGGGCCTCTGTGCTTTTCTCTGGCAGACTGCACGGCCTTGGGCCCTCCCGACTTCCAGTTCCTCGGTTTCCTCATCTGTAAAATGGGGCTGCTCACAGCACTTCTCTGACAGGGTTGCCGTGAGAGTGAAGGGCTGGCCAGGGGCCCAGCGTGTCATCGCCACCCCCAACGTTTTAGCTGTTACCGTTATTATTATTAGCAACTTCCCCCCTAGGTGTGCAGCAACCCAGAGCCCTGGTCATTGACTTGCAGGTTTGGGAGAGCAGCATGGCCCACGAGAAAAGAAAAGCGAAGGAAGCCGTAGAGTCGGAAAGGAGAAAAGTCCAAGATCTGGAGAACCACTTAACCCAACAGAAGGAGGTATGAGCAGCAGAGGGAGAGTGGGCGTGGCAGCCAGAACCTTCCGGAAGGAGCCCCAAACCAGATGTGCCCTGAGAGAGTGTGGTGGGAGCACATGCAGGGGCTGGAGTGGCACCTCCGTCTGGAGTGGCCGACATCTGCCACTTACGGGCTGTGTGACCCAGGGCAGACCTGACCTCCTGTCCCTCAGTTTCCTCACCTGTAAAATGGGAATGATAACAGTCTCTACCTCAGAGGATTAAATGCTAGGAGATATAAGTACGTAGAACTGCACCCTGAACATAGCAGGCCCTCGGGAAGCTTTTCCTGCTCTTGGGCTCAGCTACCTGGGGAGGAGGGACGCCCTCCAGGAGAGAACCCCGGGTCGTAGTCCGGGGACGCCCCTCAGCCAGCATCCTCTTCCTCCTCCTAGAAGGGTTTTGAGACACACCTAGCATGGCCTCGGGAGACAGCACCTACTCCTGGCCCCAGCATCTTGGTGTCCCAGAGTGAGAGGCAGGAACTCGACAAGTTCACGTGGTAGCCACGTCACATAAGTGCCAGGGATCCGTGCCTTTGGGGGTGGATGAGAAATGCACCCCTGGACAGGACGATGTGGGGGAGGTGGGGGGGTCTCCTAGTGCCAGGCCCAGGCAGAGCTGGAGGCACCCACTCCACCCTGCCACCCACCCATCAGCCTGGGGACAGGCCCACCCAACACACCTGCTCAGAGCAGCACGAAGGGCAGGCCCTCGGGTCAGCCTGGGCACCCAGGCCATGCCCTGGGAGAAGGAGCCTGGGGATGGCACAAACACACACGTGCCAGCCCTCACGGAAAATGCAGAAACAGAGCTGATGGCTCAGGGAATTGTTCCATCCAGTTTTGTTCATCCACCCACAAATATGCACCTGAACACCCACTGTGTGCCAGGCCCTGGGTGCCAGGGACACCACAGTGAGCCAGACGGACTGGGGCTAGGCTGCCCAGAGCTTTAGTGGAAGCTAAGGCAGGGACAGCTCCAGTCCACAAGTGCTAAGGGGAGGAGAAAAGTGGGGGGATGGGACTAGAGAGTGGTCTGCAGGCAGGGAGGGCCTCTCGGAGGAGGTGACATTTGAGTGAGCCCTGAAGGGGAAAAAGAGCCTGGGAGCAGAGAGGGCCACTGGGTGAAGTGGCACAAACTCAGGGGGGCAGGGCCTGAACTAGCCAGAGGGGTGGGTGGGCGTGAGGAATGAAACTGAAGCTGGCGGGGTGTGGGAGACACAGGAGGGCGCAGGGGAAGGAAGCAGGAGACACTGGGTGGGTGAGGCGGAAGGAGCAGTAGAATGTGTTGGGCTAAAAGTGCCCATTCTGGGCTCAGATCCCAGCTCTGCTCCCAACACGCTGTGTGACCCTGAGCAAGCCCCTTGCCCTCTCTGTGCCCTCAGTGTTAACGTGGGTATAGTGGCAGAACCACCCTAGAAGTCTAGTGTGAGGAGTCAGTGCATTCATGCTTGGGAAGCCCCTGCCCCAGCGAGGTCAGAGTCCGGGCGGGGCGGGGTTCAGTGGTGCAGCAGGGTGGGGGCCGGACAGCCTTAGCAAAGACCTTGGCGGAGGGACTATGCCACGCCCGTGAGGGAAGTGAGGTCAGAGTCCAGCTGGGGTGCCAGAGCACAGACACGGAGCAAGCCTCGACAAGGGGTGGGACCCACACTGTGGTCACTGCTGCCCCCAGAGCATCCCTTATACGTATGGCCCATGGGTGGGGTCCTGAAGCCGGGCTCCTGCCAGGCTCTGTGCCAGCCGAGATATGAACATATAAACATGTCTCCCGCCTCCAGGGGGGGTAGGGTATAGATCAGGAGGATGGATAAGGCAGGGCCGCAGGCCACTGGGTGGGGCAGGGCACTGGTGTCCACTCTTGCACAGCCACTTCCTGGTGGCATGACCGGAAGGTTACTCGCCTTCATCCTGCCTCAGTTACAGTCTCCCTTTCCTCGCCTGTGAACTGAGGATGGTGGGCACACGCTGTCGGGGGCTGTGCAGAGCGGATGCACTAACGCATTCAGTGCACAGCGTCCTCGTGACTGTGTGCACTTGTAATGCCCCGAGCAGCATGTGGTGTGGGGGGAGGGGAAGGGCCCTGGCCGCGGGGCATGCAGGAGGGGGTTGGTGACCTCCTACGACAGGCAGGACTGGGACCTGCAGGGTGGGGCTGGACAGTCTTAGGCAAAGACTTGGCAGTGGGAAAACACCAAGTGTGCACAGGGAGGTGGGGTCAGAGTCGGGGTGAGGGGACACCGTGCTGGGGGGCAGGGCACATCCATACATGGTGTGAAAACATTGGGAGCATCCCCAAAGTCTCATCCTGCCCCTCAAATTAGAACCTTCCCATCTCCCAGCATAGCGGGCCCTGGAACAATTTTCAGTTGTTTTTCTTTTTGCCAATAATGCCCGTTCACTAAGGAAAATTTAGGCGATACAGACCAGTGAAAAGAAGAAAATATAAATTGCCTTAATCTCAATTCCCCCAAAATAACCACCATTTACATTTCAGTACATATCCCTGCAGTCTTCGTACATGTGCGCAGATATTTAAAACACTTCCCTTGTGAACTGTGTGTTGGTGTCAGGAGCCTGACGGCGACAGTTTCAGCAGTTGCAGTTTGTCACCCCCACTCAGGCTGTTACCTCCAGGGGCTTGAGCAGGGGAGTCGGGGCCTCCGATTCCCTCCCCATCACCAGATCTGCAGGGCAGGTGTCCTCAGCTCCAATCTGTCCTGGGGACAGGACACCCACGCCTTTGTAGACGGGAAGAGACCGGCTGTGTCCTCCTTTGAAGCCACAGGCATCGGGCCTGCTAGGACAGGAGACGTCTCCCCAGCGTGGTCTCTCCTGCCCCACCTCCCCAAAAGCCAGGGACTCGCCACTAGGGCCTGCGTCGGTGCCAGCACGGCCCAGTGTATTCAGTGACTCAGCGCCAAAGGACGTGACCTGAACACTCACCAGCATGTCACTTCCTGAACACCAGCCCCGAAATCCTGAATGATGAATCACTAACCAAGACGTGGCCCTGAGCTCTCGTGCCCAAACCGTGACTCAGTGGTCCCACCGGTGACTGGTCCTGGCGTCCCGTTGCAGTGTCGTTTCCCTTTGAGGGCACAGGCCCTCAAACCACTGTCGTTGACTTCCAGATCTCAGAGAGCAGCATCGCCTTCGAGAAACAGAAAGCCAAGGAGGCCGTAGAGAAGGAAAAGAAAAAGGTGCAAGACCTGGAGAATCGCCTGACCAAGCAGAAGGAGGTACGAGCCTCAGGGAGGTACTAGAAGAGCCCCGCGGGGGAAGGGCAGTGCTCTGGAGCCAGGCTCTGGGTTCAAATCCCACCTCCCCTCTCTGGCTGTGGGACTTTATGCAAGTTACTTACCATCTCTGTGCCTTGGTTTCCCCACTTACGAGATACAGGTGGTACCAGTAGGTCAATCTCTGAGCTGTTGTGAGAATGACTGCTGATGACACGTAGCGTACATAGAAAAGCACCGTGTGTGCGGGCTGCGTGTAGCGGGATGACGAGCACACGGCTCGGCAGTGAGGGGCAGGCTCCAAACGCGGGGCTGTCAGACCCTGAACCCTCCACTGTGCAGCTCCGTGTGGCCTCAGCTGCCTGGGGTGACAGAGATGTCAGAGTATGGACACCTGGATTTCTGATCACTTTGATGTCAGCTTATCCCCTCCAGAGCTTGTAGTCATAATTATCATCACCTTCTTCATCAAGATGCATTTACTATTATTACCAGGAGTAATAGGTGCAGTAAGAATAGAGGCGGATGTTGCAAACCACACGCAGCAGGACATAATTCACCCCTGCTGGGTCCCAGCAGTACAAGGGACACACACACACACACACACAATGACCAATGTCTCAAAGGCAAAGCAGGTAACAAACACACAACCCAGCACTAAAAAAGTTTCTCTATTCATGTCAATCTCGGATCATTTTCTTTAAAGCAAGGTTCCCAAACGTTAGCATGCACTAGAATCTCTGGGGAACTTATTTCAAATGCCTGTCTCTCAGGCCCCAGAGATTCTGATCCACTGGGTGTAGGGTGCAGGGTGGACTCAGGAACTGCGTGTTTAACAAGCAGCCCGCATGCTCTTTGAACAGCCCTGCTCCAGGAAAACTAGTGTCGGGAAAGCACATCCGGATTGCACATCAGCCTGGGCACCACTTTTAACCAGGGACCTTGACTAACTGGCATGCGTCCAGAGAAGGCGGACTAGAGTCCAGTGAAGGGACACAAGACTTGTCAGCTCAAGGCTGTCATACGCACAGAGGATGCCCCACTGCAGGCTGCGAGAGGGCCCGAGAGGAGCAATCTGTTCCCAAGCAGCCTTGTGTCCCCAATTGAGGTACCATGGATCTTCCTGGAAATACATCAATTTAGGGGTACGCAGAAGGAGAAACTGAAATTTTAAAAATAGATGAATTGGGACATAAAATGGATCCGGAATGAGATTCATGCAAAAAAAATTGTGTATCATGACATCAATGAATGGGTCACAAGTTTTACTCCAGAGTTACAGTAAACAGGAAAGGAGAAAAGAGAGAAGAAAAGGAAGTTCAGACCTGCGGGAACAGTGAACTTTGTTCTCCTGTCCTTGGGTAGGGAGCAAAGATGCCAGGCGAGTGTTCTGCCTGGGGGCAGAGCAGCTTCATGGCCGGCAAAGAAACAATTTCAGTTTGCTGTGGATTCTCGGAGACACCTGGAGTGTGTCGCTGAGCTGTGTGTGACAGGCCGCTCTGCGGGATGCCTGCCTTTGTCCCCAGCGAGCGAGCGTATCCTCTGGCCAGGCCTGTGTGTTGTCCTCACTGGAATTTCTCAACAATAATAGTGATGTTAAGACCCTAAGAAACAATCAGATGGAATTCGGCGGCAGTACAAAGAAGACAACCCCCAGGTGACGAAAATGGTATTTGTATTTTATTTTTTCCATCCAAAAAAAAAAAATCTGTTTCTTTTCCTTATTATAAAAGGAATACCTGTCAGCTTAGTAAATTTGAAAAATACAGAAAATCACTCGGAAGAAGAAAATAAAAACTGTGCTTCCACTGAGCAGTGTTGCCACTGGTGACATTTTAACGTGATTCCTTCCAGAGCATCTTCATGCTGAGCATTATCATAGACGTCAATAAGTATCAATTTATCACATAGTCATTTATACTGTGACAGTGTGCACATGCTTTGGAAGCTATTTTTTTTATACTTAAGATGTATAAGAATGTCTCTATGTCGTGAAACAATCTTCCACGACCTGGGTTTGTGCTGTGTGGGACGGACCCCAGGTTATTTGCCCTCCCTTGTGGCCAGGCATGGGGGTGGTTTCTCGGTTTTCGCCAGACGATGCTTGGTTGAACAACCCCGTGCATCACTCTTCACGTCCTTGGGATAAATTCCCCAAAATGGAATTGGATACAAACAAACATTTTCGGGCTTGCAATACACATTCCCAAATTACCCTCCTGAACGGCCATACCAGTTTATGCTGCCACCAACACAGTCTGGGAATGCCGGTACTACATCTCAAGAACATTTTTTTTTTTACTTTTTTAGAGACAGGTCTCGCTCTGTCACCCAGGCTGGAATGTCGTGATGAGATCATAGCTCACTGCAGCCTCCAACTCCTGGGCTGAAGCGATCCTCCTGCCTCAGGCTCCTGAGTAGCTGGAGCTACAGGTGCATGTCACCATGCCCGGCTAATTTTTTTATTTTTATTCTTTGTAGAGACTAGGTCTTGCTATGCTGCTGGGATTACAGGCATGAGCCACTATGCCTGGCCATAAGAATATATTTTAAATTGGATTAAGCAATGTTCATAAAATACCCAGCACAGTGCCTGCCAAGAAGCCCACACTTCATGTGATTTGAGGAGTTTCTCAGGAGGAGAGTAGAATTTTGACAATCGAAGATCAGAAGGACCGGGCGCAGTGGCTCACGCCTGTAATCTTAGCACTCTGGGAGGCCGAGGCAGGAGGATCGCTTGAGGTCAGGAGTTCGAGACCAGCCTGAGCAAGAGTGAGACTCTGTTTCTACTAAAAATAGAAAGAAATTAGCCGGACAACTAAAAATATATAGAAAAAATTAGCCGGGCATGGTGGCGAATGCCTGTAGTCCCAGCTACTTGGGAGGCTGAGGCAGGAGGATCGCTTGAGCCCAGGAGTTTGAGGTTGCTGTGAGCTAGGCTGACGCCACAGCACTCTAGCCCAGGCAACAGAATAAGACTCTGTTTAAAAAAAAGAAAAATCAGAAGAATGGGTTCAAGAGTCGGGAACCCTCCAAGGTGTGCGAGGACATGGCCGCTGGAGTCCCGTCTGGCCAGGGCCTGGCAGGCGGAGATAGGTCATCGCCGTCGAGGCCCCAGAGGAAAGCGGAGTGTCCTGAAGGCAAGGCGAGAAGGAACTCAGCACAGGTATCCCAGAGAAGAGATTTAGAGAGACATGACAGCCCTCCTCAAGTATTTAATGGGCTGTCTCATAAAAGAGAAATAAAATTTACTCAGTGAGTTCCAGGTGACAGACACAGCTCAGAGACCAGAAATCACAAGAAGACGGATCTCAGCTGAAGATAAAGAAGAGTTCTATTAATATAATAATTGGAACCTTCCAGAGAAGGCATGGACTTTGCTTAAAAAGGATCAACAGAATCATGACAGTGTAGAGTTTACTTCTTGCAGGCAGCAGGGCGGAGAGGCTAGGGGAAATATCTATCCCTGAATGTCTGTTATTTTGATGTCTGTTGTTGTCTATTAGGAAATAGAACTAAAAGGGCAAAAAGAAGACGTTTTGAATAATAAATTAAGTGACGCGCTGGCCGTGGTGGAAGAGACCCGGAAGACGCAGACGGCCGACAGCCTGCGGGCGGAGAGCCTGGCCATGCAGCTGCACGAAACGCTGGCGGAGCTGGAGACCGCCAAGACGAAGATGGTAAGTCGGGGTCTGGTAAGATGGGAGAACTTCCCCATTTCCCCTCCTTTCCCCATTGGAATACTCCAACGCCACGAGAATGGGAGGCTTCCCAACCTCAGCACTGCTGACGTTCTGGGCCAAGTGACACTTCCCGTTAGGGGCTGTCGTGTGCATTGGGGTGCTCAGCATCGTCCCTGTTCTCTACCCACTAGACGCCAGTAGCCCTCTCCCCAACGCTGTGACAACCAAAAATGTCCCACAGAGGACAAAATTGCCCCCTACTGAGAAGCACTGGTTTAGAACTAAAGGTGCACAGAGGCTAGCATGTCCTCTCTCCAGGGCACTCTAAGAGGTGATGCAGGGTCCTCACAGGATCGGGGAGAAGGACTGGGGAGCCCCGGAATTTAGTGACCCGTGACTATTCCACAGATTCTAAGACAGTGTTTTAAAGCTTTGGCTCGGCATTCAAGGCCCTCCACAGTCAGGGACTGACGTTGCATTCATGTGACGGGTCTGCGGGCAAGGAAGTGATGAAGGCTAATCCGCCAGAAGTGCATGAAGTACATTTGGGAGAGGGTGTGGCATGGGAGAGACCAGCTCTGGGTGTGGCATGTGGTGGCCGCTGCCAAGTCCAGAATCACAAGGACACGTGGTGGGGGCTGGGCAGAGGAATGGGAGGGAAAGAGTTGCTGCGGGGAGAGTTACAGTGGCAGGACTTGCTAAGTGGCTCTCGGGACAGGAGCACCAAGGAGAGGAGACGCCAAAGGAGACTGCAAGCTCCCAGCCAGGGCACCTGGGGAGGGGACAGCGTAGGGACGGCACAGGGGTGGGGATATGGAGGTTCGGGGGAGCGGGGGGGACCTCGTTAGAGGGATCCTCTTTTGGAGAAGGTGGCGGCACAGTAGACTGGGGAGAGAAAGCAAGACAAGGGCCTGATTAGGAAGACGGCCACACGGGCTCGGCCGCCGAAAGGTGGGCAAAGAGTTCGCAGTTCTCCGAGCAGACCCACCCGAGAATAGGAGCAGGACCTGACACCTCCAAGGGTGAGGGTGGCGGAGCAGAGGGAATGAGGGGTGCAGACTCCAGGAAGAGCCTCAGGAGGGAGAGGGTGGGAAGGGGTCTGACTCACCATTTGGGGGTCACTGGCAATTTTTGTTTTGAGGAAATACAAATTCATTCACTTTTTCTTATAGAATTATTCATTCATTCATTCCACAAAGATCTATGGAACATCTAGATCTAGATGCTAGGGGGGCATAGCAGTCAATAAGACAAGTTTCTACTGTCGTAGAGTTTACGTTCTAGTGGGCATGAGAAACAAGGAAACAAGATCGTTGTAGGTGGTGATGAAGGCCTCCGGGAACAGACACTGGAATAGAAAGTGTCTCAGGCTGCTCCCCAGAGGTGGTCAGGGAGGGCCTCTTGGAGAAGGTGACCCTGGAAATGAGACCTGAAAGAGGAGGAGGAGGAGTCAGCCCTGCAAGGAGCTGAGGAGCTTAGAGGGCAGGGGGATCGGCATGTGCAAAGGCCCTGGGGTGGGCCCCCGTGCAGCCCCAGGGCGTGCAGAGGAGCTGTGTTCTTGCTGTTGTCGTCACATCCGCTCCCAGATCACAGCGTGCCTGGCTCTGCTTCCCAGATCGTGATGGAGGAGCGGATGCTGCTGCACCAGCAGACAGTAAAGGCGCTGCAGGATGAGCGAGAGTCACAGAAACACGAATTTGAGGAAGAAATCTTGGAATACAAGGAGCAAGTCAAACAGCACTCCCAGACAATTGTGAGTCTAGAGGAAAGACTCCAGAAAGTGACTCAACACCATAAAAAAATCGAAGACGAGATCGCAACTTTGAAGGACAATGACCCAGGTAGGGCCAAAGGGACTCCGAGGAAATCCTCCTGTCACGGGCAGGTTCTGCTTCTCCTATGGCTCCCAGTAGGCTGACTGATAAGAAAAGGCCACGCCCCACTTAAAATCTCATCCGTTCCCTGGAGACCCCCTTTTGTTCTTGTCACACAACATGAGAAGCCCTCCAGGGCCCAGGTTGAACAGTGATGACAATGAATTGGGACATCCTTTGTGCCGACCTAGTGAGCCGGTGAGACACCCAGGCCACCAGGGCTGTTAGGGGCATCGAGAGGCATGAATTCAGAACCGTCTTTCCATGTGAAAACATCTCGTGCAGGGACCTTTCGGAGGCTTCTCTCTGCCATCAGCCTTTGGCAGCTTGGTTAATGCACTTTCGTTACCCACCGGGATTTGTCTCTTAAAAAATAAACCCGAAAGAGGCTAAAAAAAAGAACTCAGAGTCATGAGCAGTTATTCGCCCTAAGTGGCCAAGGTAACTCATATTATTGCAAAAATACTAAGCTCTTGGAGAAAGTTCTGGAAGTAGAGGCCTCAGGCCAGGGTTTTTTAACCTCGGCACTGTTGACATTTGGGGTAGGATAAGGCTCTGTTGTGGGGTGTCCTGTGCACTGCAGGGTGTCCAGCAGCATCCCTGGCCTCTACCCACTCGATGCCAGTGGCACCCCCTCCCCAGTGTGACAACCACAATGTCTCCAGACATTGCCAAATGTTCCCTAGAGGCAACCTCAGTCCTGGTCTGTCTCAGCTGTCAGGGCCCACCTCGTGCACGC
>CM052444.1:98839921-98856691 GCA_028533085.1 Varecia variegata | reverse complement strand
GGGGGCCCGGCAAGGGGTTGGCGCTCAGTGAGGGGTTACGGGTTCAGCGAGGGAAGAGGGTTCAGTGGGGGTTGGGTGTTTGGTGACGGGCCCGGGACTCTGTGCCAGCAGGGTTTTAAGGAACCATCTCTCTTGGTCCCTGGATCACCCTGGGCCTCTTCCTTCCTCCACCTGCTTCCTCCGCCAGGCTGGGCACTGAGGTCATGCGCAGGCCGAGGCTGAGGGCCCTGGGGGGCTGAGGCCTCGTGGTGGAGGGCCCTGGCTTGGGACAACTGGCCCCTGTCTCACGTTCCGAGGACTTGAGGTCCATGTCCGTCACCAGGCCAGTGGGGCTCGAGCTCTGGAGCTGAACTGAAGCCCCTCCCTTCCAGCACCCTCCATGCCTCGTTCCTGCGACCCCTCTGGGGGTGTCAGGGATTCTGATGTTCGTCCCTTGGGGCAGGGGTGTTGGAAGGCAGGGCTTAACCTGACCTCTTGCGCTGACAGTGGTGGCGTCTCAGGCACAGGGTAGCGTGTCGGGGTGGCGTGTCCCAGGAAAGGCCCTTCCAGGATGCTGCCGTCCCCGGGCAGGGCCTGTGAGGATGCCCGGGCTGCTGCAGTACCACCCATGACCACCCGGGGGCAGCCGTGCCCAGCCCAATCCCAACCCCCAGCTCCCCAACCCTGCCTCAGGGTGTGCACCATGGGGGGCGGGGGGCACCCCACCTGGAGCCACTGGGCTGGAGAGACCCCAGACCCTAGCCCACCCTCGCACTGAGCGGATGGGGAGACCGAGCCCCAGTGGATGATCTTTCCAAAGCCACACAGGGAGCTGCTGGTGTCCACCCGCCCCTCTCCCGCCCTTCCCCCCACCCCACTGGGAGTTTTCCCAGCCTGCTCAAGACTTTGGGCATCTCTGTGCCTAACAGGAGGCGCCTGGGGAGCTATAGGGTGCAGCAATCCAGAATCCCCGGGGTCTGCCTAGCCTTCTCTCTGCTCTCGAGCCAGGGTTGGTGGAGGGTTAGGCCACGGGCTGTGAACTCACAGCCTGGGCCCAGATCCTGCAGCCCTACTTGCCTGTGTGTCTCTGGGAGGCTCGCTGGGCTTCCCCGTTCTTATCTGCAAAAGAGGAATAAAAATACCACCCCCTCCCATAAGCTCATCGTGAGGATTTAAACGCACTAATCTATGCAAAACTCTAAGACTAGCACCTGGGGACAGCATGTGGACATCAAACACCAACTTCTCATTGGTAATGGTCCCTGCACTTCTCCCAGCTCTGATGTGACTGTCCCAGCACCCAGATGGCCCTGTCCCCGTCCCCTCCTTCCCCAGTCCCTCCCCTGCCCCACTAACCATCAAGAACCACACACACATAGGAATATAGAATTTTATCTTATTTTAGTTAAAAAAAATAATCGTACCACCGAATGAAGAAGTAGCTTTTTTTTGGGGGGGGGGTGAGAAGGGAGGAAAAAAATAAAAAGCAAAAAGCCAAAAGGAAAAGAAAATTTTATATCCATCTGTATAAACATATCCGCTAAGGCAAACGCAACCCAGGGCCAAGGCTGCGCCGGGCTCAGTCCTTCCTTAATTCTGCAGATTCTAAGGCCAAAAAAATAAAACCTCTGCAAGTCCAACAGAGCTCCACAGACTCCTGGGGCATTTTACTAAAATAAAGAGTTATTGAGTTTAAAAAGCAGTGACGCTGTTATGACACACACTGAAAGTTGCATAACTGTGGCCTCGAGGGCCGTGCACTTGTTTGGACTGGGTGACGGTCACGGCTTCACGACACAGCAACGGACACACACACACGTGAGCAAGCACACGGGGCGCTGCGGCAGAACCGGGCTGGCGGCACGGGGGGCTGGGGTCCCCGTGCCACCTCGGGGTGGGCATGGCAGGCAGGTCCCGTCGCTGGTGACAAGGCGGTGGATGTCGCTTGGGGAAGGCAGGTGTCAGAGGGCTGAGCAGGGCCCTGCCGCTGCCTGGTGCATGCAAACACGCTTAAAGCACTTCTTGGGCGCTTCCAGGGCAATCAACATGAAGCGCTGGTTCCTTCCCTACGAAGGCGCCGAGTCCTCCTCCCACCCTACTCTCTCCAGGGCCCTCTGCGACCCTCAGGGTGTTCTGGGGGGCGCGGTGCTAGGGAAGGTGTCCCTGCCCCCCCAGAGCGTTTCTCGCCCACGATCCCATGGCATGCCCGGCAGAGGGTGGGCCCGTGAGGTAGATCGGCACAGCTGCCCTCACCCTGCCTGGCTGGGCCCCAGAGACCTGGGGTCTCCATGTCAGCATGGGGTGGTCCCTTCACCAAAACAGCCCCCCGCCATTCTAGCAGACAGAGGAGGCAGAGGCAGGAGAAAAGGTCCTGGGGTGGGGGTCCCCTCGTGTCCCGCTCCACGGGGGTGGCCTCAACTCTTTCCATCTCTGAGGGCCCCGGTGGCAGTGCAGCCCGCTGACTGAGGGCAGGTGGCCCCTGGGCACGGAGGAGGGGGTGTGTGGAGGGCAGACCCCCAGGGCAGGGAGGGGCCCAGGGCCCCGGGGCTGGGCCCGGAGCAGCGCGGGAGCAGGCAGCGGGGCAGCCGGGCGAGAGCCGCAAGGATTGCCAGGGAGGGCCGGGCAGGGAGCCAGCGCTGGTGTCGGCCTCAGGAACAGTGGGAGGGAGCAGGGAGCAGCCAGGCCACCTCTGGGAGACCCCTCAACTGGCCCCGATCACAGGATGTTTAGGTTTTTAGCAGTGGTCCCGTGAGGCAGGGCGAGGACTCAGGCTCGGCCTCCGGTGCGCCCGCCCTTGCCCGGGGGCTGGTGCCGGCCGAGGTAGACTCGGCCCCCGCTACTTGAAGGTGGACTGCAGCTCCTTGAAGGCAGCCTTCCGCTGCTTCATCTCCTCCGCCTGCTTCTTCCTCTCCTCCTGCTCCGCCTTGATCTCCTCCTCGAAGCGGCTGGACTCGTTGATGGCCTGGACCTGCGGGGGCGTTGGGGTGGGGGGTCAGGGCTGACTGGGGTCTCTGTGCTAAGGCTGCTCTCTCTGGGGTCCCTTTGGGCCCAGGCTTGTCCTACCAGGCAACGCGCAGCTCTGGCCCTGGGCCAGGCACTTCATTCACCTCTCAGGCTCAGTGTCTCCACTTAGAACCTGGTGCCCAATGCCCCTGACCTCGGGGACTCCTCGTGGGGACTGACAGAGATGACGTATAGTCAGTGGCTGAGCAGAGCCGGCGTCCTGCCAGTGGGGCCCTGCTGCTGCCACTGGCTGTACCCTGTTTCCCATCTGGGGAGCCCGGCCGCACACCCCATTCCACTGAGGAACCCTGACAGGTTCCATCAACGCTTGGAAGGCCTCTGGAAGGAATATTCTTAGCTCAACGTGGAAAGACGGAGAAACGAGGCAAGGTGGGTGCCCAGGGCCCTGGGTCGGCAGGACCCAGGAGCCACTAGACCATACTTGTCCCCTCCACCTAAGCATGTACTGAAAGGGGAGGGTGTCGTGCATGCAGGTGGCCTCTGGGTCCCCCACGCTTCCTCCAGACTGGGGCTGGCAGGGACAGTGTCTCCGAGGGGCCCTGGGGAGCCTGTGCCGTTTCGGGGTCTGTGCTGCTCTCTCCCGGCCCTCCCTCCTTAGGGCCAGTCTTTTGGGGTAGCATTCGGTGTGTCAAGATGTCCCTGTCCCCTCTTCAAGAGTACACACCCCTCATCTACCCTTCTGGCAGGTGAGAAAGGGGCGGCTGGGAAGGATGACAGCCTGGAACGGAGGGGACAGAAGCCAGGGGTGCTGAGGGCCTTGCCTAGCCCAGCAGGTATCAGCTCCCATCTGTCTGCAGCCTCAGCAGGGACAGGAAGGGGACGTGTTAACCCTCGAGCCGACCCAGGGGCCCCTGTCCTCGAGCGGGGGTCACGGCACCCCTCGGGCTCCTCACCTTGGCCTCGAAGAAGCTCTTGGCCCCCTTGACACCCTCGCTGGAGACGTCGATCTCGGAGAGGCGGGCCAGCACGCAGAGCCCGCTGTCCTCCTGCAGCTCCCCAGCCGCTGCCTTGCGGAAGATCAGGAGGAACTGCAGGGGAGAGGCACACAGTGTGAGGGGAGGGAGGGGAGCCCAAGTCCCTGGCCACAGCCAGGCCCAGCCTCAGGCCGCCCCTGGAGAAGGGGACGGGGAGCCAGAGAGCTAGGGCTCCCTCCCCCCAGAGCAGGCCTGTGCGCAGCTCCCGCAGCTCCCGTCAGAGTGACAGCCCGAGCCTGAAGTCACCAGCACTGTGCCTGCTGCCCCTCTTCCCCCGAAACATAGCACTCTGTTAGTTCCCTCTTTGGTGTCTGCCCCTCTGTGCTCCAGGACCCTGGGGACCCCTTCCATGCGCCCCAGAGCCTGCTCTACGAGGCCCTCTGCAGCCTCGCTCACCAGGCACCAGCCAGTCACAGCTGGCTGTTCAATGACAGTGTCATTCAGTGACAAAGGGGGGGGTGAGTCTTTCCCTGGCCACACATCCTCAGGTGTAGCACCCGATGGGGACTGGGGCTGGGGGCAGGGCTCACCTCCCGGAAGCTGAGTTTGCTGTCAAAGTCCTCATCCACCTCCTTGATCATGTTTTTCAGGCCCAGGTGGGTCTGGGGGGCCCCAAGTTTCTCCATCATGAGCTTTAGCTCCATCAGGTCGATGAAGCCGTCCCGCCCGGCATCATACCTGTGGGTGCAGAGAGAGAGGCCTAAGGACATCTTGGCACACCTCATACCTGATCAGACAGAGAGTTCACAGCCTGAGTGCAAGGAGCCCGGGGGCTCAGGGGGCATCTCCCACCAGCCACGTCATCCTGTCACAGATGGAAGGGACCTCAGCCCAGGTAGAGTTCTGATATGTGGCTCCACTTCTGCTTGGTTTCCCCTAATGATGGGGAACTCACCATGTGGCCTGGCAGCCCCCTGCATGTTGAACTTTTGGGCAAGGCTTCGGCACAAGGACGCTGAAACCACAGCCTTCCCGTACTGACTGTGACGTGGACGAGCAGCGAGAAGGAATTCACAACACCATGGGGGTGTGGACCCGGCTCCGAGGTCAGCGCACACTGACCATCTCCAGGACAGGCTGGTATACCAGCGTCTCCGCGGGGACTTGGGGGACATCTCTGCCCCACCCTGGGTGGCAGAGCCTTGCGGGCAAGGGCAGGGTTTCTCAACCTCAGACTATTAACATTTTGGACAGGATAATTCCTTGCTGTGTGTGGGGGGCGAGGGGCGGCTGTCCTGTGCATTGTAGGATGTTTAGAGAAGCATCCCTCCTGACAGTGACAGCCAAAAATGTCTCCCAGACGTCACCAAATGTCTCCTGGGGGGCAAAAACATTCCCAGTCGAGAAGCACGGGGACAGTGGCTGCGACGTGGATAGGGAAGGCAGCCTCCTTCCGTGCAGAAAATGCCTCTTCTCACTCAGCACCCTCCGCCCTGGGGTGTCTACTTCATGCCCAGCTTATGCTAGGTACTGCGGGGGAGGGTAAAAAGCACATAGCAGGTGCTCAAAAAATGTTGAGTGAATAAATAATACAGGAATGAACGAAGGGCCGTCTAAGACAGGGTCTCTGCCTTTGAATGCACAACCAGGAAGGAGGCTGAAAGCAGGGGCAGAGGTCATGGGGGTGGGGGTGGGGGTGGGAAGGCCTGGGTGTGTTCAGGGAACAGGGAGCAGGGTGCCTGCAGGGAGTGGCGGAGATCCAGCTGGGCAGCTGATAACAAGCCTCAGCCCTGCACACGGAAGTTCTTTCTTCAGCTACCAATGGCCTGGCAGAGTCAGGGCTGGGGTGGGGGGCAGGGTCTAAATGTCCCTCTTGACTGGCCTCCAGGCCCAAACCTGACTGGGAGCTGCCACTGGTGCCTGGAGCACACAGCTTGGTGGGCGGGGGCGTTGTCTGTACGGCCCAGCCATCTTTATCAGGCTAACCAAGGCCCTTCAGGGTTGGTAAAACGGGTTTTTCTGCACCTAAAGAAGCCTAGTGCAGTCCCCAAGGCCTCAAGCTGGCTGAATGACAGTGTTGGTGACAGCAGTATGGCACAGAGGGGTTAAGTTCCAGACACCTATGTCCTGGGGATTTGAGACACTACACAAATACACATTTCATTCCTGTGCCTTCTTCCAGCGCCCTTTGCACTTCTCTAGCTATCCACACTTTGAACATCCAAATGCAACCACTTACTGAAATCTGTCCTTGTGCCAGGAATTTTATTTTACTTAATCCTCATAATAACCTTATTTCACAACGGAGGCTCAGAGAGGTTAAGCGACCTGCCCAAGGTCACACAGCCATAAGGAAGGAGCCGGCCTTCTACCCTAGATCTGTCGGGCTCATAAACCCACACATTTGCTCTGTGCCCAGCCCCTCCCCCACGTGTCCTGGGCTGCGGCAGAACACAGACGTCTGCCTGGAGCGCCGAGGGGAGCATTTGTGCGAGGGGTATAAATAGTTCACGAGCAAGTGAGTCAGTGGTTGGAAGCCACGCGGCACAGGAAGGGTGGGTCTTGAGCGCCTTGGAGGGAACACAGGGTCCTGAGGGCTTCTTGCCATCACGGGGCAAGGGCTGGGCTTAGGGTGGATGAGCCAGCTGTCCCTGTGGGCAGTGGCCACGGCTGGGGGTTAGAGGGTGTGGGACTCGGAGGGGTGGGCAGGCTGGAGCTCCCACAGTCCAGCCTCCACCTGGAGGGGCCCGTCTCCGGAGCCTGTGGTGGCAGAGGGGTCGGGTGGCGGCTTAGCAAAGTGCTGGGCACACAAAGCTAGCTCCATAAATGGCAGCTGCCACCACTAAAATGAGATTTAATTGCCTTTACTAAACTCCCAGTATGCGCCAGGCACTTTCTCCTTACAACCCGTGTGCTCAGCAACCCTGGCCAGTACGGATTACGGAAGGAGGGTTCAGACCCCAGCCCCGTGGTCCCCATGCCCTGCCCGCTCTGCCATCCCGCCTGCCTCTCTGAACCATTCCTTTATTTATTGCTCAAGTGGACAGGTTTCTCCCGAAGCCGGGGGCAGCTCAGTTTCAGAGGAAGTACAGATAAAGTATCCAAACTTGGACAGAAAGAAACTTGGGCTCTGGATGCCGCCGTCTCTGGCAGCTCCCCGGCCTGGCTGGGCCACAGCTCAACCGCGGTTTGAACCACTGCCTGTATCAATCAAGGACCAATCAATTACGGCGCTGGGCTCCATCCCAGGCAGGCTCTGGCCCCCAGGGGGCAATGCAGGGGCTGGCCACAGTGCCAATGAATTAATCACCAAGGGGAGGTGACAGAGGGCTGGAAGAGGCCAGGTGCTGGGGTAGGAGGCGGGACTCCCAGAGGCGACCTTGCAGGGGCTGTTCCCATGAGACTCCCGGGGAGTGGATATCTGCCCTGTGCCCTGGGCTCTGACATGGTCTGAGGCAGGGGAGCAGCCAGTTTCAACCTGATTGAAGATGGCCTTGAAGGTCTGTGCTGACATCAACTCCCCTGAGACTGACCTGGGTCCAAACCCCAGCCCTGCCACCTGCTGGCTGGGTGAACCTGGGCAAGTCACCCACACCGTGAACCTCAATTTCCCCATCTACATCGTGGAGGTCGAAGAACTCATCTCAGGACTGTGGCGAGGACTGAAAGAGTCCATACAAGCAGACCCTTAGCACAGACCCTGGCCCACAGTAAGCACTTAATACACGCTAACTATCATAACAATAACCAGTTAATATCATCATTAATATCTACCTTTAAGATTACTAAAAGTAAATGAGATTATGGATATAAAATGCCTAACATATAGCAGGTGCATAAAACCTGGTTAATTTCATTATAATAATAACAGTAGCTATTATATCGAGTTTTTGTGTGCCAGGTGCTATGTTGAGTAATTTACAGATACAATGTAAAAATGGTGCTGATACCAGGACTAATGATCCAATAAACACCAGCTTCTCCCATAGGCTCCAGTCCCGACAGGACAGGGCTCAGGGAAAGGCTTGTCATGGCCTGGCCTGGAGGCCGGGGTGGGCAAGATGACCCAGGGGTCCCTCCAGCATCCCCCTCCTCTGAAGTCCCACTTCTCCTCTACCGGGCCTGATTCGAAGCTTTCCCTCCTCTGAGGGGGGGAAGTGACAAGGGGAGGCTGTCACCATGCCAGAAGTAGGGGAACATCTGGCAACACAGGGGAGAAGTTCTAAGATGGCTGGAAACAGGCATCTGCCTGGCTGGGGAGGCCCTCCACCATCAGCCCTCTCTCTGAGCTGGAACTGAGGTTGCGGGAGGCTCAGAGGATCCAGGACAGAGAGCTCAGCCCGCAAGATCCAGCCAGATAGTCTGGTCTCCCTGCTTCATATTATGTTGGGAGATTGGGGCCCAGAGTGGGCAGTGACCAGCCCAGGGTCACACAGCCGGTGGAATGCAGGATCCCAATATTATTCCCTCTTCTTCCTGGTCCCAAGGAGGAGCCCACAGTCTCAAGCATGCAGGAACGGGGGAGGCTGGGAGACCTGCTTGGGGCCTCCCTGGCGAGGCCAATCCCGTTTGGCAGGACCAGCAGCAACGCGCATGGGCTGGGAGCTCAGCACTTTTCTCCAGCACTGGAGGGAGGTTGCGGGGCCTGGCACCGTGCCCACATTCCTACCCGCCTCCCCCTGAATAGTTCTCACCAGGGAGGGCTCAGCAGCTGCTGCCCTGGATGCTGGTGACAAAATCCCCTCCCATTCCCCCCTTGAAAGTGGAGCAGCCGGCTGCCACCCGGGGCTGAGCACAGTCCCACCCAGCTGGCTGCTTCCCCACCCCCAGCTCTGAGAACCAGGACCGTGGGGGCGGGCAGGCAGTGGCTGGCTCCAACAGCGTGTAGTATCAGTGGCCTGGCCTTGCACCCAGGGCCTGTCCCCGATTCCTAACAATAGTATCATTACTGACTACTCTTTGCTGAGCACCTACTATGTGCCAGGCACTGTGCCAAGTGTTTTGCATCGATCCTCACAAGAAATCTCGAAGCAGGCACAAACATCCCTATCAAACAGACGGGGAGAATGAGGCTCAGAGAGGCTGTGACTCGGCCCAGGTCATAGGTGACAAGGGTGTCGCTAGGATCTGAACCAGGCCTGGTCAGAAACGTGCGCTCTTAGTGACTGTGCTGTGTCCCGATGCCTGTCAGGACGTATCTAGAGAACTTCAGGGTTGACAGGGATATTGGAGGTCATCCCATTTAGCCTTTTGTGGGGGTCAAATTCCAATGCAATTCTGTTTGGTGTCTTGAACACCTCTGAGGACAGGAAGCTCACTGCTTCCCTAAGGCAGCCCATCCTGGCTTTGGAACTATTAGGAAGTTGCTCTGTGCATGTCCCCATCCTTACCCGAAGCTGTGCTGTCTGATGGCAGAAGGAAGCAGAGTCATTACAGCCACCACACAGGGGAGGGTGGGAGCACAGGGGACCCCAGTTCTGTCCCTGACTCCCACCACAGGCCCTGTGGGCATGTGGGGCCCAGGAGGACAGACAGCTGGACAGGGTGGTGTTTACGGGCTCCCGAGCCCCCCAGGCACCCCTGGAACTCAGCCGTGCCAGTTCCTGCACGCCCCCGGCCCAGATGCCTGACTCACGAGGGAAAGGCCCGTATCACCACTTCCTCCAGTTCTGTCTGTGGGATCTCACACTTGATCTGGGCCCTGTGTCAGCCAAGTGTGTGTGTGGGGGCGGAGAACACAAGTGTGACAAATGTGTGGTGCTCAGGGCTCCCCGTGGCTCTTCAGTGAGTCAGGGGATCACGTGGTACTGGGGGCTGTCAGGGCTCGGGGACAATCCTGACCTCAAGTTCAACACCTCATGCTTAGCCCCGGCTGCTGGGGGCATCTCCCTCCACCTGCAGCGTCTCCGGCCGGCTCCCCTGCACTGCCTCCTTCCCTTCTTGCCCTTAGCAGTCATTATTGTTAGGAAGTGATTATAAAGAACATTTATTGAATGTCCAGTATAACCCGGTGTTTGTAATGTAACTTAATCTTTACTCCATGCATCTTAGCCCCTTACAGCTGAGACCAAGTAACTGACCTGAGGTCAACCTCGGGCAAGTGGCAGGGAGATGGCCGTGGGGTGGCCTAGTGCGTCTAAGATGTCACTGTCTGGGGTGGGGCCTGAGCATCTGTATTTCTAACACCTTCTGCTGATGCACAGGCCACTGTAAGGGTACAGGGGGCTTGGAGCCAGACAGACCCAGGTTCAAATCCTGCCTCTGTCCCCACTAGCTGTGCGACTTTGGACAAGTCACGTCAACCTTCCGAGACCCGGTCTCCTTATCTGTAGAATGGGTGCTGATAATCTTGCAGGACGTTAAGAAAGGACCGAACAGGAGGCAACGTGCCTGGAATGGGGCAGCGACACTGGTCCTCTCAGTCAGACGCGTGGCCAGGTGCTAGGAAGGGCCCCCTCAGGGTTCAGGAGTCCCAGGGCCCTGACTCCTGTCTAGACACACCTGTCTGGCACTGAACCTGCTTCTCTGCTGTCCTTGAAAAGCGGAAGTTAGCCAAGGAGAAGGCTGCTCGTCAGTCAGAGGGAACTCAGCCGCTAGAGGATGTGGGGCCTGTCCCTGCTGAGGTTGCAAAGTGCCTCCGCCTCTGCTGGCTGGGCTGGCCTTGCAGAAGGGGCCTCTGACCTCCCCCGAGGCAGCCCTGTGTCCCTGAGCCCGAACTCTCAGGAAGCCGAGAGCCAAAGAGGAACCAAAAGTCCGAGTGGGGCGAGGGGAGGTGACTCAGACAACACTGCAGAGGCGAGGTGGGAGGAACAGAGAGTGGGGACTGAAGTCGGGAAATGCCCTCCCTGGGGCTGCGGGGTATCTGCCCCCCAAAGCCAGACTCTCGGCTGCTGCAGGCAAAGGACCCAACCTCCCCACCTCTCATGGGGGGGTTTCCTCCTAGGGCTCTGGGAAGCCCCCATCCCCCAACCATAAATACTGTCTTCGCTTGGCCTCTAGGGACTCCCTGCAGGAAGACTTGCTTCTAATCCTGCCACTGACACTTAGTATAACCTTGGACAAGTGACTCAACCTCCTTGAGCCTCAGTTTCCTCATCTGTCAAATGGGGATAATGATAGCAGCCACCTCGCTGTGCTGGTGTGAGGATTAAATTCAATTCCCTAATAATACACGTAGGCTCCCTCAGGAATGGCTGGAACTGGTGGCTCCATTTGAGAAGCAGGGGGCACAGAGGCAGGGCGCTGGCTGCGGACAGCACGTCAGCACGGTGTCCCTCCTGGGCACTTTCAGTCTCACGGTGTAAAGAAAGAAAGGAACCTTCCCTTGCTAGGTCTGGGGGCCCACCTTCTCCACCCCAACCCCCTACATGTCACTGCTTTCCATGAGACTTTAAGCCTCTTAAGGGCAGGAACCTGATCCTTCATTCAATTCTCCGGAACTTGCACGTAGCAGAAACTTAAAACATCTGTTGGAGGAATGATCATGAGTGGGTCTTCATGTTTTTCAAAAACATCATCGGTCACGTGAACCGCCCACAGAACAGACACCAGGATGGCTGTTCACAAAGGCTCAGGGCTTTCCACACCGAATCCTCAGAACTTCACCCTGGGTAGTTCCTTTAGCCCCAGGGGAATCTGGGGCTCAGAGAAGCTGAGTACCCTGCCTAGAGTCACCCAGCTGGGCAGTGGCATTCTGGCGTCCCAGCCTTGCCACCCTCCAGAGCCTCTGTTTGCTCTTCCCTTTCTTCTGCCACCTGCCTTCCGCATCACTGGGGATAATGAATTCGTGTCTCCCTTCCTGTCATTTGCAAAGCCACATGCAGCTGTCAGTCAGAGCGGCTGTTCAGCAGGACAGGAGGGTTCTCACACTAGGTCCTGTCACTCTGGCCCAAAGCAGAGGGTTGGTGCCAGCCTGGCAGGCCCAGAAGCTCCACTGGGGGTATGTGGAGGCAGCCAGAGGCTGCTGTGGGCCCACCTCCATGCAGCCCACGACCACTGCCAGGGCCCTGCTAGGGGCCAGGAGAGGGTGTATGTTGAGCTGGGGATGATGGTGGCGACAGTAACTTAGTAACCACTTTGCGCCAAGCACCAGGCTAAGCCCTTTACAACGACCCTGTGGGGTGGGTCCTACTAGCATCTCTGCTCCAGGGTGGGGAACAGAGGCCCAGAAAGTTCCCGTGACTTGCTCCAGGGCCCACAGCTGAGATTCAAACCCAGGGCTGCAGACTCCCAAGTCCCTGCCAGACTGCTTCTGGGAAGGACTCCTGGGAGAGGCACCCTGAGTGACAGGGGTCTGAAGAGATACCCTGGGGGCAGAGCAGGTGGAAAGTTAGGGAGGGGAGGGCGGGAGGCCTTAGGAGCTTGTGAAGGCAAGAGCCGGACAGCAGGAAAGGGAAGCCTCCCTCCCAGATGCAAAGGTCACAAGACAAGGCGGCTGGGGATGAGGAGGGGACGGGCGGCAAGGCTGGGCAAGACAGGAACTAGGGCATCCTCCTCAGATTCCAGGCTGCCTACCTTTCCAGCAGGTCTCGGCTTACAAAACCCTCCAGAGCCCCACCTAGGCTGTTGTCAGCCCCAGGGGGTGGGGGTGCACCCTTGAGCTCAGAGGTGACGGATGCAGCCCGAGGTGGTTGCAGCCCGAGGTGGCGTGGGGAGGGCGCACTGAGTCCGGGCTCCATGACGCGGTGCCTCCTGTGCCTGGCGCTGGGCCAGAATGCCATGCATGTCACCGCCTCTGAGCCCCACCCTGAGAAGCGGGCACCACTCTCTCCACTGTACAAGGATGCTCTGGTTGGGCTGCTGAGAAGCTCCCTGTGACCCTGAGCAAGTCACTACCTCTTTCTGGGTCTTGGTTTCCTCTTCTGTAAAATGGGGAGAGGGGTCGGAGTCAACCCGCAAGGTCTCTCCCAGGAGGAACTGCATGGCTGTGAGTGTGAGGTCGGTGATGGCGGAGAGCTGGTCTACCTTCCCTCCATCCCCGGTGCTGAATCCACACTGAATGGATGCACCAGAAGACCCTGGAAGGCAGTTCTGACATCCAGAAGGGCTCAGGACCCCTCAGACATAAGAAAGTCAGAGCCGAAAGACCGCTGGGAATCCTCAGATACAGCCTGCCCCTTTTACAGAAGGGCAAACTGAGGCTCAGGGAGGGCCAGCAGGCTAGGACGGATGCCCAGCTTCCTAGCTCCTGGCCGCCAAGGAAAGGCCAGCTCTCAGTTCTCCGTCTGGCCTCTCAGTGTCCTGCACTCTGCTTTGCTGAGGAGCTTCCCAGGGGGGCAGGCTCCCTCCTCCCCGCCCTCCACTCTCGGCAGAGCCCTGGCTCCGATGTCCTGGCTGTGATCCTCAGGCCCTGCTTGGACCCAGGAGGCTACAGCCCCACTGGGGCAGCGGAAGCAGAACGGGGGTTTTGTCCTCCACAAGAGCCTGTCTGCTGGCTGTGCACAGCCGGGACTGGTGGGGCCGGCCCGCTGGCACAGTAAGGCCTTGTTTCTTTGAATACAAAATCTACAGCTTTTCACCCTTGCCCGGGCCCCCAGCAGGCAGCACTTCCTTCCCTAGAGGTCCAGCTTCCTGGCCCGCTGGTGTCCCAACCCCCAACACCCCAGCAAGCAGTCCTGGTGCCAAGAGGTGGCTGGAGGGTTCGGCTCCCCCTATTCTCCATCCAGGTACCCCTTGTCACACTGGCACCAAAACTAGCCTGTGTAAAGTAAGCCTGCCTTGCACATGCAGCTTTAAGCCCATTCCCCAGCCTCGCCCCTTCCTACCAAACTCAGCCTCCCAAGTCCTTCTCTGGGGTGTCTGGTTGTCCTAAAACAGCTCTACCTTTTTGGGGGTGTGTAGGGGGGGGCAGGTAGGGATGGAAGCCCACGAGAAGGAGGCCTCGGGGGCAAAGAAGAAAGTGGGGCTGGTGGTGGGTATGCAAGGTGGAAAATCCGCCACGAACACGGAAGAGGGTGTTGGATTGTTTTCTGACGGGAAGCCTAGAAGGGAAGAACATGGGTTTTGGAGTCACAGACCTGGGTTCGAATCCTGGCTCTATCATTTTCTAGCTGTGTGGTTTTGGCAAGTTACTTAACTTCTCTGTGTCAGGACTCCTATCTGCACGACGGTGAGGAAGATGCTATGTCATGGACTGTGGGAGGATGTGATAAGCTCCTCAGTGCCTCAGCACTGTCAACACAGGGATCTCTGTCCTGTTAGAGTCACCTCTGCACTCGCCCGCAGGACAGACTCTACAAGGAAGTTCCAGACAGTGATCCACACCTGCCCTGCGCCCAAGGGGCTTCCCAGCCATTCTTCCCGGAATCTTGGAAATCCTGCTCTGCCAACCCGGTCGGTCTTTGACTGGGAGGAAAGTTTGGAAGAACTTCGACCAAGACCCTGCAGTCAAACAGGTGGGCTCCTCAGGGCTCTGGGGCTTCTGCGCAGAGGTCCAGAGGCAGGTTAGGGCAGGGACTGAACCCTGGGAAAGCGTGGGGCTCCCCAGCCACCCAGGGCTGGGAACTAACAATCTCTTCCCCTGCACTGGGGCCAAATGCAGAAGCTGCAGCAAGTGGTGAGAAGTGGGACAGAGGCTTTCTCAAGCTGTGGGGTTGCAAAACGCCCCTTCCTGGGCTTGCTGCTTGAGGCCTGGGCACTGACAGCTGTCTGTGGCTGAGGCTGACACCCTCGGCATGCCCCCGACTTCCTGTCCAGCCAAGGTGACTCCGGCCTTGTCACAGCCCTGTTTCGGCCTTGGGCTGCCTGTGCCCACCAGGCTGGACCTCCCGACTCCCCAACCCAAGACAGCCTCAGGATGGTTCTGTCCCCTTCTGATCCACCCCAGACCAGCACCTCTGGGCTGCTCCCTCTCTGGGAGCCGGGGGCAGGCAGGGGGGTGTGGAAGGGGAGGCGGGGAGGGGTACCAAAGGGAGGCACCTTCACCACTGGGCACCTTCACCACCGCCTGGCACAAGCTTGGCTGGGAGAGTGAGGTCAATCATCTCAGTGCCAACAGGGTGGGACCCAGGGGTGGACCAGAAGGGGAGCTGCGGCCTTCTCTCCCTAGTGGCTCCACAGAGATAGTAAGTTTGTTTCTTTTTGGAGGGGAGGGCTGGCCCACATGCCTGGGGGTGCCTGTCTGACCGACCCCGTGAGAACACAGTGTGTGGAATCATACAGAACAGAGGGTAGCGGTGGGAGTAACTGGGCAAGTCAGAGGGAGGGGCCTTTCTGGCTAGAGTGGGTGCAGGGCATTGGGGGTCCCACGGGGAGAGGGGATGGGCCTCTGACAGAATGCAGGGAGCAGTGGCTGCAAAGCTGCTGGGTGCAGGGGTGGTCTGGGCACGAGGAGGAGGTTGGACTTCTAAGGCCAGAGGGGACTCAGCCCTGCAGGGATGATGGGGTGGGTGGGGAGGGGTTTACATGCCTGCAGGGCCCGAGGGGTCCCTCCCTAGGGAGACCACTGTGGGTCAAGGCTTTGGGCCCTGGTGGAGGGTGAGGGTGGAAGGTGCCAGTATTTGCCACCCCCCCTTTACTATTCAGATGCTGAATAACTAGAGGGGGGGGTCCCTGCCCAGGACCCACCTTGAGCAGGAACTGAGACAAGCAGAGAAAACAAAAAGTCCCCACAGAAAGGAATGTGGTTGGCATGGGGTGTAGGGAGTGGTCACCCTGGAGAGGCACCAGGGGTGGGTGTCTTTGACCACGGTGTGTTGGGGTGGGGGTGGGGAAGGCCAGTAACTGGGCTGGGGAAGAAGGGAGGCCGCTGGGTCCTCAATCTTAGAGTGTGTGCTATGGGGTGGTGGGGAAGAGTCACCAACAGGGCGCAGGTCCGGGTACCCATGTGTGGGGGACTCGCGGGGGCTGGCGGTTATCTGGAAGGAGCCTCGGGGTCCCCCCTCCACGTGCGCGCCTATGGTGTACTGGGGGCTGCGCCACCATGAGGAGGAGTCGCGTGCCAGGAGCCGGGCACCCCAGACCCTTATGTGTGGTGAGGTGGTGGGTCTCGATCTGGAAGGGGCTGCGGGGTCCCAACCCTGCTGTGTCGGGGTTCGGGGGCGCTGGGCCGGCGGCGGGGGTCCCCGGGCGGCGCGGGATCCGGGGGTGGGGGTTCGGGGCCCGAGGCCGGGGCGCGGGGCGGGCGGGCACTCACTGCTTGAACATCTTCTCCATGTCCTTGATCTGCTTCCTGGAGAACTCCTTGAACTCGGTGTAGGGGTTGAAGACGCGGCGGCTGGGCGACTGGGGCTCGCCGATGCCCTGGTTGAGGTCGGCGCGCCGCAGCAGCTTGGCGCTCAGCTCGCCGTCCGCGCTGCCCAGCGCCTCGGCCGCCTCGTCGGGCGCCCCGGCCGCCGCCGCCCCGTTCAGCCCGGGCTGCTCCGCGGCCTCGCCGCCGCCCTCGCCCTCCATCTGCAGCCGCCGGCTCAGCTTGGTGGCCAGCTCGTCCGTGGCCATGGTGGCCCGCGCGGAGCTCGCCTCGGCCCGGCCCCTGCTCGCCGCGCCGCGCACCACCGCCGGCTGCGCTCTTCCTCTTCCTGACACTCCCCGGCGCCAGGCACCGCCCCCGAGGGTGGGACTTATGTCCCCGGCGGGGACCGCCCGCCCCGCGCCCCGCCCCCCCGAACCCGCGCGTGATGTCCCTCCACCGCCGGGGCTCGGGTGGGCCGGGCGCTCCGAGCCCGCATCGTCTCCCCGCGTAAGGCTGGGGGCCCGTAAGAAGCCCTCCCCACCTTCGTCCCCTATGTGGCAGCTGAACAGGAGAGGTCGGGCTGGGAGCCGGGGCAGGACAGAAGAGGGGTTCCCCCTCCGCAGTTTGTGTTTGGGTCAGGGGCTGGGGAGCGCGTCCCCTACAACCCCTTCTCTGGAATCCCCA
>CM052444.1:98825735-98839421 GCA_028533085.1 Varecia variegata | reverse complement strand
AAAAAACCCTTCAAGATTCAGAAAATGTGAAATTTTCAATTACTTGTTTGTGAGGTTGTTTCTGAGTCCAATAAAGATGCTCAGCTTCGATGATTTTGTTTTTTTAAAGCTCAGAATTAAGTTCCTGTTAGTCTTGGGCAGTTCTGTCCAGCTACTTGCCAACGGCAGGTTTCCATGTCTGCCATATGTGGCTCTGAGGGACCCAACAGAAGTAAAATAGCTTGTTATTTAATGAATGCAAAGGACTAGGGTGTAGACTGAAATGTTTGAAATGATGCCTGTAGATGCCTGGGTTTGCCAAATTCTTAGTCTTTCTCACAAAGCAACTAATTACTTTCAAAACTCTGGTAAGCCTCAGTTTACCCAAATTTATGATTTCTAATGGTTCGGCATAAAACAGGGCTGCCTTTATTATGAAATGTTTTGCATCTGCTTGGCATGGAAGCAAACTTAACAGGAGGTTATATGAGGGTTTTGCCTTCTTGGAAAAACAACTGACATATTTGTGAAAAACCTGGGCTTTGGGGTTGGTTTGTTTGGACAGGCAGTACGTATTAAACTCCCAGGTCAATTACCTACTTGGCTGTGTGGACACAACTCTTGGGAAGGAGGGTGGGCTCCATGTCACCCAGGTGGGGGGATTCTTGTTCATTACCTATTATGTCTTATAAAAGGGCCACTGGACACCAGAGCCTTGCTGCTATTGAACTCAGGCAGGGCTCAGGAAATGCTGCCCGGATGGGTGAGCCCTTTTCACACCTCTTGGGTTGGTTTTTCACGAGGTTTTCAGGGTTTGCAGAGCTCTGAGGCTCTGTAACCACAAGGCGACATCTCTGCCCTGTTTCAGAGGCCGTGGACCCAGGCCCTGCCTATAGAGATGCCTGCTGATCTGTCCCAAAGCCAGAGATGCATGCTGGGGGCTACATTTTATTTGAACTTTTTTTTTCTTTTGAGGCCATCGGACTTCAGGAAAAGCACTTTTTAGGGACTTGAAGAAGTAGTGAATGAAGGAAAAGCAGAGAAAACTGATGAGGCTTGATTGGAGGTGAAACTTCCAGGAAATATCAGTTGCCTCTTAATTAGAGGAAATCATTTTGAATGACCCTGAGTCATGGGCCCCAAGCATAGATTCTGGCGTAAAGAAACGATCTGGACTGGTGACACACGACAGCATTTGGTCACGTGGAAAGAATGATCTTCAGGAAAAATCACACCCTCGGCGAAGGATTTTTACAGAGGCAGTGGTGAGCCAGAGCCAGTTCTGACAATATTCCAGCGGCAAGGGATCGAGGGAGACTTAGTCATCATTTCTTATGTTTCTTCTCTCCCTCCCACGTCTCCTTGTGTAACTGTCTTTCGGGGAGGGGCGAAGTGATATTAAGAAAAACAACAGCACTTTGAAAAGGAGGGAGGAAAAACGAGGAGGGGAGGGAAGAGCTCTTGGGTGATGGGGAGGTGACCTGAACGTTGGGGACACTCCAGGGCCTGACAGCACCGGGTGGTCCCTCCAGCCTGAGATTCTGGGAAAACAAGAAGGGATTAGGGGGGCCGGCAGAGATAAAGTTGGCTCATAAAATGCAGCACTCACTTAGCACTTTACAAATACCAGCTTACTAATTAATCATTACAAACACTCCTTCCTCACCAGGAAACCCTTGATGAATGGAGAAAGGTGCCCAGAGGTCAAGGTTCAGGGGCAGCACAAATACTCAATTGGAGCAATCAGAGTGAGCGCAGGATGGGGTCACAGCCTGGTTGGCCTCAGAGGTGTTCTCTATTCTTGCAAGATCTGGAAGCCCTGCAAGGGGTGCTATGCGGGGAGGAGCTGATGTTGGGCAGGCATTTATGGGCTGCCAAGCAGGGACACGGGGGCAGGAGGAAAGGGGGTGACAATGGGGCAGCAGCTGCAGGTAGACACATTTGCAGGTCATTAGAAACCAACTTATCTGTGAAGCTCTCCATTTGTGGTTATCTTGGATACTATGAATCCACTTGAAAACCAAGACCTCTTTCACATTAGTAGCAAATGCCCAGCTGGGCATGTTTTCTGCTTCTCAGTCACAGGCAGTTCTGGGTCCAGGTTTAACACCCTGAGAAGCCCGAGGCTGAGTCTTGTTTTAAACTCCCAGAGAGAGTGTGTGTTTGGGGAGGGGGAGGTATCTTAAAGTCCAGCAGTGCTGCTTCTGCAGCACTCTCCTGGACCCCTTCCGGAGACGGTAATAATACGGCAGCTAAGTTTGATTTTTATATTTGCAACAGCTACTCTGTGAAAGCAGTGTGCTGCCATGTCCAGCAATCGGGACATATTTATTAAGTGTGTTGGGCACGGGTCCTGGAATTCTCCTGGTTGTAGGCAAGCAGGGGACGGGGTGGTGGGGGCTGGAATAGCCATTTTCGAAGCTTGAGATTTATTGGACTCCACACTGGGCTATGCTCTTGCAGCTAAATCCACTTCTGTTTGGGACCCAGCGCTTATCATCATCCATAATGAAGTGTTAATAAAACATCTGTCCTCCCCAACACAACTTCCTGGGGGAGGGGCCTGTCTGTCTGGTTCAATTTTGGATCCTCAATGCCTAACGGGGTGCCTGGCCTGAGTGCTGGAAAAATATCTGTTGAATGAATGCATGATTCATTCATGCTCTGCCTAAGGGCTGGGATGGATTGAGTGATTTCTCAGTGACTCTTCCAGAGCATCCGGTGGCCCATTTTTAGGTCTCAAGGTCATTGCCAAGAAAGAGAAGCTGTTAAAGTGACACCTCTGTGTACCCACATGACTCAACACTAAGTTAACAGGAGCTCTTAAAAAACAAGCCTCTCAAGTGTCCGTCCCCTGTCTTCTCTGAGGACAGCTTCAGCAGCATCAGATAGGGGTTGGGGCCCGGTGACCTGCTGGTCCTTGGGCATCACTGTGGCCCAGAGGTCATTTAAGCAGCTCTCTGCTCAGCAGACAAGGTGGAAGGAGTAGATGGAAGGTCCAGATAAACATTGCACGTGGCCGAGGCAGGGGCACCTGAGAACCTGGGAAACTGAAAGGGACATTGTGAAATTAACACATAACGAACCAGAGAAGGTGCAGAGAAGGGCAAAATTAGTTGAAAGAAAGCATGTGCCTAGGCCAGGAACACCTCACCCGAGTAAGGTATCTACCACAGAAAGCAGGTGACTCTCAAGGGCGTTGGTAAGCCAGGATGCCCAGAGGAAGGGACTGTGCCAAGAAGACTGGCATCCTTTCAGGCTTGGTCCTGGGGAGGCAGGTCTCCTGGACCCACTGCCAAAGCCCCTTAGTGTACAGAGGCAGCTCTCTGATGGCGAAAGGCAGTGTGGTGTGATGGTTAGGGGCTGGGTTTGGAAATCCCATGGTGGTGACCTTGGGCAGGTTACTTTACCTTTTCTGGCCTCAGTTGCATTGTCTATAAAATGGGATACCTCTCTTCTCTTCTCCTGGAGTACGTGAGAGGAATTAACTGAGAAAATTTATGTAAAGTGTTTAATGCAGCATGTGGCACATTGTAAAAACTCAAAATGCTCTCAGTGATGAAGATGACAATAATCTGGCTTCCTGGTAGTCATGTGGCAGGCAATAGATGTGCAGACATTAATAATCTAGTCTGGGTGACAGTTTAACATAGGGGTCAGCAAATCTGGCCCACCGCCTCTTTTTACAAATAAAGTTTTATTGGAACACAGCCATGCTCATTCAGAGTTGAGACTTGGGGTTGATAAAGCATAATGGTCCTTTACAGGAAGAGGGCTTTTACTCTCGTGCCCTTTACAGAGCAAGTTTGCCAACCCTATCCTCATCTATCCAGTAGACAGCCAGTCCAGCTGGTTCCTGGACTTGACTGAGGAAAGTGATATATTAAGCCGTTAAAGTTATGAAGTCTGGGCTCCTACACTTGCTCTGTGATCTTGCGCAAGTTACTTACTCTTGGTTTTCGCAGGTGAAACCGGAGTGATGACAGTGAGGATAATGTCTGGACCGTGCTTCCCTCAGTGTCTGAGAAGCTCCCAGTAGCTTCTGATGGCCAGTAAGGACACTCTACAAAGTAGTTACTATTATTAGCTATTAAACTTCAACTGTTGAAAGGCACAAAGGCACTCTCCGAAGAGGGTCACTGCTGCATGCAGCTCTCTTTGAAGAATGTGCAGCAGTAATCCCATACAAAGCCAAAAAAGATATGTGAACGTCAAAGGTGAGCGCGCCCGTACAACGTACCAGTAAATTAATGATTCCAGCTGCTTTTCAGTGAAAGCAGTAGATCAGAATGTGCAAAGGGGAGCAAGGTCAAGGCCATGGGGTGGAGCCCAGCAGCATCAGTACCTGGCACATGGTAGGCGCCCAGTATTTGTTGCCTGAATGAATGTTTAACTATAAAAATGATTTACCAGTCAAAGGGCATTTCTGATTTCTCCGATGATAGGACCACAGTTAGCCAGAAGATACAATTTCTGCCTCCAATATAAAATGTTGGGTCTTAGGAAGGAAAACGGTATGATAAAGAGAGGAAACTCTAAACAAGAACCTGCTAATGCTTGGTTTGAACCTCCTTGGGACGGAGGGATTGCAATGGATTCCTGGGGAACAAAAACAAAAGCAGGCACATAAGGTCATGGATTGGCCCAAAATAACTTGGGACACTGAGCAGAGAGATGCAAGCAGCACATCTTGATGGAAATGAGGCTGAGTTGATAAGCCGAAATAGTCTACGCTCACCGCTCACCGGGTGCCCTGACTCCTGCTCCAGGAGGCCTCAGCACAGAAAACAGGGGCGCATTAGCATTAGCAGGTTCGGGTTTCCTCTTGTTAGTGTATTGCTTTCCTTCCTAAGTCCCTAAAAAGTTGAAAACCACTCCACTTACCAGGAGCACACTTTGGAATGCAGATCCAGAAGCTATTTTTTTCCCCCTAGACATTTCATGACTCTGGTTTCTACAACAGCAGGCACTGGTGACGCTGCCAAGTTTCTGGAGAAGGGCACCTTATCTGCAAAGTCACGAATCCAAGGATCCAAATGGGCTGCCATTGGCAAGGGCAGAAAGAAGTTGTTTGTCTTAGCTTCTTGGAGGATCAGAAGAAGATTGGGAGGTTTTGGGGGCCTGCAGGGGAAAGGTTTCTAGTAGCTTCTCAGAACCACAGTTGGGGCTGTGTAGCACAGTGCCTTAGTAAATGCCAGTTTGGTTGCTAATAACAGAAACTCAAACCAGCTGAAGCAGAAAGGGGGCAGCTATGGGGAAGAAAAGCCAGTGCCTGATTGTCCAAGCCTGACTGACTCTCCGGCTTTGCTTTGACACTACTCTCTCACTTTCCTCATTTCCTTTCAATAAACTCCCTTTCTGCTTAAGTTAGCCACGGGAGGTTTCTGTTGTTTGCAACCAAGGAATCTTGAGAGATGCCAAGGGTCCTAGTGGAACCCAAGGGCAGGTGCTGGAACTGGCCTTCTCGAGGTAAGGAACTAGGAATCAAAACATCTGGGAATCAAGGGAACTTTCTTCTGTGTCAGTTGGATGTATTCAGCTTCAAGTAACAGAAAATCGGACGTGGGTGGATTGTAAAAATTTGGAGCCCCTCCCACACTGATTCTGGCTCTGTCTGGTGGGATATTAAGAAACACAGGCAGGTAGAGACTTGAAAGGTGCTTGTGCACTCGGGCTTATTCTCACCTGCTGCTCCTGGGAACCCCTGACCACCTGGACAAGCCTGGTCTAGCCTGCTGGAGCTGAGTGGGTGTGCTGAGCAGAGACAATGTCCCAGAAGAAGGCCACTCTAGACCAGATTTCTCAACCTTTGTACTTACTGACATTTTAGATCAAATAATTCTTCGTTGTGGGTAGTTCTGTGTGTTGTAGGATGTTTAGTGGCATCCTTGGCCTCTACCCACTAGATGAGAGTAGCACCTGTCCCTCCTGGTTGTGACAACCAAAATTATGTCCAGACATTGCCAAACTTCTCCTGGGGGGCAAAGGTGCTCCTAGTTGAGAATTACTGTCCTACCCCAACTTGCCTGCCCATGGCCAGACATGTAAATGTGGCCATTCTAAACCATCCAGCCCCAGCTGTGCCGGCCCAGACAGGAAAAGTGCCTAGCTTCACCCATGGAATCATGAGAAATAATAAATTTGTCATTTCAAGTCACTAAATTTTGGGTGGTTTGTTCCACAGCACAAATGTATATACCTGACTATGGTGGCTTAAATAGATAAGGATTTATTTGTTTTATACAAGAAGTACAGAGGTAGGCCCCTTGGTTGTGGTTCGGAGCTCAGTGATGCCACCAGGCACCCACCAGGCCTTCCTGTCTTTCCACTCATTGTCCTTGGCAGGTGAGCTCTGGCCTATTGCTTGCTGCCTGGTGATCCCCAGGATGGCTGCTCCAGCTCCAAGTCTGAGCTCTAGGCATGGAAAAGGAGACAAGGCACAGGGACAAAGGGCAAACACTTTCTCCCAGAGAAGCTTGCCTTTTATTCCAGCAGGGAAGCCCTCCCCAGGGGCTTTCACTTATATGCCATTGGCCAGATCTGTACAGCATGGCCCACCCTAGCTGCAAGGGAGGCAGGACAATCAAGGCGTTTGGCTTTGAGCCTGTATGGCAGAGGAAAGCGATGGCTAAGCAATGACTAAGTAGACTTAGTATCTGCTTAGTATCTGCAGTATCTGCTGCACTGTGTCTCTGGGTTCTGTAGTTTCTTATTGCTACTTGTTACATATCTACTCCAGCCTCCTTTTTTCTGAAGACTGGCTTTGTTTCTCTGAGCACAAGGGGAAAAATGGTTGCCCCAGTCCTGGAACTGCATCAAGACTCTCAGCTCCAGCACCAGGAATGTTGTGAATGGCTTCCCAGTGTCCCACTTCTCAACACCAAGGACAGAGGTGCTGATTGGCCCAGCTTGAATTAGGAGAGAAATCTGATTGGTCTGCCTCAGGTTGGGTATCTACTACTCAGCCAATCAGCCATGGCTAAGGGAGCAGCATTATGTAGGGCAGACCTGCTGGCGGGGGTGCATTCTCTGGGCAAGGGAGGGTGTGGTCAAGGAGATGCCCAGAACCTATGCCGTCCTAGGAGTGAAGAGAATAAATTGCCACCGTGGATTGTAATGTTGGTATGATAAAAATTAAGGTGTCTTTTGAAAGACCTAAAATACAGCCGAGTCCTACCAGGCATTATATTTAACTTATGCAAATTCAAATATACATGTTCAACAGATAACGTATTTTTCACACAGTTTGGCTCCCACACAGGAGCCAGCTGCTGGCACTGCTGCTTCACCGAGCGGTCTGCTCCAATGCTGGAGAACAACCTGCTGTTTTGGACTTTGGGGATGTGGTTCAGTCTAAATAACACCAGGTTCTTTACAGGAAATTTCTGGGGTTTTCAAGAGTATTTGTAAGGTCGTTATGTCCCCCTTTGTCATTGGCTTTAGATCCTAACCGTGCGTAAGATGTGTCTCCCATGGAACATGACACAGAGCATGTCCTATTTCCCCCCATTTTAATCAGCATAAAATATACATTTGGTTTTAAAATATAAAAAATATTTTTATTGTGGCTTTTTAAGAATAAAAAAATGTATTCATGACTTCTGGCTCTTCTTCCCATTTTGCTTGGGCACGGGGCCGTACAAGAAAGGCAGCGAGAGGGTGGGTGGGTAGAGAGAAGGCAGAAGAGAGAGTGGAGCGGGGAAAAGAGGGCCTCTCCAGACGCCATGAACAAGGAGTGTGTCCGCCTGGGCAGTGTGTGTTCTTTGGTGACTGGGAACTTGTCCTTGTGGCCTGGGACTAGAACTGCTGGGCCATCCTGGTGTAGCAGAATGGACAGGGTGAGATGGGATTAGAAACCCATGTTCAAGACCTAATTCTTGAATTTACGAGCTGTGTGATTTTAGGTGAGCCATTTCACTCTTCTGGGCCTCAGCTTCCTCATCTGTAAAATGGGGGGACATAATACTATTTACCTCCCAGGGCTTGGGGAAGGATTAAATGAGAAGTGTTCTGAAGACCCTAGAGTGCCATATAAATTTTAGTCATTATTACGGAAGCAATAAAACTGATTGGCATTCTAAATTTATTATAATAAATGGAGATATAAATTCACTATACCATGGCCCCGACAGCCCTGAGGTTACCATTCTGCCCTGTGGCTCCAGTACAAGTCTTGGGTTTTCTCAACTGTGTCTCTTGGAGCTCCTTGAAGGTTTGATGTTTGTTTACATCGTCACCCAAATGTGGAACCACATAATTGTACCTATCAGGCCTAGGAGTCAGGGTTACAAACCTGTATTCATCATATACCTGAGTATCTGTACATTCATAGGCATTTAAAAAAAAGAACCCCTCCCCCCCACACTCCAAAATACAATATTGTGCAAAATACCAGTCTAGAAAGAAAATACTAGGGTAACAATCTTTAAAGTCCTACGAAAGCATCTTAGTATTTGGACACAGAAGACAGAAGAGTCAGATGGACTCGCAGAGGATCACGTAAGGCCAGTGGGATGACGGTTCTCTAGTTCCTTCCACCAGGCTTCAAAAGCAAAAGGCTCTGGCTGGATCTGCTGGAGGATTCTTGCTTCAGCATCTCTCTTTCCTGGTCCATCTTTACGATGGCTTTCTTGACTCCAACCTTCAACGGGCAAGAGGAACACACACAAATTCTGTAATTGCAGTGAGATCCCAAAATGTTTCACTCAAATGGTTTTGTTATTTTTTAAACACAAAATGTAAAAAAAAAATATATATATATATGCATACATACATATGAGCAAAAAGGATAAAAGATGATTTATCATTATCACACTACCCAAAGATAAGCTTTATCAGTGTTTTGGGGTACACTCTGCCCGATATACAGATATTTCTTCCCCTGTTTACATTCTCATGTAAACCAGGAGTTTCTTATGACGAGCACATTCATTGTGATGGTGTTTCTCCTGAAAAGCTGTTACTGAACTGAACGTGTCTTAGGTCTCTGACGGCTTAGAGGAGAAAACGCAGTACATTTGAAGGGGTCTGTCTAATGCTCTGAGCACTTCTCACCCCCATGGGGGGTGTCCCGGCAGCCAAGTGCACACGCTACTCCCTGGTCACAGCTGATTGACTGGACACTTGGCACAGCTGCGCTTTTCAAATGATCGCCCTCAGGATTTGGGGCTAGGGACTCCTAGATGCCACTCGCTTCCTGGGCTGGTCCTTTGAACTGGGGGACTGTGAGGTTATCCCTTCCTGTCACACGACTGGGGAGAGAAGAAGTCAGCAGAGGTGTGGAGAGGACAGATGACATGTGTTGTGTGTGTGCACGTGTGTACACGGGCGTGAGGGATGGTGCCCGGGGTCCCCACTGCTTCCCAGTTCTCTCCCTTCCTTTTCATGAGGTTGGAACTTCTGTACCCTTAGGAGAGTCCCCGCCCCCCTTTCTGACTAGGTTTCTGTAAACTGCAGCCCAAGAGTCTGTCTCACACGCAGTTTTGTACACACTGTAGATACTTCTGTGATTTGAAAGTTTCTTTCCAGCAGTGCTTAAACCACCAACCCCATCTCCTACAGACCTTCCACTCCGGCCTGCAGGACCCGCATATTCCTGGGGCAAGAGGGCTGGGTGGGTGGTCGAGTTTCAGCCCTGCCACTTACTACATTGCCCTCGGTCTCCTCGTCTGCCAAACAGGGACCAGAACATCAGTCCCCTCTTCCTCAGGGGGCCGAGAGGAGATTCCGGGAGGATTTCAATGAAAGGGGATGTTAGGACCATCCCTTAAGCTCTTTTCACCTTAAGGCCGGTTTAAGAATCACCCCGAGACCTGTGCCAGGAGCCGCCGGGAGCCTGGAATGTGTTTGAGACTGCGTTCCAGATTGTTTCAGGGTGAGAAAGGCTAGAATTGCTACACTAGCCCACAAAGTCAATATTGGTCCGAGTGCCCAGGGAAAAAGAAAACGGCAAACATCAAAAGCCTTTCCCTCTAAACAACACTTCCTTTATATGCCTTTTCATTGGATTTTCAATAAAATTGCTGACTGGGGGCGGTTCCCAAATGCCAGTGCCCTGACCCGGCGTGGAGTCGCTGTCGGGGTTGGAGCCAGGGAGTTTGTTAAAAATAAAGAATCCCGGGTCCCTGCTGCCCCCACCCCCAGGTCTGCCAGGAGCCTGGGCTGGGAAGCGCCACAGAAGGAGCTTTGGTTCTCCTCTTGGTGTGACGAGGGAGGGGGCAGCAGAAGGCAGCAGGGAAGGCTGACCTGGCAGGGGCCGAGACTGGCAGTGTGCCAATGCACGCGTGGGCAGAGGGGCTGGGGAGCCAGCGAGTCCACCCCAACACCACGCATTGGAGCCACCTGCCTCGCCCTTAGAGTGGAAAGGCAGAGGTTTCAATGGCAACGACCAGGTGGAAATTAACTCAGGACACACTGGGCTGGCTGCTTCCAGCAACTGCGGGCATCTAGGCAGCCCCCCGCCCATTCCACACAAGCTCAGGTCTCCCCCCATCCCCCAGGGAGGCCCTTCCTGGTGCCCCGACCGGGCAGGTCCCTGTGAAACACACTCCTGAGCTCAGTCCACGGGCCACGGCCCTCAAGACACTTTGCACACAGGAATTTTTTTAATCATTACGTGCATTTAGGTTTTAAAAAAAATGGCCCACGACCGTAAGCCAGGAAGGCAGGGATTTTTATGTTTTCATTGATCTAATTCTGTGTTTCTCAACCGTTTTTTCATTATTGCCCCCCCAGGCTTCTTAGACATTTTTTCCTAATGCCTCCCACCCCTTTATAGATAGCACTGTGTACATATATACTATATATACACATATAAATCTACATATCTGTATAGATACATATCTGTGCTTTATATAGAAAATGAATGAGTTTTTGCCATGGGGCAGCCCTCAGGTTTTTGCCCTCTCAGGGGTGACACTGACCCCTTGGAGGGTGTGTGATCGAACCTCAGCACCTGGACAGACCCTGCCACGTGGTTGCAGGCTCTCAGTATCTGTTGAGCGACAGAGGGCCAGGACAGTCTCTCTTTTTGTTCACCCTTCTCTCCCCAGTGCTTAGCACAGTAGGTGGCCTAGAAAATTTTCCTATTTAGCTTACAACCCACAAACAATTATAAATGACTGGTAGCCACAATGCAAAAAAAAAAAAAAAATCAATGAATGGCATTTTGGAGGACAGAAAAAAAAAAACCCATAGAGCCTTGAAAATAGAAGAGATTCCAGTTCTGAAGCTTGCTAGAGAGATACTTTTATGAATGGGCAAGACGGAAGGAGTGGATCTTAGGGGGCTTCCCTTCTTTAAGGTGGTCACGATGACTCTATCACCTGTGGACTCAAGGCAGGTGATAGGGGAGGGAGACCCCAACTACACTTTGCTAGGAACCTGGAGGAGATCCTTTTGAACCGAGGAGATCCTAGACGCCAAACTCCTAAGCCCTGGCTGGAGGGCTGGGAAATGGGAAGATCACTCTTTGCTCGTGGCTGAAGCACCATCTGCCCGCATTCTGTTGAGGCCAGAGGAGGCCTGAAATTCCAGGGGGCTTCACATCTCAGAGAAGCACAATATTCTCACAATGTCCGGGGCCCATCTGGACTCCTTTGTCATTTTACTTCATCAGCCAAAACCTAGCTGCAGGGCAGTGTCTGTCTGCTCCCGTCTCTCCCGGGTGCACGGATGATTAAGCAACAAGCCTCCCCTCTCTTCCCCCGTTGCAGGGTGGCAAAGGTCTCAGGTCTAGGGGAGCCTGGGGACACCCTCTATCCTCCTAACATCCTGCTAAGGGCAGTAGCTGCCTTCTAGTCTTAGGACAAGGGTGTTGGTTGAGAAGAGGCTTCTATTTTCCAAAAATGTCCCTTGCATAGAATATCTTTGGTTTTTCCAATGGTAATTTTGTTGTCTCAAAATAACTGTGGCCTTTTATCAAACTCGAATATATCTCCTCTCTCATTCACTCAAAACGTATTTAGCTTTCAAGCTTCCTGAGAGCGTGCCTCTACTTTCTGCAAAGCGGAATATGGGTTGGGTCAATTCCAGTTCCGGGGTTGAACTGTGAATGGCAACGGTTCAACATGTCTGAGATTTCAGAGCCTTGATTATCGACTCTTAAAAAAGAGAATTCTAGAGGATGCTCCTTGAAATTCAAGAGAAATGCCACCCAAACCATATCAGGTTTCCTACCTGAAGGAGAGCAAAGGGCACTCACCTGTGGTCACAATCACGTGGAGTTCCATAGAGTTCTCCTACTTAGTTGTGTGGCTCTGACCAATTAAAGTCTCTGAGCCGCAGACCCCTCATCTGTAAATTGGGGATGATAACAATACCCACAGGGTGCTGCGATAACGGCTGGGTGCTCAGCTCTGTGCCCGACACACACTAAGCGCTCAGTACATAACAGCTATAGGACTACGGTCAGCTGGGTTCCTGCTGACATCCCACTGTGCTCTCTCTTCTCTTTCTGGCTCACCTGGGAATTTGAGTTCTGCATCTTTTTCTTCACCATCTCTACAAACACTCGTCTCTTTAATACAGAAAAAATATTAACAAAATTTAGCTTGTGTTCCTCTTTGCTTTCTGAATAAAAGAAACATGAGTTTTTCTCAACCTGCAGATGCTACCCATTTGGAACATAGGGCCTTCGCAGGAACAGGGAGTGGTGACGTGGTCTGGGGCGGGTTGGGGCATGGCTCTGGGAGCCCTGGTGCGCTGTCCTGCTGAGTCTCTTGGGGACCTTTGTTCCAGGTTCCAGCAGAGGAGACTGGCCACCTGGGGGGCCAGTGAGGAGCCCTGCACTCTTCTTGGAGGACGAATCTGGAAGCAGAGCCTTCCAGAGCAGGCAGAAGAGGCTGCATATGTCCGGTGGTTTTCCACCTAAGTGTCCCAGCAGCCCAGGCACGATGGGACCCACAGTGGCTAAACTCCCTGCAGGGAGACTGGGGACTACAGGGGGGCCTGTTTGGGAGCCACTGTTACCCCAAATCTGAAGCTTGCTATTTCCCTGGGGTTTGATGGACAGTTGCTGACGCTGGTGTCCTCAAGACACCTGTACTTCAAGGACAGCTCTCTGAAGACAGAGCACCCGCTAGGCGCTGGAGATACAGCAGGGAGGGAGGGAGCTGAGCTGCGGTCTCCCTCTCAGAGCCCTGAGCTTCTCCTGGGGTCACCAACTTGATGCTGCCAGGGGCCAGGGAAGTAAAAGAAGAGGGTGAAATTGGGACAGCAGCAAACCCAGGAGCACGGGTCCTAAGGTGGCCTCTGGGATCGTGGGCCTAGTGCTGCCACAGCATCCAGGTTTCCCAGAGAAGGCAGAAATCCAGCGTATTTTGTGAAAGTGCCCTGTTTTGAAATGTTACTTAAAAAAGAAAAAAAAAAACGCAAAACAAAAAACATCCCATGAGCCAAAAGCAGTACGTCGGTGGGCTGCCATTTTGTGACATCTGCTCAGAGCCTCCCACCCTGGCATCTAGTTGGCGCTCAGTAAATAGTTGTTGGAGAGCGGCCAGATTAAATAAAGGCTGCCGGTAAACTTGAATTTCAGAATGAAAACAAACACTTTTTAGAAGTATAAGTAAGTTCCATGCAATATTTGGACCTACTTACACTAAATAACTATTTGTTATCTTATACTAAATAATTGGGCATCCCGTTTGGTTTTTTTCCCCCTGTTTTTCTGGTGACCCTGTGTAGCACTCCCAAAACTCACGGAGGAAG
>CM052444.1:98810802-98825635 GCA_028533085.1 Varecia variegata | reverse complement strand
GCAGAGACAAGGCGTGGGGTGTTGACAGCCGCACCCCTCCAGGGGACCCACGGGCTCCGGGGAGCTCCAGTGCGAACACTGCTCCCAAGTCCGCTCCTGGGCTAAGTCCAATCAGAGTCCAAGCAGAGCCCAGTCCCCACCAGACCTGCTGTCACTGGGAGGTGGTGGCACCGCCTGGCTCCAGAGCTGTTCTGAGACGTGGCGCAGCCAGCAAGGCGCTGCTTCCGCACCAAGGCTGTTCCTTGGGCTGCTGCTCTTTACATCAACGACTTTGTCCTCTGAACACGTGTGAGCCCCCACCATGAGCGCAGACCAGGCTGGCTTTCCATTTCTCCTGGGCTGCCAGGAAGGCGGGACTCCCCCTCAGCAGGTGTGGAAGCCGATATAATAGGCACTTCCCCCTTGTTCCTGACTTCCTTCTGTACCCACTTTCCCCCCTTCCTCCACCCCACTTATTCCGTCCTTAGCACAGGGGCTCCGGGACTGCCTGCTCCTCCCTGCTTCTCTCATGGCCTTGTCTGCAAGGCCCCACATCACTGAGCGCCTAGGATGGTCAGCCAGAATGACACTTTCCCCGCTGCCTTCTCTCACCTCAAGATACCGCTGTGGCTGCTTCGCTGAGGCCCCTTGTTCAAACCACAGGCAGGTGGGGTCAGGGGCCGGGAAGGGACGGGAGTGGAGGTGTGTGGTGTTCCTGGGGCGTTTACACGCCCTCAGCTCTTACCCTGTGCGCCCGACTGCCTCTACTTTGTGTCTGGCTGCGACACCAGAACACCTCTCCGTACCTGCCTCTCCTTCTCTTTGAGCGAACAGTTGCAAGGTGTTGGTTCTTTTGCATTTCTCTGTTTGAGCTCCTCTACGCGTTCCTGAGCGAAAATATCAGGTGAGCAAGAGAGTGTTGAGTATGTTCTTACCTGTTCCAGTCTGAGCCGCACCTCTGCAGGTTCCAGGAGACACTGGGACTCGCTGGAATTGGTGACCCGCAGATGGGTGGGGAGTGGCAGTCTTTTTCTTGAGGCATCTTTTACCCACGCACCGCACCCTAGCCGCACTCTAACCACGTTTTCCTTTTGCATCCTTCTGTGGGCCCGAGGGCACCACCCCCAAGCCCCCCGTCCTATTCTCATCCTACACAACATCTCCCAATTTCTACTCATCGGTCAAAAACACACAGTGGCACCGAGGAAACCAAGATCTTGAGAATATGTGGGCCCAAGGAACTCTTGGAAAATAGTGAGTTGAATAGAATAGTGATGACAGTGATGATGGTATAAGAGCATGCATTGAGTGGTCCTATTTGCTAAGAGTTTTATTTTATTTTATTTATTTAGAGACAGCCTGCCACCCAGGCTGGAGTGCAGTGGTGTGATCATAGCTCACTGCAGCCTTGAATTCCTGGGCTCAAGTGATCCTCCTGCCTCAGCCTCCTGAGTAGCTGGGACTACAGTCTGGTGGCACCACACTCAGCTAATTTTTCTTAGTTTTTTTGTAGAGATGGGGTCTCACTATGTTGCCCAGGCTGGTCTCAAACTCCTGGCCTTGAGCAATCCTCCCACCTTGTCCTCCCAAAGTTCTGAGATTACAGGCGTGAGCCCCCGTGCCTGGCCTGCTAAGGGTTTTGTATGCGTGTCCTCATGGAATCCACCCTTACAAGTTAGGCACCATTTTTATCCTCATCTTAAAGATGAGGGATCTGAGCTCACTAAGCAGAGGGACGGTTAGGGGCTCCAGCCCCGCTGAGACCACCTGGCAAAGCCAAACCCCTTGGCCAGGATTTGGTTGGCTGGAGCCTGGAGGGGGAGCGGAGCTGCCACCCCAGCCAGAAGCTGCCCATGCATTTCAGCTGTTCTCACACTTCAAGTCCTGCTAAAGGCCTAAGAAAGGGTCTGCGTACTTCTCAAAGGGCATCTTCTGTGCATTTAAAGCTTCTCTATTGAAAATTCCGGTCCTAGCCCATTCATGAGAAGTATCGGCCCTTTCTTGGCCGTAGCCCTGGCTGTATTGACCAAACAGAAAAGAGAGCTGCACAAAGGCGCGGCTGGCTGTAGGAGGACCAGAGGGAAAGCTCGGGGTTTTCTGGACTCGTCAGCGGGCAGGAAGCTCTCTGAAAGAAATGCAGGAATTGTCCCCACCGTCCGTGAGTTGCCCTTTCTCTTCCCCGTGGTAACCGAGTGACCGAGCCCGCCACGTGCCAGGCGCTGCCCACGTTACTCCACTTACCCTCCCCGGCCCAGGAAGGAGGTCCCACTGCTGCCACTGTTGCTGCTGTTGAGAAACCTGAGACTTAGAGGTGAAGTCACCAACCGAGGGTCTCTCGGGGGCAGAGGTGGGCTTGAACCCTACTTGTTTGACTCCAAAGTCCGCCTCTTAGCTCTGAGGACACTGCTGCCTCACCTGGCAATGCAGGAAGTGGACTAGATGGGGCGCAGCCTGGGTCACTGTCACTGTCACACTGTCCCATGGAGGGGCTGGGAGGGCTGAGATCGGGGGTCCCATTTCTGCTGCTGAGTATCGGGGTAATGCCACCCTCCGTCCACCCTCTCAGGAGCTGGCACCGCCAGCTCTCCTTGCAGGTGGCGTGAGGTGAGGCGCGTGCCTGCAGGTGGTGAGCTCCGTGAATGACGCCATCAGCTTTGTCGTGATCGTGCTACGGCTCCTAGCAAACCTTTCCCTACGTTGTGACTTCCATGAATTTGAGAGTTCCCGGCTCTGGCTCTCCTGGGGACCCCGACACAGGCTTAACGTGGCCGTTTCAGACCCTCCTCCACGGAAGGCTGTCTGGTGCCAAACAGGCTGGCCCGGCCCTGCCTTGTGTGTGAATGAGGCGGCGCATGAATAATGCATGTGAAGCTGATTATGTAAATCCTCAGGTTTTCTTACATTTTCAGCCAGCACACGACAATGGGCTTTTTGGGGCCCTCTGCCGTCCCATTCTGTGCTTTGGTGACTCTGCTTTGGGGCCGGGCCTGCCAAGCCCTGGGGGACGCCTCAGGAAGGAGCAAGCTCTCCAGAGGGCACATCAAAGGACCAGCCAGACCTCTGTCGCTGCCCAGCTCTCCCCAGCGTGGCACAGAGTGAAAGGAAGCCGGCCTCTGCCCGAGGTAGCCCCACGACACGCGCGGACTGAGGCTGTGATGTTTAATTCAGAGCGGTGATTGCTAGAAACGCCACATCCGGGGCTCCGTCAGAGCAGGATGGCTGCCTTCGTGTCCGGGGCTGCAAGCCCGGGGGCCTTGTGGGGGTTGGCAGGGTGGAGGGCGGCTTCCGCGGGACTCGCCCACCAGTGCCTGCTGGTTGGGCAGGGGGCTTCCTTCTATGGGGGCTCGGTCTCCTCTGAGCTCAGGCAGACGACACACACACACACACACACACACACTCCCACACTCACGGAGTCATACTAATGCCAATACTCATGCACACACACACACTCTGAAACACACGTGTGAGCGTGCCCACGCACACACAGTGCCAAGTCAGAAAAGCTACCAATGACAAGGCGGAGACTCGGGGCCAGCCCAGCAGAGAGCCCGGGCGCTGGGGCAGGAGAGCCCTGGGGCGCAGTCCCGGCCGTCCTCACCAGCTACTGTGTGAACCCGGGCAAGTCTCAACTCTCTGAGGCTCAGCCTGCTGATCTGTAAGGTGGGATCACTGTACCCGGCAGGGCTGTTGGAGGCATTCATAAACCTGACCGCGGCTGCAAGGCACAGACGGGGCCCAGGGCCCGGCCTGGAGACCTCATGAAGAGAGACGGTGACCGTGGTTGTTTTCCCTGTTTGCCTGACCCCAGCCTTGAGATCTGCCCTGCCGTAGGTGAGAGTCAAGGGAAAGGGAGAATCTGATTCTATTTAGAAGTCACCGTTCCAGTGCCTGGTCCGGAGGAGGCCCAAAGACACGCTTGGGGACTGCAGGAGCGGACGGACCAAGGTGAAAACTGCAAACACGAAAGCCCTTCTGCCAGCCACCTGGCAGCTCAGGGTGGTCAAGGGGCTTTTGAAACCATCTGGGTGCTGGTCACGGGACCCACCTGAGAGACCACGTGCTCAGGCCACGGGCAGCACAGAGAAGGCAACATCCACCTGCTGGTGCCGGGACCTGAGTGGGTACTTTAAAGACGGCGCAAGTCCCCTCACCATCCCAATGCACTTGGCTCCCGAGTTCAGACAGCGAGAGTGTGGATGGCGAGGGATGCCTGCATTGTCTTCCATCCTCACGACACCCCGCGAGGCAGGGGCTGTGAGCTCTCACTTACTGATGGGCAAAGCAAGCCTCAGAGAGGGGAAGAAACTTGCACAAGGTCACACAGTTAATGAGTGGAAGATCTGAACCCAGGGCTGACTGACTCCTGTACCGTGTTACAGATGAGATACTGGGGGAACAGGAGAGTCAACCCATTTTGGCTGGGCCCCCAGCCTGAGCCTGGAATCTGGGTTTCTCAAGCCAATGCTATTTCCAGCTCCGTGCCAGGGAGCAGGCCTCATCCTCATGCCTTTCCTCAGCTCCTTTGGCCTGGAATGTCCACCCACCGGTCCCTTTGGTGGACAAACTCCGACTCTCCTTTGCAACTCAGCGTAGGTCTCCAGGCTTTGGGAGGCCCTCGCTGACTGCTCTAGGCTGGGAGGATGCCCTCCCCTGGGCCACAGCGCCCCAGGCACCGTCCTGACACAGCCCTCACCCCACTGTGTTAGCCTGAAGTCAGCTCTTCACCTGTCTGTTCCACTAAATGTCTCCAAGGACATCCATCCTCCCATCCACCTGCCCACTTCTTGGTCCAGTGTCCATCTATGCATCCATCCACCCATCCGTCCATCTGTCCATCCATCAGCCTGTTGTCCGTCCCCCATCCATTCACCAAGTAGTTACTGGGTGTCTCCTATGCTCCAGGTGCTCAGAATAGCAAGCCCAAATCTCCGTTCTCAGAGAGCTTATTCACCTATGTCTTCCAGCACCTGGCAGAACAAGACAAATATGAATAGCAGCCACCATTCACCATGAGTCTCAGGGAGATTAAGGAACCTGCCTCAGGTCACACAGTAGGTGGGAGAGCTCTGGTTTGAACCTGGGTCTGTCTGATGCTGAGGCTATTCTGCCGCCTCCTTCCCATCAGCAAACGCTCCTGCACCAGCTCTGCCATCGCCAGAGGTTGCCGAGGGCAGCTGGGAGCTTCTGCCCGGGCAGAGGCGTCTCACCTTCTGCTGCCTGACCGTCCTGTTGACCCTCTTCTCCTGGTACAGCTGCTGCTCCGTGCGCTCCAGGGCCTCCTTCAGCAGGGCCTTCTCCTCCGCCTCTTTGTAGATGTCGTCCTCCAGCTTGGCCACCTGTGCCTGGTACATCTGGATGGACACTTTGCTCTGCCTGGGGACACAGGGGGGACAGTCTCTTTTCTCTTGTGGTTCCCATCCATCCTCAGCATCCCAGACCCCGAAGCCTCTCCAAAGACCTCCACAGAGGGCGCGGGCAGGACCGTCATTACAAGCTGAGAGTGTGACAAGGATTTGGGAGCAGGGGGCAGTGCAAACAGCTCCTCGGCGCAGTCTGTGTGGCGGGAGTGTGGCCAAGGGTATGCTGTCAGCGCCTCCCACCTTCCTGGGAGGTGGGGGCTGCAGCTATTGAAAGTATGCAACTGTCATGGCCACACAGGTGGTAAGTCATAAGCCAAGGGTCACAAAAGGTGCAGCTCGCACAGGAAGACAGCACACAGAACCGAGATACCCGAGCACGTCTGTGGCCGATTTCTCACAGACAGACTTGACTCTTTCAGGCCCTGGTCCTGGTCGCTGTCCCTCCCCCTGCTGACATTTAGGTCATTCCACACTCAGGCCTCTGCCCTTTGGTCCCAGGCTGAGGTGTCTGCTGCTGGCTTGTGTTTAGCCAGGAAAAGGGAGGCCTGGGCCTTGCCACGGGGACATGGGGTCCCGCAGTACCTGAGCTGTTCGATGTCCTTCTCGTATCCTCGCAAAAGCTCCTCTTTCCTCTCCAGCCGGCTCTTGAGTTGGGTGATCTTATCAAACACCAGATCCAGGTCCCTTTGTCGAAGCTGGCTGACTCTCTCCCTCTCTTTGGGGGAGAGGCACTTCATGGACATGTGACCCGACATGTCCTTGATGTTCATCAGACTCCCCAGCGTTTTGCTCATGTCCATGTACTGCAAGGAGAGCGACTGCGGATCAGAGGCATCGCCCGAGACCGCTGGTGGCCGCTTGAAGGAAGCAAACGTCTAATTCTATTTCATTCGTTTTCTGCAATTGCAGAGAACAAACAAATGCTTTGGAAAGGCGCGCAACTGGGCTTTAGTATGACTTTCATTTTCTCCATATCCATTCACACTTTGCCTTGTTTGAGAACCCGGGGGGAAATGACAACAGATGTAAACATTCATTCTAACCACCCAGTTTTCCAAGAAATTAGGCTATGCAATTTCTGACCCACGCTGGGATAATACATGGGTCTTGCAGAGTTATTAGAACAACTAAACAGGTCTATGAGGTAGATACTTAGCTAATCTGTCTTATGGTTAACAACGACTGCAGGGGACCCAGGCTTTGGGGGCGGGGGACAGATGTCACATGTACGTACCAGCTTTTCACTGAGGTCTAAAGCCTCACACGCGTCTGCTCTCCCTGACTTCTCCATCGCTGAGCTGGACCCTGGGTTGTAAAGGCCATGCTGAGGCTGAAATCACAAAGAAAGAAAAACTCTCTCGGTGTTCCATTATGAATGTCTCCAACCGGAGGCTAACGCACTGTGCGATTACTGAAGAAGAACTCAAGAGAGTTGATTTTCATTTCGGTTCCTGAACATTCCGTCTGATTTCTTTGTCAACTGCTTTCTTGTAATTGTATTCTTATCCTTCAGAGAATGACTCTTTCTTTGAAATGATCTGTCATCTGTGTCTTTGCTCACTGTCTTCCTTCTAGAATGGTGGCTCTCAGTTGGGGGTATTTTGTTCCCTCCCCTGGGACATTTGGCAGCGTCTGGACACATTTTCGGTTGCCACAACTGAAGATGGGGAGTGCTACTGGCGTCTAGTGGGTAGAGGGCAAGGATGCCACAGATACCCCGTGACACACAGGCCATCCCCCACTGGTCCAGATGATCTGGCCCAAAATATCAATAATGTCAAGGCCGAGAACCCTGGTCTCGATGTGAGCTCCGCAGAAACCGGGGCTGTGTGGCTGTTTGCTCACTGTCTCACTCCTGTGCACCTGGCACACAGTGGCACAGAAGGGGCGCGTTTGTTGAATGAATGACTGCAGGTTAAATAGAAAATATCCCCTCCTTTTATGAATGGGATCTCATTTGCACGCAGCAGAAACTAGATCCCCCAGAAGTCTGGCCAAATTCTCTCCTCGTGTGGAACCGGGCAAGGGAGCATCAGCTCAGACCCTTTCCGGAGACGGTGCAGGGCGGCAGGTGTTTACAGCTGTGCGCGCTAAGACCTGACACAGCCAGCTGGCTGCGAAAGCCCCAACCAAATGCACGAAAAAGCCACCAGGCCACAAACAGCCCTCGTGAATCTCCTTACAACTAAACTGGGATTTCAGTGTTTGCCGTGAGCAGCACCAATGATGGCCAACGTCATCTCATCCCATGGCAGTTACTGGCACTGCACTGGAAACCGCTGAGATTTAAACAAAACAAAACAAAACAAAACCCAATTACAAATATATAGAAGCCTAAAACTTTATAGATATTTGGACTTTATAGGACTGTGATAGGTAAGGTGGACATATTTGTCTATATTAGGAGTGGATGTATTTATCTATCTATAGGGATAAGAATAAAGAGGGTTTTGGGGGTGACAATTGGGCAGATTTGCTGCAAGAGAACGTAAAAGGCAGCTCGGCATCTCCAGCCCCCTCAGCTGCACCCTCTGCTCCCCTCTCCAGGGTCCCCTCTCTTTTCCTGAAGGTGGCAGAAGTGCTGAGGGAGGGTCACCTAAGGAAGGGTCTGGGCTACAAGTTCAATGACACTGTCCCCACCTCCTTCTCTGCAGACTAGCGACCTCCAGGGACACAGTCCTGGCTCCGCCATTCATTATCTCTGTGACCTTGGGTGAGGTACTTGACCTTCTGAAGACTCAATTTTTCTTATCTGTAAAATGGGGATAATAATAGTGACTATGACCCAGGCTGTTGTGAGGATTCAATGAGGTAACGCAAGGCTCAGCCCAATTCCTGGCACACAGGACGCACTCAGTACATGTCAGCTGTTCTTCCTCCAGCTCCTTCTCTCCTTTTAATTGTAATTCCTGCCAACCTTGGAGGACTGAGGTCTGTTAAGAGAGTTTGAGAGGTTTCCTGCCGTGTGGTGTCAGTGGTGGGACTGGGGTCATTGCAAGGGGAAGCCAAGTCTTGGAACAGTCAGGCAGTGAAGCTAGCTGACCTCCTACCTGGAGAGTGACCCTCCGATCCCGACCTCGGGGAACGAGGGTTTGATTTTATCAAGAAAACCAGCTCATTTCCAAAGAGCCTCTAAAGCAAATGTCCAGAAAAACTGTTGGGAGAGAACATTGGCACCGACAGGATGGACTTGGTGTTTCTTCTAAAGGCCTGCGTGTGGCCTGGGTCTGGCTTGGCAGCAAGCGTGCACTCGGTGGGTCCTGTGATTGACACTGACCCGAGCTGTCCCTTGTCACGTGTCCATCAAACGCCCAAACATCCCTTAGGGTATGAGTGCACCTTCAATTTCACATTCAAATCACCTCTGAAAATCCTGGCAAATAAAACTGTGCCTCTTTAAGAAGAGAAGTTCTCCTTGAATCATAGTATTCAAATCATATTTAAAAGTAAGAACAGCTATCATTTATTAAGTGCTCACTATGAGCCAGACACTGGGTTAATCACAGAATTATCTCCTTCAAGTTTTTCATCATTTTACAGCTGGGAAATGGAGTCCCAGAGAGGTTAAGAGCCTTGCCCAGAGTCACACAGCTTGCAGAGCTAGGATCTGGACACAGGTCCCTGGGGCTCCAGAACTTGTGTGCTCTTAGTTACGGCTCCCTTCTGCTACCTTGCATGTCTTCACGTTTTTCAGTTTACAGGGAAAGGCAAACTGTAGGTATAATGTTATAAATCAGCCCACTGAACAAGTTCTTCAGAGTGTCACATGTGATGTGAAGAGGGGGCCTACCGCGCTTCAGCGATTGATCTGGCCCAATGTCAATGCACTGACACACCCTGCTGTGCTCACACAGAAGGCCACCTTTCTGTGCAAACACCAGACAACGGTGCGGCCAGGGCACCGACTGAGTACATACACCAGCCTGCCAGGGAGGACCTGGCCCCGAACCACCGACAGATACGGCTGTGCCGGCGCACCCGGTGGGGTCTGCCCGCAGGCCCACCCGCTCCACGTGCCGGTCACCGCAGAGACAAAGTTTCTTTGGTTACCGCTGGGATCTCTATTCTTGAGAGAGCTGGAAAATCAGGTTTTGTATCCAATAGTATTTTCTGGACATTTTTTTCCATTCTGAGAGTCCTTAATTCTAGAATTGATTCATTCAGGTTGTCCTTACGATCTAGAAAAGAAATAATTTAGACTCAAAAGAAAGGCTCAGGGATAAGTTATTTCGTGTAATAACCACAGCTACTACTTAGGGGACACTTACCACAGGCTTGTTTTAATCCTCACGACCTCCCTTGGCAGATGAGGAAACTGAGGCCTAGAGAGATTAACGACTTGTCCGAGGTCACACAGCCAGCATGAGGCTGCAGCCACACAGATGCCAGCACCAAGGCACCAAGGGCGAACTTTGCCTAAGGTCCCTCAGCCACAAAACAAGGGCAGGACTCGAACCCAGGCTTCTGGCCCTGGCCCCGTGCCCTACCCAACAGTAAGCTCCAAATCTTGAGAGAGCCCTATCCCCGCTAAATGGGGTACTCTACCAGGATCCCCGACGTTGATCCTTGGACAGTGTTAGTCCATGACAAAGTTTCCACCTGGCCACAGCGAAATAAGAAAAAGGACAGTAGTGAGTTCTTCACTGAAATCCTGTTTATTTCATCTCAAGGCCTGCTCTTCACTCTGAGCTCACGGCCTGTCCATCTTTTTTTGTACTGCAATGTCCTTGCAGTTCTGAAATCACGGGGATAAGAGATGACAGTCCTGGCAAGTCGCTCAGTCCCCAGAGCAAGCCCGTGTGTGGGGTCCGCTGCTCTGGCCAGGAGGGAGGAGACTTACTTGCCGAGCAGGCCTTCTCGAGTTCTTTAATGCGCGCTCGAAGTTCAGACAAGGCCTTCCTCTGACGCTGAATGACCTCCTCGTGTCGAGACCCTTTGCACTTGGCCCCTAGGTCACTGAAGGATTGCTCCTGTGGGCAGAATGGTGCAGACAGAGGTTGATTAGGGATGAGAACACTGCTCTTACATTCACAGAAACATGGGCAATTCATGCATAGCAGAAACTGTCACTTAGCACGTTTGGAAAATACTGAAGGGCTTCGGCAGAGAAGGAATTTAAATTTCTCATCTCAAATATCAAGTCACATCTAGGAAGATTTCCAACTCTCCTACCTACTTAGCATCACTATAAATAAAAGGTCTCCTCTATGTTCCCTTTTCTCGTTTTATTTATTTTTCTTCTAATATTCTTCTATGCCTGGATTTCCATTTGCTGTCATTGTGGTCTTGTTTCCGAACAATCATGCCAATCTTCTCCTGGAGGGGCATTTTTAGATGTGAACACACAATGCTTTCCTTATAATTGGTAATAAAAATGCTTGTCTGATATTTGCTGGGGGAAATTTGATGCACTGGCCCTTGGTTGGTCTGGAGAAAGGCAAATCTCCCTCTGAGACTTCCGGTCCCTTTGGCAGAGGCTGTCCCACAGAGCGTCCTGCGACAGCGGAGGTGTTTTATACACGCACCTGCCAACATGGCAGCCACCGGAGCCACGGGGACCTTACTGGACAGCTCCAGCTTGCGCTGGGTTTACTAAGAGTACAAAGAAAGGTCTTTTTCATCTTTTAAGAGTCATGCACCCTTTTAAGATTTGGAAGAATGCAGGGTTCTTTTCCCCAGAAAAAGTCACATACACACAAAATTCTGCACATAACTTTTAGAGGTTCAGGACCTCCTGAGGTGCAGTCCGGACTGCAAGTTAAACATTTGTCCAGGGTGAGCAATTCATTCGCTCGTTCACGTAGATTTACGGGGCAGCTATATGTTCGAGCCTCGTTCTAGGCTTTGGGGATTCAGCAGGGACTAAGACGGCACCAGCCCTGCTGTCAGGGATTCTGCATCCTCATGTGGGGAGACAGACAACGGGGAGATAAGCAGGGAAAATATGCGGTGTTTAGCGATAAATGGTAAAGGGAAAATTAAGTGGGGAGATGGGACGGGGTGCTGGGCACGGCCTGCCATTGTAGACAGAGCTGCCGGGGAAGGCCGCAGTTACACCGCAAGAAAGGGAGAAATTGACAATCTGGTTCTCTTATAATTTTTAAAATAACAATTTTGGTTCACTTCGTACATATATATATATATATATAGACAGATATAGACGATAACATATGTAGCATGAAGGGAACCAAAATTATTTTTAAAATTGTCTATCTATCAATCATCTATCTATTTATCAACCACAGCGCACTACATGCCAGACACCGTTCCAGGCGCTGGGTGAAGGCAGGGACCAGGCAGACAGGCCCCTGCTGCCGTGGAGCTCATTTTCATGGGGCAGACAGATGACAAAGAAACAAACAGGTACATAAATACTCTAATTCCTCAGCGCGATCAAAGCTGCCGGGACGACAGAGCGGAGGAGGGGAAAGGAGACAGGCATCTGCTCTTCCTCCTGTGGTGACTCAAAGGCTTATTAAGGGCCTGTAGGACACGTCCCAGGCCCCGTGCTAGCCATGCTGGCCACCGGGGGTCTGCGACCCATGGCCTCCTTCCAGGGGCTCCGCAGTGCCGTCTGAGGCCCTCCTGGGACTGTCCCCCATGTCCTCACCACTTGCTCCTTCCTTTTCTGCAGGCTCTGCCCAGGTCTCCTCCGGCACAGGCCTCCCCACCTCCCTCTCCACCTCCGCATCCGAACGAGCCCCCGCCCCCAGCACGTGACTCTGCCCGGCTGGGATGTGGTTCCTCAGGGCACTTATTCCCACTGGACACTTTACCTGATGTTGACATGTCTACTTCTGTCCCTCCCCTCCCAGAACGTAGGCTCCGAGAGCAAGGTCTTTGTCCCCTTTGTTGACTGTGCTGTTCCCAGGCCCAGCACTGTGCCTGGATGGGCATAGTAGATGCTCAACAAACACGAAGCCCGAATAGACTGAGGTCAGAAACAGGAGCCGCAGAGCTGGCCCAGCTTTCTAGCTGGGACCAGGGCTCAGCAGATGGCAGGCGGGGACGGGGGGCGGCATCCCAACCCCAGCTGCACTTAGAGGACCTTGCTTGTGCTGGGACCCCAGCCCTGGCCCCGGCCCTCTCCAGGCTGCATAGCAGGTCCACTTCCCAGGTCGTTTCTATGCTGGCCTCGCCCATCTCTTTGAGGGTGTGTGTTTGCCCTGGGAGTAAACTACCGAACGTTCTCTGCCTCTCTGTCTCTCTGTGTGCAGGAAAGGGCAGGAGATACTGAATTTGGGGTGCTGGGGGGAGCTGCGGCAGCGAGGCTCGGGTACAGCCTCTGCTTGGCCTGAGGAGCTCCCGGAGCACCACGTGACCCCTCCTCACGGCTCTCCTGGGAATCTGTTTATTTAGAGAGGACGGAGATTCTTTCTCATACAACTCTCAAGCCCTCTGACCCACTCTGGCTTGGAAAGCAGGAAGCGGCCGGAGGGAGGAAGCCACTCCAGAGGGAGCAAGTACATTTTCCTTTTATCTTGCAGCCTCCCTCCCCCATCCCCTCCCCACTAATCCATTCTCACAATACAAATTAAAAGTCAAGGGCATCCCAGTTCAACAATCCGTTCTAACGAACATGTACAGAGTCCAAGGGGGGGTTGGTGTGGGCGGGGACCCCCGGCATGCAGCAGGCGCTCAATAGTTGTTAAATGAGTGGATGAGTATGGGTCTGGTGGTCCCGCTCTGAGCCTGGGATTCCATCGGGAGTGACACAGGCTCCCTGCCCCACAGAGCTTACGGCCCCCTCCCGGTCTCCCTGAGCAACAGGAAGACACTTTTGCTAAAGTGCTCTGGACAGGAGTCGGTGCCAAGGACAGCTGGCCGGACCTTGAGCCCTTTCGTCCAAGCTGCTCGCGGCCCTGGCCCGATGCTGTCTGGCAGGGGAAAGGCATCTCTGAGAAAGCGGGAAGGCAGCTGACACATTTGGCCCTGCTTCCCGGTGAAAATCCAAAGCCTGTTACTGGAACGCCCTGCTCTCCAGGTTCCCAAAGCCAGCGGGAAGGATATCCCCGGACTCCAGGAAACCACTGCACCCCACGATCAGCCAGCTACGGACGATGGGGAGTATGGCAGCCCCAGCCACAGGGACAGAGTGTGAGCACCAGCTTCGGGGACGCAAAGACATGCTCCCCGTTTGAGCGTGGGACTTCCGGGCAGCCACACAGAGCAGTTACCGAGGGACAGCCGTGGGGCGTTAGCTGTAAGGCTCTTCAGGAAGGCAGTTCGGCCCTATCAAGCGCGGTTTAGGAAGTGCATGAACTACATTGACTACAGCATCGGGGGAAAGGAGAAACAACTTAAATGTCCACCAACGGGGGACTGGTTGGATAAAAGAAACAGTGGAATTCTATGTGGCCATTTCAAAGAATGAGACAGATCTTTATAAACTTACTTGAAAAGATGCCCATTAAATAGTGTCATGTAAAACAGAACCAAGTTGCAAAATGTATAGGGTTTGATACCATTAGCAATAAAAATATCTATTAATAAATATCTGTTTGTGTGGGTTTGTGTGTGTATATAGATAAGGTGGGGACTGTCATTCCTCCCAGACAAGGGAACTAGCACACAGTGACCTCACAGAGTTTGTAAGTGGAGGAGTTGGGATTTGAACCCAGGCAGAGTGCATCCCCCACACACTGCTGCCCACATAAGCACGCAGAGGCCTCTGCGAGGAAAAGATCTGGTGGCACACACGCCAAACTCTGACCTCTGGGGACTACGACGGAAGGGGCGGGATTCTGTATTTTACTTCGTACATTTCACACAATCAGGCCACACTTTTGGAATTTAGAATGAAATATCTTCAAAAGGAAAGAAAGCCATCACTGGGCTCTGTCTCCGCATGTCCTTCCAGGTGCCCAGGACCGGTGGGCACTCACGTCTTGGCTGCTGGAGATGACCTCGGTATGGCTTGGTTCGATCTGCACAGAGATGTCACACGTCTGGGCCTTCTTCCTGGGCTTCTGCTCCTTCTCCGTGTTCAGCTGGAGTCTGTGTTTCTCTTGGGAGGCCCTAGGGCAGAGAGGAGGGGTCCCGGGCAGCAGGATGGCACGGGATTCCGGGAACTGCAAATTACTTTTGTACCCATTGGCAGACCAGGAAATGGAGCTCTATTTTTATAGGTAACTGAATTCTTTGAGACTTCAAGTCTCCTGCCCCCAGGTTTCCAGAGAATTTGGTGTCAGGAGACTTATGGTAGGGTGGCCAGGGCAGTGGGCACTTTGCTTCCTACACTGTGGACACTTGCTGTGGCATTTACAGGGACATCTACTGCATGTCTGCAATTTCTAACGCTTTGTCTGTGTTGACCCTTCTATTCATAATAATTCCATGAGTCAGGGAATCTCCTTGCCCCATTTTACAGATGAGCAAAGAGACACACAGCAATTTACCCGTGGTCACCGAGCTTGTAAGCAGAGGTGTCTGGCTTTGAAACCAGGCAGCCTGGGTCTGGGGCCTGTTCTTTTAGCCACTGTGGGAATCTGCCT
>CM052444.1:98773666-98810302 GCA_028533085.1 Varecia variegata | reverse complement strand
CCCCCAGGAACGCAGGCAGCCGCTAGCAGCTGGAAAAGGTGAGGGAAACGGACTCTTCCCTAGAACTGGCAAAGAGCCCAAAGAGACAGGGCCCTGAGAGGAGAATTATTGCTCCCAGACATTCACAAAAGGCTTTCAGCCACTATAGCAGCAACTATAGCATGATAGTGCTGCCTAACAACCAACCCCCAGCCCCTAGTGGCATCCAATGGTGGGCAGTGACTGCTCACGCATCTGGGGGCAGTGGCAGGGGAGTCAGGTAGCCCTGCTGATTCGGGCTGGACTCACTCTATGCCTAGGGGTCGTCAGGGTGTTGGCTGACCCAGTATTGGTCAGGCTGGGACAGCTTGGCTCTGCAAGTCTCTTACCCCTCCCCTGGGCGGGCACTGTGAAGTCACGTGGCAAAGGGCGTGGATGCAGGAAGTGTGGATGACCAGGGCCGTCTTGGCAGCCGCCACATCCACATTCTCTGCCTCACATTAGTAGCAGGAACTGTGGCAGGGCAGAGGGAGCTCGCCAGGCTGGAGCCCTGAGCTCTGCCACTGACAGGCAGTGTCAATGGCCGAGTCGCCTGACCTCTCTGACCCTCAGTTTTCCTCATCTGTAAAATGGACACCTGCCCTGTCTCCTTACTGGAAGCCAATGAAATAACACAGGCTTGCAAATAGGGGAGTCATTGCTCCTAATTCCTCCCTCTCCGGACTCCTGACAGCAAATGTTCCCACTCTGTTTTGTTCCTCAGGAGAGGAAGCCTCACTCCTTGCAGAACTCAGGCCTCCAGCATGTCCTTGGGGTCCAATTCCTGTCCGGTTGGGACAGGTGTCTACAAAGGTTCTCATGGTCGGGGGCCGGGGGCCGTGTGCAGGCAGAGAATACACACACAGCGTCTCCCCATAGCATCTGTTTTCTGTGGAGATCTGGAAGGAAGAAAAAAACGTTATATTAAAATAAGCCCAGCTACATTACAAAGTCACAAAATTCCAATTAAGCTTTCCAGATGAAGAACGAGGCTTCTGAGACATTTTGTTGTTGCCGCTGCTCTGTGCTAGACCCCAGATCATCACTTTGCTACACACTCGAGCCTACAACGCAAATCTGTTTTGTAAATAAAGTTTTATTGGAACACAGCTATGCCCATATGGCTGCTTTTACACCACAACAGCAGAGCTGACAAGTTGTCACAGAGACCATATGGCCCAAAAGTCTAAAATGTTTACTGTCTGGCCCTTTACACTAAACGTTTGCCAACCCCTGATCTAGCGGGATTGTCTGATGGAAAAGTTTGCAGAATTCTGTTCTATTCTGATAGCCGAGGGCTGCGCGTCCAAGGCACTAAGCGTGAACATTCACTGCACAGTCACTGTTCTGAGCGCTTTGAGTGAGTAAACTGTTGTTCAGTCCTAAGGACCCTGAGAGACGAACGGTACCGACCTGTGTCTATGAGACAGTTGAATAAAGCCAGGAACAGAGAGGTGGAACTTGCTCTCGCCCAGAGCTTCTCAAACTGCACTGAGCAGGGGAACCAGCTCACCTGCAGATCCCAGTGAACCGCAGATGCTGAAGGTGGGAGACTCTGCATCTCTGACAGCTCCTGAGCTGTGCTGCTGCCGCTGGTCCAGCCACACTCAGCAGCCAGGATCCAAACACACAGCCGCCACAGGGGCACCGGGACCCACGCCCACGCCCCTCGCCACTGAGCTCCGTGGCTCCTGGAGGGATTGTTGTGAATGGGTCTAAAGCCCCGTGGGAATTTCACATCTGGATCTGCCTGCCCCACTGAGACCTCACAGGCCCAGCTCCGGTGAGAACGTGACAGATGGCCTTGTTGTAAACAATATATAAACTAGCTCTAGGCGGGGAAGTGGGCTGTAGTGGCTACGTGCTCTCTGCCCTCCCAGCCCCTGTGTCCTCCCAACCAAGCACAGAAGCCTGGATTCTGGTTTAGGTGCTGTCCGGGGCATCCCTGCTCAGGTGGTCTTGGTGGTCTGGGTGGAGCACGTACTCCAGGCCTGGCCAATCAGTGCATTTCATCCCCTCCCCCACCACCACCATTGGTTCAGGGATGAACATGTGACCTGAAGCAGGTCCAATCAGAGAGGTCACAAGAGGCCTGCATGGAGCTTCCAGAAGGCTCTCACTCATGCTGGGTTTGAGGATGCAGGGATTTGAGGCTACAACAGCAAAAGGAGACTGAAAGGAAGAGAAGGGGTGATTTTGTTCCCCAGGGTACATTTGGCAATATGTGGAGACATTTTGGTTATCACAACTGTTGGGGCTGGGGTACTGGCACCTAGTGGGTGGGGCCAGGGGTGCTGCCAAAGGTCCTACAATGCGCAGGACAGCCCCCATAACCAAGAGTCATCCTGCCCAAAATGCCCATGGGACTGCAGTTGAGAAGCCTTGGGCCAGAGACTCTGCAGTGATCTTGTCCCCAAAGAAGGGAGACCCTGGGGCTGCCACAGGCCACTTAACAGAGCCTGAGATTGGAACTCACAGCAACAGGCAGAGCCACAAGAAGGAGAGAAGCCAGCTCCTGGGGACATCGTCAGGGCCCAGGATCCAGCTGTGCCTAAAGCCACCTCTGCTGCTGGACTTTTCCATTTTGAGGCCCAAGGAATGACCTTTTGGCTTAAGCCAATTTGAGTGAAGTTTTATGTCACTTTCAAATGGGACAGCAAAGTGGTAAAACAGACTGTCCTTGTGTTCCTCTTCTGCTTTGTAGATGGGCAACCCCAGGCCGGAAGTGCTCTGTGAATTGCCCAAGGTCACTCAGAAAACCCATGGCCACACTGGTGTTTGTTCTGTGGCCTCAGACAGGAAAAACGTTATTTTTATATTAAAACAAACACAGATACGGGCAGCAGAATGACAAATTCACATGAACCTTTATTAACCTTAAAGATAAAATGAGACTTCCGAAACCGTCGTTTACTGCAGTGACTGCTACAGACTGTAAACAAGACTCCAAACTGCTACAGGGAGTGAGGCGTAGAGTGGGGACTGGAACCCGGGTCTGCCGACATCCAGTCCAGTGGGATTCTGCACCCTAACTGCCCTCATATTTGCATGATCCTTGGGAGACTATGAAGTTCTTTTACACCCACTTTCTTACCCACATAACAGTTCTGCAATCCGGGCCTGGAGTGCTATCAAGGAAACTGAGGTTCAGAAGATAAATGACTTGTCTGGGCCACAACACTCCAAACTGACCGAGCAAGGACTTGAACACAGGTCTTAAGGGTTCAAGTCCACCTTCCCCTCTGCTTTTCCAGCTGAGGCAAAGGCTGGAGTCTGTGAGCACAGAGCAGGGTTGGCTCCTCAGCGCCTGGCCTGCGGGGCACTGTGCTCTGCCCGAAAACAACGGGCGTGAGGGTCTCGGGGAAAAGCAAGAAAGTCCATCAAGAAACCCGCTCACTTACTCCACCTTCCCCACCAACAAGGGGCCCATAGCAGTACTAGGAGGTGATGCACAATGCTGTCTCCATGGTATCAAGTAGTGAGCTTTGAAATCAGACCAACATAAGTTCAAATCCCCCTTCTGCCACTTAGAAGCTGTGTGATCTTGGGCAAGTCACCTTACCTGTCTGAACCCAGCTTCCTCTTCTGAAATAAGAGAGCCTCTTAAGGGGTTTTCTAAGGCTTAGATCAGGTAACAAATGAGAGTGCTTGGTGAGTGTCAGCTTGCCTGCCTTCGTTTGTTCTCCTTTGCAGGAAGCTCCTGTTTTGACCCCATGTGGAAGACAAAGTTATTGGGCAAGTGCAAACTTCTATTGTCTTAGGAGCAGACAATGAAACCCAACTTGATCCATCCCAACAAAGCCCTCCTGTGCCAGGGTTCTCCTTCACCCCGTCACTGGGGCTGCCAAACCTCAATTGTGTGGGTCTGCCTTGCCCCTCCGCTGTGTAGCACGTTCCCCACATTATGCAAATCCTACCACGATGTTGTGAAACAGACTGGACACGGGGTTCTCTCCCCGTTTCACATATGGGCAGCCCGGCCTCGAGACTTACGTGACTCAGCCAAGGTCACACAGCAACCCATGGCATGGCCTAGGACAGGCTTTCTCAACCCCAGCACCATTGACATTTGGGGCTAAGCAAGTCCTTGTTGTCCTATGCATTGTAGGATGTTTAGCAGCATCTCTGTTCTCTACCCACTAGATGCCAATAATACATCAACCTCTGCCATGACAACAAAAATATCTCCAAATGTCAAATGTCCCCCAGAGGGCTAACCCAGCCACGCTAATAACCACTGGACTAGAATGCTGTTTGTTCAGCATGCCAACTTAAGACTTTTCTTACAAAACACAACCCCAAGGACCAACAACCAATATTTGTCTTCCTCCCCTAACAAACAACATAATCTCTTAAAAGCAGATAAACCCATATTACAATATCTACTTCTGGCATTTTTTTCAAAATATTTCAAGGGTGATGGTTGGGATAAAATACAAAAAAAATATTTGGACACAAGCTTCTTTTTCTGCTGGGCTTTGGGAAAATCCCCATCTTGCGTGCCCCCAGTGTATCTCTCACTGATAAGCCTGCCCATAAGACCAGGGCATTAGGCAGGGCCAGGCTTATAGAACCCCAGGCACACACCATGATCAGAACCCTACTGCTGTCTGCATTGGTAGTTGGAGGTAAGCCCTGTCACCCAGACCCTGGTTTTCAATCCCCTGGTGGGGGTGGGAATGGGACCTTCCTGCCTTCCCCTCTCCCCCTCCCCGCCCCCATTGCATACAGTCCTATAGCTATAAGAAAGCTGGAGTGGAAGTCAAAAGAACCGAAGCAAAGAGCGGAACTCTATGACCTCTTGGGATCCTTCCAGAACTAAGATTTTCTATTTAAGCTGTAGGAATGCTGTGAATGTAGTGTACATTGCTTGGGTCACTGCTGCCTGGACTCACAACCCTTTCTCTTACTACAGCTCTCAGCTGTGGGAGCCCTACTTACGCACCCCAGGTGTCCAGGGTGGTTGGAGGTGAAGATGCAAGGCCCAACAGCTGGCCCTGGCAGGTGAGTTGACCACGCTGTACGTCCTCCCTCCCGGCCCCATGCCCCTCACATCACCCCTTTGCCCTTCCAAAATAGACTCTATTGTGCTGGCAGAGATGAGGATTGGTGGGCAGTGTGGCCACTTCATCAATAAAATATACTTCTGTGGCCTGGGCCAATGTTGGGGGAGAGGTGCCTCCTCTAGCTTCAGTAAGGAGCTGCTCCACCCCACTATTCCCGTCCACAAATTCATAGACATACTCTTACTCTGCTAACCAATCAGACGCTTGCATACAAATGTACTGTTGTGCTATGAACCATTCATCACTGCCTATGCAAATGAGCCTGCTTTAAGGAACCAATCAGTGCTGCTTATGCAGATTAATTCTTAACTACAGGCAAAGCAATGAAAATTGATGTTACCAATGAAAATAAATGTTTCCTTACATTCATATAATCAAAGTGATAGCAGGACTAAGATGCCGAAGGGGCATGGGCACAAAGTACTAGGACTGTGGTTAGTCCGAGTGCAGTGGTATTTACAACTAATTGATCACAACCAGTTACAGATTGCTTTGTTGCTTCTCCACTCGCACTGCTTCATTTAACCAGCCTTTAAAAAATAAAAAATTACAAGGACATGTTAGTGGTGGGACTAACCCACACCCACCCCAACTTGAACTCCGCCTCAAGCGATCCTTCTGCCTCAGCCTCCCAAGTAGCTGGGATTACAGGTGTGCACCACCCCATCCAGCTGTCAGTGACAGGACTCTCAATGGAAATGTATGGAGTTCACATTGTCATAAATATATATAGGAAAATCTCTCTTGTCTGACATAATTGGGACTAAGTAATTGAAAAGCTGATTATAGAGAAATTATTTGAAGTCACACATATATGCTTTAAACATTTTATCTCAATTTAGACCATGTAAATATACATTCATTCACCAATCTTTTTAGTTCTTAACTGTCTTTCTCCTATAAATCATCACTCATAATATATCATCTACAAGTTCATTTCTTTACAGTAGAAACTTTGAGACACTTATGAAGCAATCTGAGTAATGAGCCCATCCAGACTTTTATGACTTTTCCCCTAATCTTTTCATTTTTTCTCAGACACTAATTCAAGAGAAATTTTTTTTAAGAGCAACGGCTATCCAGTCGCTTCCAAGCATTTAACTTAGTTCCTATATAAATCACAACTCTTTTTGAGCTCATATTTTGTTAGTTACACATTTAATCAAATTTCATTATTGCAAGCAGAACGGACACAAACAAGTGTGGGAGCAAAGCCGGCTGAATTGGGCTGAGTTTCTAAACCTAAGTGCTGGGTGCATCTAGGGGCCTGCCAGCCTTGAGTGTTCAGGGTGCCTCATGCCCCAGTCACTGTGTTTATAGAAGGAATGGCCACCATCCAGGCCCTGCCCCTCAACTAAGAGAGCGTTGTGGCTGACACCTCCAGTCTTACCTACTTGAGAGGCTGAGGCCGGAGGATCACTCGAGGCCGGGAGTTTGAGACCAGCTTGGGCAACGTAGCGAGCCTTTAAAAATAACTTAAAAAGAGAGAGGGCCAATGATAGAATGGTCCCTGATATTTCACAATTTGTATACTTGGCTTTATGTGCTTTTACCACTTCTTTTGCTTTTCTCAAACCCCCACGGTATTTCTTCTCTGGGAGGTTGGACGAGGGGCCATGTCCCCTGTGCTGCAGGGCCCCAAAGCACAGGCACACTTGTGCTGAGGTCCCCTCAGTGCCACCGACCAAAGTATTTGCTCACCCTCTTGTACCAATGTATCCTTGCCTTGGCAGCCAACTAATGTGAGCCTTGGAAGACCCTGCACCTCCTGCTTCTGTTTCCTCAGGGAGATTTCTTGATTGGGGTGGGTGGGCAGCTCTAGCTGGGCGGGAACTCAGGGGAGGCAAGCAAGGCACTGACTTTAGGGGAAAATTTTAAGGGGGTAACACAAAATTCGGCAACCAATGAATAATATTTGCGTGCAGTATTTTTTAAATCAAACTGAATACAAAAGTATCCATAACGAACAAAATATCAATATTTTAAACAAAACCAGGATTAATGTGACTCAGCACTGTACTGCCTGAGAGGACTCTTCTACCCGACACCCACCCCAAGACTGCGGCCCCAGGTCAATACCCCTAAAACCAATTCACCATACACTCAGAAATAAAGGGCTACGTGCTTTAGAACTAAAGTAGGATTTAAAGTTTTCCAAAAGTATAAAGTTTCCAAAAACAGATTCTGGGTCCAGGCGGCCAGGGCTCAAATCCTGGGGATGACCTGGAGCAACTCCATCGCCCTATGGAGACAACATTAGAAATACTCTAGAGCCCGTAGGGCAGGGACCGCATTGTGCAGATGCATGTCAGCTGCCTTAGTTTACTCAGCTGTGAAAGGGGAATAACGATACCGCCTCGCAGGGTTGCTGTGGTTACCACGTGAGCTGATGCACATTCTGAGCTCAGCACAGTGCCCCGCCCCTGGCAAGTGCTCAAATTATTAGACCCGTAAAGTGTTTGCTAAAGTGTTTGTGATTACAGTATTAATCCCCCCGAGAGCCCTGCACAGCCGGTATTATGTTCCCATTTTCCAGATAAGGGAAGAACTTATCTGGGACCAGAAAGGGTACGGAATTGCCCTAAGTCACCCAGTTAGCCCGGGGGACAGTGAGGATTCAAATTTGGTTCAGTCCTTGCTCTTTGGGCCAGACTTTGCTGCCCACAAGTAACATGTATTACATGGACACAATTTCACAGCTGTAGGATGGCTTCAGCGTATTTTGAGATTGGGGGGGGCACTTTTAGGTGTTTTTTTCCATTTTCTCTAATTTTAAACACCTTTTTAAAAGCCAGTTCTTAGGCCAGGCGCGGTGGCTCACGCCTGTAATCCTAGCACTCTGGGAGGCTGAGGCGGGTGGATTGTTTGAGCTCAGGAGTTCGAGACCACCCTGAACAAGAGCAAGACCCCCGTCTCTACTAAAAATAGAAAGAAATTATATGGACAGCTAAAATATATATATAGAAAAAATTAGCCGGGCATGGTGGTGCTTGCCTGTAGTCCCAGCTATTCGGGAGGCTGAGGCAGGAGGATTGCTTGAGCCCAGGAGTTTGAGGTTGCTGTGAGCTAAGCTGATGCCACAGCACTCTAGCCCAGGCAACAGAGTGAGACTCTGTCTCAAAAAAAAAAGGCCAGTTCATCTAAGTCCCCTTAATGTCAAGTAAATGAGCAATGCTGAGTGGGTAATCAGAAATGCAGACGTTCAGAGAAAAGCAGGCATCTGGCAACACAGAGAGAATCATTCCCCGCAGTGACAGGAGCCCTGGTCAGAGCAGGCCATGCTCTGCTGTCACCTCCCTCTTTCTGCTTGGCCACGGCACAGACTTGAAAGGCAGGAGAGGAGGAATGAAGACGGGGCAAGGCCATGGGACAGCCTCGTTAGAGACTGGAACAGTGCCAAATGCTGTCACCTTAAAGTTTATCAAACCTAAACAGAAATCATCTTTTATCAAAAAAAAGAAACATGTTAAGGAGCTGGAGGTGGAAGGAAGTTAGGTGCACTCATGCATTCTCACGTTCCTATGCCTGGATTTAGTCCTCAGGGAGAAACTAGAGCAACAGGTGACAAGATCTACAGGAGAGATCAGACCCTTGCCCTGGTGATTCCATTTTCATTCATTCATTCACTCATTTGCTTACTCAGCACTTATTCAATCAGTATTTATCACTGACCCACTACGTCCCAGACACTGGTTCTAGGCACCTGGAACGCAGCAGTGGGGGAGTGAGACAATAAACAGTTGATGGGTAAATTCATAACATGTCAGGTATGAAAGATATGATGATAAACAGTAAAGCAGGACAAGAGGGAAGAGAGAGACGTGTATCTGCTTGTGTGTGCACGTGCACATGAGTGTGCATGTGTGTATGTGTGTGCACAGCGTTTTGGACACAGTGGTCATAGAAAGGCTCCTAGAGAAAGTAACCTTGAGCAGAGACCTATAGGAAATGAAGGAGAGAGCTATGCTGTTACTTGGGAGAATATTCCAGGCAGGGGGAACAGCAAGTGCAAAGGCCCTGAGGCAGAAGTGGGCTTGGTGTATTTGCAGAACCGCATGGAGGTCAGTATAGCTGGAAGAGAAGGGCTGGAGGCCTAGGAAATCAGACAGGTCAGGGAGGGCCTAGGAGGTCATCATACAGTTTGGGATTTTACTGTGTTCAAGAGGGAGGCACTGGAGTGTCTGAGTTGAGAAGAGACATAATCAGACTTATATTTATTTGTTTTCTAGAATTTATTTATTGTTAGAGACAGGGTCTTGATCTGTCGCCCAGGCTAGAGTGCAGTGGCATCATCATGGCTCACAACAACCTCAAACTCCTGGGCTCAAGTGATCCTCCCACCACAGCCCCCTGAATAGGTGGGACTACAGGAAAATGCACCATTTGTCCTAATGAACAATGAAATTATTAAAAAAAAAAAAAAAAGAAGGAAAATGCACCACACTGGGCTAATTTTTCTATTGTTAATTTTTTTAAAAGATGGGGTCTCGGCTGCTCTCTGTGCCACCTTTGGTGGGGCAGAGGGTAGTCGGAACAACAACAAAAAAAAATGATGGGGTCTCCTACGTTGTCCAGGCTGGTCTTGAACTCCTGGCCTCAAGCGATCCTCTTGCCTCAGCCTCCCAAAGCGCTGGGATTACAGGCATGAGCTATCACTCCCGGCCCCAGACTTACATTGAAAAGGATCATTCTGCCCGCTGTGGTGGAAAATAAGAGTGGCAGTGGGGAAAACAGGACACTAGACGAGAGATGACAGTGGCTGGGGCGAGCAGCTCAGGTGGTGCCAGGGTAGCAGTCACTCTACGTGTTCTGAAAGTAGAGCTGACAGCATTTGCAGATGGATTTGAATGTGGGATATGACAGTAAGAGAAGAGCAAAGGATGACGCCAAAGTGTGTGACCCGAGCAGTAAGAAGAGTTGCCATTTACTGAGTTGGGGAAGCCTGCGGAAAGAACAGGGTTGGGGGTGGAATCCAAGAGTTTGCTTTTAGTCGCGTTAAATTGGAGGGAGCTAAGAAATAGCTCCCAAAAGGGGAAGATCTCAACAAATCAAGCTGCAGAAAGATGTTCAGAACAATTATGTTTCAATTGTCTATTTAAGTTTTTGATATTTTGTTTATCCTGAATTTTTGTGCTCATTTTGATTTTTTTAATAGATAGCATTAAAATGTTTTTTATATTGATGGCTGAGTTTTTCGGCACCCCCTTAAGTTTTGCACCTGTGAGTGCCTCACTCCCTTACTGGGCCCCAGCCCTGTTCTCGGGACACTGGACAGCAGCTCGGCCTGGACCTTTCAGCCACCAGCGTGCCTGTGCTTCTCTCCAGGTCTCCCTGCAGTACAGCTCCAGTGGCAAGTGGTACCACACCTGCGGAGGGTCCCTGGTGGCCAATAACTGGGTCCTGACAGCTGCCCACTGCATCAGGTAACTGCCATGCCCAGGCTGTGCAAATGACCACCTGCTGGCCAAGGCACAAGCTTTGGGCCATCTATGCTTCTGTCTGTTGGTCTGTCCATGGGTCCATACGTGGCATGGTCTCAGGGACCTGTGCCAGGCACTGACGGAGGATGCAGAGGGGACGATACAATCCCGGCCCTCCGGGGTTGTAGATGTGGCCTCTAGATATGGAATTGGGTTCCCTCGAGCAACTTAAATAACTTCTCCAAGCTTCAATACCATCACCTGTAAAAACAGGATAACAGAATTGAGTGTGGATTAATGGGGCCTGGCACTTAGTAAGTGCTCAATAAAAGCGAATCATAACATATACACCAATTATAAGGCCCAGGAGGAAAGAGAAGATTCTGTAACATTGTTCACTTACCCTCTTCTTTCCCTGTGACCTCTGCTTATCACATCAGCTGGAACTCACCGGAGATTCCGAGGTTCCACGGGTCGGTGGCACTCCTTGCTGTGGGTGGTTACTTTCTCCCACCTAATTTACAATAAGTTCTACAAGGTGATAGGAAATTAACAAGGCCTGGGAGTCAGCAGTCCTGGCTTCTGGTCCTGATTTCTCACTGACTGTGGGACCCTGGACTAGTTAGCCCTCTCTGGGCCTCAGTTTCCCCATCTGAAAATGAGAGCTGGAGGATTAAACTAGAAAATGCCCTCAAGGGCAAATAATTCCTGTTTCTCTGTGTTCATCTCATTGCCTCCAAAATAACATAGAGATTATGTTATTGTAACTTTTGTATTGCAGCTTGTATTAGCCTAGTAACAATTATCACATAGTTGTAGTTATCATGCTGTAGAGTTTATTTTATATTAGAACTAACTGCCCCTGGGGAAGAAAAATCCCCAAACTCCAGCTCGTGGCTCCCGCAGCAGTCACTTACATCCCCATCGCTATCCAAAGCCAGGCCTCTGAGGGGATGCATTAGGCTGTCCCTGCCTGTGGGGCAGCGGGGAGCCCACTCCGTTTGGCGGCTTTCTCCCAGCTCCTCCAGGACCTACCGCGTGGTGCTGGGCCGGCACAGCCTCTCCACTGAGGAGTCGGGCTCCGTGGCCATCCAGGTGTCCAAGCATGTGGTGCACGAGAAGTGGAACTCCAACAAGGTCTCCAACGGGTACGTCTGGGAGCACTTGGAGGGTTAGGTTGGCAAGGAAACAGACAGGAGTCTCAGAGAGGCCGTGGGCTCACCCCCACCCCCTCCTTTGCTGCCTCTATAGGGCGGCAGAGGGAGCTCTGACTCTTAGACTTGGAGCCAGCCCCAAAGGTCCCTGGGGTGGGGGTGTGACCTGGGAAAGGAGAAGCAAAGACTGCTAGAGTGACCTGGGTTTCCTGCCAGCTATCTCTGCTGGCCGCCTGGCCAGCCCAGACCCTCACTGACCGTGCAGCTACTCCGTGCCAAGCCTCGGAGACCCCATGACTGTCAGGGGAATAGGGCACAGTCTCTCCGCCTTCCCCCTCCCAACAAGGCCTCTGTCCTGTCTGTCAGGACGGCCTGGGGGTCATGTCCACAGAAAGATGACAAGGGTCTCAAGAGCTCTCCAAAGCCCCACAGGGCAGGGAAAGTCAACTCTCTCTCTTCGTGCTCTGCCCCTTCACTGACCCAGGTATGACATTGCCCTGCTCAAACTGGCTTCGTCTGTCTCCCTGAGCGACAAGATCCAGCTGGCCTGCCTCCCAGCTGCTGGCACCATTCTCAGCAACAACTACCCCTGCTACGTCACCGGCTGGGGAAGGCTGAAGAGTAAGTGGGGGCTGGGAGGGAAGGGAGGCGATGTCGCCCCCGTCCATCCAGGGCCTCTCGCCGCCCTGGAGAGCCCAGATGGCATAGACTGGTAAGTCTGCCTGGGTTCAGATCCCAGCTCTCCCCCTAGATAGCTGTGTGACCCTGGGCACATTACATAGCCTCTCCATGCCGCAGTCCTCATCTGAAAATGGAGATGATCATAGCACCTATAGCACAGCGTTGTCGGGATGGTTGAAGGAGTGCTCCCTTGGGAGGCCCTTGGACCAGTGCCTGGCACACGGTAGCTGCCGGGTGTCAGCCGTTGTCACGATGCCTATGATGGAATGAGACGTGTACAGACCACACGACATCTTCCGTATGGCCCCAGGCCGGAGTCCAGAACAGCATTTACTCTGTGACCTCGGGCTTCTGGAGCTCCACAAGGTCCCTGGAGACCTCGCCAGACCCTGCACTCCCCATATCAAAAGCTGTCCCATGTGCCACTAACCAGTGAACTGTAGAGTAGTGTAGACAAACAGTATAGACAAACATGGCTGCTCCCATGGCAACCCTGTGGCTGGGAGAGAGTAACAGGGGCCAGAAAGAAGAGGCTACAGCCAAAGCAACAGCGAGACCCTGTTTCTAACAAAAATAGAAAAATTAGCCAGGTGTCGTGGTGCTGTGCGCCTGTATTCCCACGTACTCTGGAAGCTGAGGCAGGAGGATCACTTGAGCCCAGGAGTTTGAGGTTGCAGTGAGCTATGATCACACCACCAGTCTCCCACCTGGATGACAAAGACCCTGTCCCCCCCAAAAAAGGAGCTAGACAGAAAGCCCAGCAGGTGTCCACTACTTCCCTTTTTCTCAGGAGTCCCTTTGTCCCTGTAATGCTCTCTCTCTGGTCATTCAGCCAACGGGGCTGCTGCCGACATCCTGCAGCAGGGCCGCTTGCTGGTCGTGGACTATGCCACGTGCTCCAGCTCCAGCTGGTGGGGCAGCACCGTGAAGACCAGTATGGTCTGCGCTGGGGGTGACGGCGTGATCTCCAGCTGCAACGTGAGTACAGAAAATCAGGTGCCCCCGTTATGCCACCAAGTGTGGCTGGGGATGGGGAGAGGCTCTACGAGTCCCAGGGTCAGTCCTCTTGCCTCCCGGCAGAAGCACCCAGAAATAGCTCTGGACATATCCCCTGACCTTTGAGCTTGTGGACTCCAGAAAACATGTTTTGCGTTTCTCCTTCTGGTGTCCACCCACTCAATGCTGGGAAGTCCTTCCTTGGGTCTCCTCAAGGTCTCTCATTACTGTCATCCTCTTGTTTATTCTGTCTTCTTGTAGCAATGGAGCCAAGGGGAGGTATTCTCTGGGTGAGGATGTTTCTGGTTTATCTGTCGAATTAATCTCATTAATGGCCCAATGTGTCCCCTCAAGGTAGCTGCCACAGAAGCCTTCCTGGAGACGTAGAGCAGATCCTTTTGGACTTTGTCCCATAGTGCAGAGTGGGACAGAGTGGAAGTAGCTCCACACCTTTCAGACCACACTGTACCCCACACTCTCTGCCCACATAGACCACCCCCTGCCCCGGGAAATTCGCTCATGGTGGAAGGACATGGCCAGCGGCAGTTAGGAGCCCGGCAGCCCAACTCCGATGTGCTCTCAGCTCCTTCACTAACTGCCTGTGCAGCCTCGGCAAGTCCCAACCTTCAAGACTCCAGTTCCCCGCTCGGTGGCCGGGAGCACTGACAGTGCTCCTAGGTGAACCTCACGGGCTCTGTGAGGATTCACTGAGATGAGGCCTAGAAAGTGCTCGGCCCAGCGCTGGGCGCACGGAAAGGAGTGTTAGCGCTTGTCGGGATTGTGGTACCACCTGGAGCTGTGACACCAGGGCTGGCTTTAGAGGGCAGAGCGGCCCGCAGTAGAACAACAGAAATGCCATCAGCATGAGGGTTCTAATGCTCGGCCTTCCTCAGGGGGACTCCGGGGGGCCGCTGAACTGCCAGGCAGCCACCGGCCTGTGGGAAGTGCACGGCGTGGTCAGCTTCGGGTCCTCCCTCGGCTGCAACTACTACCACAAGCCCTCCGTCTTCACACGGGTCTCCAACTACATCTCCTGGATCCAGTCGGTAAGAAGCACATGAGCCTGACCCCACGGGCACTGCCCTGCTCACCTGCCCCAGGAGGGCCATGGGCGCCCGGGCTCTGAGAGTCCCTCCTTCGTCCTGAGGTGTAGGCAGGAGCCCCCCAAAGTTTCTGTGTGCACAAAGTTGGGTGAAAGGGAACATGGAGAGTGGCCTTGTCCAAACAGGTTGAAAACAAAGGAGTCTCTGAGGCATTAAGAGCGGGTTCCTTAGGATTAGTGGGATATTTGGGTTTTGCTTCTCTGTGTGTAGGCACAGACCCCACCGGCCAGTGCTAGAAACAGTCGATTCATCTGCAAAGCCCAAAACATAACAGTTTGAGACCTCTGCAGCCTTCATTATTGGAACTCAATCCACAGCCACCCTTCCCAGTTGGCTCGGGGCTGAGGTTCCTGGGATGCGGGACTTCCACTATAGACGGGGACAGTCCCAGGCACATGGGGCTGAGGTGGTCACCCTATTCTTGTGAACATGAACTCAGAGAGCTGTCCCCTGTGAGCTTCCACACCGGCTCAATTTCCGTATTTTTGCATAATGAACACACATTTGTTTACAGTAACCATAAAATTATTTATTAAAAGAACAATAGCAGTCACCAGGGTTAAGGAGCAGCCATGGATACAGCAGCAGTGAGCAGAAGCAGAACAGGAAGCGTCACCACAAGACAGGGGGACCTGGGGGAGGGCGGGGTCCCTCAGCTCGGTGATGGATGCAGGGAGGGAAGAGGAGGAAGCTCTGTGCCAATCGGGGGCACTTTCTGAACCACCCCTGGCATTGCCACCACCTTAGTTTGCTCTTCTGTAAAATGGGACTTGACCTAGACCAGGGCTCCTCCACATTCTTAGGAGCCAGAGCAAGTGATGGTTGTGGCGTTTGTGGCAGAGCCGCCAAGACAGGGGAAAGCTGGCATCTGACTGCTTAAGTTTAATTAGCAGAGAACTGTTAGACTGAATTCAACTGACCCTTACGAAACCAAATACAAACCTGCAGCCATGAGCATGTGGTCACAGGAGGAAAACTGCACTGTCAGAACAAGCAGGTGGCTGTTTCCAAGGTTTCCCATGAACACCTGCCAGCTCCGCGTTCACTGCTCTGTCTGCTGCCATTTCTTTGCCAACACATGCTCACAGGCATCAGAGATTCCAGCAAAATTTGTTGGAGAAAAATGGAAATCAAAAAACAGAGTGGCCATTAATTAGCTTTTGTTTTTGTTTTTGTTTTTTTGGTAAATTGGGGAAAAGCCATGATTTTATTTGGGCAGAGGGAAGTCTGAGTCTAGCTGCTGAGGTCCCGCCAGCATTTGAAGGAAGACTGGCCTGGACAGAGGATGCTGAGGGGCCTTTTCCCAGCATCCTCTGGGGTCCAATCCCAGGACCCCTTTCCAGCCCCAGCTGCTGCGTGAGTCTCTGTGCAGCTGGTCCCTGCAGCACCTTCGGGGCTCAAAGCAGGGGCCAGGGGCAATTGTCCTCACTCATTGTCCCAGCGTCAGCTGTTCCCAGCAACACACACAAGCATGACAGAGCAGGCCAGACCCCAAAGCATGGCCAGACAGCCGCAGGGATCAGCCAGGAAAGCGAGTCTTGCAGGGCACTGGGCAGAGGTCCTGCATTCATGGGACAGCAGCCAGGGCAGGCACAGATGCCCGAGAACCGGTTCCAGAAGTGGAAGAGCCAAGTGCCCAGCTGTCCTCGGGTGGGGGGGGGTACCCCAGCAGCTGCAGAGGGGCTAATGAAACCTTGCAGTGGTCCCAGCCCAGGGGCACACAGTGCACAGCTTGGAGTCACACACAGCTGCAGCCCTCTGGGTGCTTGGGAGCGCCTGCCTGGAGAAACTCAGACAGGTGACAAGGTCAGGAAGCTGCCAACAAAAGATCTGAGCAGAGAAGCTTCAGGAGGAGACACCTGGCCAAGGGCATTTGTCCTTTCAACAGATGTCTCCTGAATGACAGCGACACAGGGACCTTCAGCAGTCACTAGCTTTATTTTTTTTTTCAGAAGGTAATACACACTCTGTAAAAATATTAAAAGAATATGAGTGTATCAAGTAAAAAAGCAGAAGTCCCTTATTGTTTCACATCCACAATTCCACTCTCCAGAGGTGTCACTGTTAACACCTCAGGTGTGGTCTTCTGGACGGTACGTGCACGTATAAACTGTCTACATATGTACATAGATACACCGCTGTCTTCTAACCAGAAAGTAGGGTCCTACTCTCCATACTGTTCTGCAACTTACTTTTTTCACTTAACGCCCTCCTACATTTTACATGTCAGTACAGACATCTGTGTCATTCTTTCAAACAGCCAAATAGTGCTCCATATTGTGAATGTAATGATCAAAGCTTTCACCTGTTTCCTGTGTTTGACGCTTACACTGCTCAAATGAACATCCTTGCACATAACTATTGCACATGGGTCTGAGTGTTTGTGCTATGGCAGCTTTACTGGATAGTAAACGACATATTAAAATGCTTAATAGATACTGCTAAACAGCCTCTGCAACCAGGTGACAGCCCCACCCACAGTGCTAACAGTGCCTTGCAAGCACCAGTTTTGATCTGAGAAACAAAGGAAATCTAAAAGCACGCCCATCCACGCATTTGGCATATAATTTTTAGGGGTTCACAGGCCCCTACCCCGAAGCCCAAAAAGGATCCAAGCTCAGACTCCCTTTACAGGAAGACCCTACCAGGTCAGTGAAAAGCCAGGATCACATCTTTTTCTCCCAGACATCACCAGAACTCCTCAGGCAGGAGTTACCCCAGCGCGGGCTGCCTGGGAATCACAGGAGTAGCATAGCCTGGAAGGACAAAAAAGATAGGAAACTGCCAAGCGCAGCACCGCTATTTGGTTAACTTGATTATTTTGTGTGCACCCTGCAGGTGATTGCAAATAACTAACCAAAAGAAGTCTCCAGGACTGTTTCAGACTTGGAAAGGTCACAGAAGGAAAATGATATTATAATAAAGTAACAACTACATGAATCACATCTTGGTGAGAGTCTTATTAGCAAATCATCTAACATCCAGGGCCCTAGGCACAAGAAATAGGCTGGGGTGAGGACAGCTCAAAAGACCCCAGGGATGGGGCCTTCTCTGGGGAAGCCCAGCGTCTCACTGTTGCACACCACAGTCACACTGCAGTCCCGGGGGTGCCTTGGCAAGCAAGGCACAGGGCAGGCACAGGCTGGGACTCCGGAGACCCGGGTTCCAGCCAGGTCTCTCCACTGGATAACTGTGTTCCCTGGGACAAGACACTTAACCTCCCTAAGCACATGGTTCCCACCCTAGTTGCCTCCCTGGGATGGGACAGGGATTGAGTGAACTAAGATATGGGGAAATGAGGCCAGCCACGGTGGCGGGACCCTGCACACTCAGCTACTTCGGAAGCTGAGGCAGGAGGATCGCTCAAGCCCAGGAGTTTGAGGCCAGCCTGAGCAACATAGCAAGACCCCAAAAGACATGGGGAAATGTTTTGAAGAAAACTAAAGTGTCCTATATACGGAAGAACAAAGCTTCAAGCAAAATAAGGGGGGAAATAGGCAAAACAGACTCCATGTTTGCCTAAGGTTTATTTTTAAGAATAATGCAATACAGAAAAAATTAACAATTTTTAAAATTTCATTTAGAATTCACAGATTCCAGCTGCTCAGAGTCTAGAAGCCCCCAGCTTGCTGATCTAAGAGAGATGCTGGTTTGTTTGTAGCCAAAAATCTCTGTAGATCAGTGATTCCTGAGTGGGGGCACTTTTGTCCCCCAGGGCATATTTGGCAATGTCTGAAGACATTTTTAGTTGGCGCTACTCGGGGACAGGCGCTACTGGCATCGAGTGGGTGGAGGCCGGGATGGTGCTAAACATCCTACAACACACAGAATAGCCCCACATGTCATAGTGTGGCGGTTAATCCCCGTCTAGAGAAAACGCAGGGCTCACAGGCCACAGTCACTAGCCCAAGACCAGCCACTGGTGAAGCGGCCACGAGGTATCCATGGCTTTCTTCTGTCCCTCTTCCGCCACTGCTTAGCATGTGTGTCCAGTCTGGAAGCTGCTAACAGCCTGGCACAACAGGGAAAGACCAGACCCTGTACAGGCTGCATGTCCCTGAGATGTAGGCAAGTCCAGGCCTCAGCCTCCACCAGGCCTGGAGCAGGAAGGTTCTGGAGCACAAGATAAGGCAGGGTGAGGGGCTGGGCCTCACCGTGTTTTAAAGAAAAGTTTTTTCCGCAGGAAATTAAAACAACCAGGCATCTGTTTGTAAATCCCTTTCAGCGAAACGGCGTTAGCAACCTGTGAAAACATGACCATGGAGGTTGGTGAGTTCAGTTCTCTCCAGAAGGACAAATTCAAAACAGGGGCCGGGGGATGTCCACTACACCCGCACTTGAAAAACAGCTCTAACTGCATCCTTGCCCAGGGGATTTAATGAACAAGCACCTCAAATATAAGTTTAAAAAACTCAAAATTCAAAATTTCAAAATTTACCATGTTCAGATCAGAGTGAAACATTAATACCCACCCAGCTCTGCTCTGCAAAGTGCAGTGACTGGCTCCTCCCACGGGAGCAGGGGGTGGCCCCAGCCCTCGAGCAGAGCAGGAGGGACCCCCACGTGCTACTTCCGGAAGGTAGCCCGGAGGTCTGGGACCCTCGGAGGAAGCAACTGCTTTGAGTGGCGTTTCTATGGAGTGTGTTGGCCCTACCAGGCCACCCTTCCCCATCGGTCGTCTCCCTGGGGCCTCTTGAGAAAGGAATGTACTAAAGAGGGATTTGGTTCTTGGATTTGGGGTTTGTTTTGTTTTGTTTTGTTGAGACAGTCTCCCTCTGTTGCCCAGGCTAGGGTGCACTGGCATCATCGGAGCTCACTGCAACCTCAAACTCCTGGGCTGAACTGATCCTCCTGCCTCAGCCTCCCGAGTAGCTGGGACTACAGGTGTGTACCACAATGCCTGGCTAATTTTTCTATTTTTAGTATACACAGGGTCTCACTCTTGCTCTCGCTGGTCTCGAACTCCTGAGCTCAAGTGATCCTCCTGCCTTGGCCTCCCAGAGTGCTAGGATCACAGGCATGAGCCACTGTGCCCGGCCCCAAAGAGGGATTTGTGATTCTTGCAGGATAAGAGAGGAAGACCGCAGTGGTGCAACAGGTGCAGGGAGGGGCCCCACGACCCACCCTCGAGGGTGCCAGGCTCTGGCCAGTGAGCCATCCCACCCTGGCACCGAGGACGGGTTCCATCAGTGGGAGAGCAGAAGGTGTCAGCCTGGGAACCTCAAAGGACACACAGAGGGCAGCCCCTTGAATAAAAGGCAAACGTCACCAGTGGCAGCAACGTCTCTCATAAAGAGAAACAAAAGCACCGACCCTCACGGCAAGCCAGGACTGAGAGGCAGATGGGGTCCTACCGCCTTTGACCTTTGGTTTGGGCCTGCTCGCCCCCGCCACCTTGCCCAGAGGAAGACACCTGCCTCCCACCCTGAGCAGCCACCCCTGCTTCGAGGAGGGAGGCAGCACTCACCCTGAGCATCAGGGACTGCAGGTCTTCCAAGTGAGCCCACTGCTCAAAGATGCTGTCCAGGGTCTCCACGTACCAGGAGCCGCTCTTGGTATCCCTCCAGGAGACAAAACCTTCGGAGGGAGGAAGGCTGAACTTTGTTGGAGAGACGCCCCTCCCCATGCACGCAGTCTCGGGGACCTCCAGACGTGGACCCATCTAGACACCCAGCAGGAGCAGCCTCACCCCGCAGCTCTGCCCACATCATGATCTTATCTCCTCTTCATGACCCCTCCTGCCTTCCGCTATGATTCCCGCCTTCCTGACAAGGAAGCCAAGCCTCAGAGAAGTCACGTGACTCACCCAAGGGATAAGAAAGGAAGGAAACGACCGCCTGTGGCCCCTGCCATGTGCCAGGCACTGTGCTCAGTGACAACCCCTGAGGTGCAATTGCTGTTCCCATTCTAAAGCTGAGAAGGCTGAGGCAGGGTGAGGTGGTGAGGGGATGTGCCCTACCGTGCATCCTCGCCCCTTCATCCTGAGCTGACACTCAGAGAGCTGAAGTCCCTTGCTCAGGGTTATACAGGTGGCAAGAGGCACAACCAGGGGTCACACCCAGGTCTTTTCTTTCATGGCACAGCTGCCTCCAGAGCAGACGGGAAACCCCCTGGCTGGGACGACGAGCGCTCCTGATGTGCTCACCTGGGAAGGTGGAGTAGGACACAAAGATGTCACTGGGGGTGGGCAAACTAGACATGGCGTCCGGCTGGTCCATGGTCCCAGAGCCCTGCTGGAACGGGGTGGCGTCTGGCTCTGGGTTACTGCCCAAGGCCCTGTCTTCAGGGGAAGTGGAGGCCACCTCAAACCCATGATCTTTCTGCCCTGCAGGAAGCAAAAACAAACACCATTTGCCACTGAAACTCACAGACCAGGGCTCTGGCTCACTTCTTGGCCCATCCACCCTGCCCTCAGGCCAAGATCCCCTGATTCCCTCTCGAGCCAGGGTCCCAGTGCTGGGCAAACATGAGCAGCAAACAGAAACTTTACTTTTTTCTACAACAAAGCTATTACACGTTCATAAGTTCAAATTTGGGGTAAGAAAGGAGAGTCCAGAAATTTTAAAAACTGTTATAAGATATACACCTAAAATAATTGAAAACAGGTATTCAAACAAAAACTTGCACACAGGTGTGCAGGGCAGCACCATTCACAATAGCCCAGAGGTGGAAACATCCCAGTGTCCATCAACACATCAATGGACAAACTAAATGTGCTCTATCCAAATAAAGGGACATTATCTGGCCTTAAAAAGGACTGAAACACCGATACCTGCTACTGCGACACCATGAACCTTGACAACACTGTGCTGAGAACAGAAGCCATTCATAAAAGGCCACACGAGATATGATGCCATTTATATGAAATATCCAGAACAGGCAAATCCACAGAGGATTTCCCACGGTTATTACAAAGCCTTCTTTAAACTCCCTGTTTACGACACAGAGACAGACACACGTACATCTACGCGGCACCCTGGGGTGCGGAGCATCAACACAGACACCGAGGAAAGACACAGGTAAGGAGAAGGGGGGTCCTTCTGTCTCACGTGCTAAAAGCCCAGAGTGAATAAACTGTGTCTTGAAGTTACACTGACACTTGGATTAAAGGGGAAAAAAGCCATATACAGTAGAGATCAACAAAATATGAATATAGAAAAACAGTAAAGGCTGGGCGCGGTGGCTCACGCCTGTAATCCTAGCACTCTGGGAGGCCGAGGTGGGTGGATCGCTCAAGGTCAGGAGTTCGAGACCAGCCTGAGCAAGAGTGAGACTCTGTCTCTACTAAAAATAGAAAGAAATTATCTGGCCAACTAAAATATATATAGAAAAACATTAGCCAGGCATGGTGGCGCATGCCTATAGTCCCAGCTACCCGGGAGGCTGAGGCAGTAGGATCGCTTAAGCCCAGGCATTTGAGGTTGCTGTGAGCTAGGCTGATGCCACGGAACTCACTCTAGCCCGGGCAACAAAGCGAGACTCTGTCTCAAAAAAAAAAAAAAAACAGTAAAGGAAAATTAATGAAACCAAAAGTTGGTTCTTCAAAAGGATCAACAAAATTAACAAACCTCTAGCTAGATGGACTAAGAAGAGAGAAGACTCAAATTACTAAAAACAGAAATGACAGTGGGAACATTACTACAGAAATAAAAAAAGAATATGAGAATACTATGAACCATGGTACACCAACCAAATTGTATAACCTCCTAGATAAAATGGACAAGCTCTTAGGAACACAAAATCTAAGTAAGAGTAAATCACAAAGAAATAGAAAATCTAAACAGACTTAGAACTAGTAAGGAGATTGAGTCAGTAATAAAAAATCTCTCTGGCCGGGTGTGGTGTCTCACACCTGTAATGCTAGCACTTTAGGAGGCAGACGTGGGAGAATTGCTTGAGGCCAGGACTTCCACACCAGCCTGAGCAAGAGCTAGACTCTCTGTCTTTACAAAAAATAGAAAAATTAGCCAGGCGTGGTGGTGTGCACCTGTAGTCTCAGCTACTTGGGAACCCGAGGCAAGAGGACCCCTTGAGCCCAAGAGTTTGAGGTTGAGTGAGCTATGATGATGTCACTGCACTCTAGCCCAGAAAACAGAGCAGGACTCTTGTCTTAAAAAAAAAAAAAAAAAAAGGTTAAGATGGTAAATTTTATGTTATGTGTATTATATACAATTAAAAAGCCCTATAAAACTTGTCTTTTTTGTTGGTGTTTAGAAACATATTTGAGGAAGCTGTCCACTACATCACAGCATCCCCTTTAAGGCAACGAAGGGAAGAAATGTTCCTGACTTCTGTCCTGCAAATACGAGATACCGTGGACCTTGTAAGTGATCATATGTTGCTGTGGCTGCTGGAAAGCCCAACACGTCTGCAGGCCACCTCCAGCAAGTGCGCAGCAATCATAGCAGGCATTTATGGATTCCAAACACACTCTTCCTTCCTTCTGTCCTTGCACTTCTCTCCATTTTGTTCTACTGAAATATTTGTACTTCTTGAGCTATCACAATCCTTTCATGGAATCAAACAAGGCATCAGAAAGAAACATACCAAACAGATACCAAGTCACAGGTAATGAAACCCTTGAAGATGTTTACATCTTCTACTCTAGTACTTTTTTAAGGAAAGAATTCAAGTTCAGATAAAACCTCTCTATACAAAGGCACTTGTGGTCATGTGTGCCAAAAATTGTACGTCACCTAAATGGCCACCATTAGGAAAATGGTTTCATAAATGAGTGCACGTCATGAAAACGGAACACCATAAAGTCATTGGAACTGGTGGTGATGAAGACCACAGAGATGTGCGGAAATGCTTCAGACACAACTGTGTTCAGTGAGCAAAGTTGACCGTGCCCGGGGGCTGGGATCCAAAAGGAAGCGGAACAAATGAGATGTCTATATCAGCTCTCACATTCTGGACGATTTTTTTTTTTTTAGGTTGTCATATATTCTGTCTTTTCAGTTTTGAAATCCAAACTCCCCCAAAGCAGTGTCAGGCTTGGAAAACAGAGAGGTCAGGGGAGGACTCAGGTCACACACAGTCAGCCACAGAGCCATGAAAACAGTGACACTGTGTGAGGTCCTCTGCCACAGGGCTCATGGGGATCACAGGGGGCAGCTAACGAGAGCTTGGTTTAGGAAAAGAAAAAGCAGGGGCAGAGTTGAGTGGTCCAGAGGGTCCCTTAGGGAAACAGTCCTGGTGACAAGGTGACGGTGACCCAGGCTCTGATGGGAGAGAACAGGGAGAACAGTCCTGGTGGGAGACATGGCACACGTCGGGCTGCAGAGCCGGCAGGTTGGTGTGGCTGGATCTATGTGATGGAGGGGCGGTCACAGTTCACCCAGGGAGCTGGGGGCCCATCTGCAGGAGTCAGAGATGGTTCTGGCAACCCCATAATAATAACATCTACTGACCTCTCGCTCCACACAGCTAAAGCTCCGGAGCTGCTTGTAATCTGCATCCTCCCAGATGACGTGCAGGGGAGCAGGCCTCTGCCCTGGAGTTTTTGCCTCTCACCCACCCTGCTGCTTCCCCCGGAGGGCCGACACCCTGCAACATGGGGCTTCTCCTATCTGCAAAAGCCTTACCCGTCTCTAGCTTTCTCAGGTCATTGCTGCTGGTTGCGTTCTTGGTAGAGATTCCGGAATCTGCCCCAGGTGTCTGGGAAGCAGCAGAGGGAGGAGGCCGGGGCCGTGAGTGTGGCACTGTGTCTGGTGTGCCGGGGCAGCCTGCTGCAGCAGCGGCAGGGGCACTGGAGTGCGGGGTGCCACCAGAATGGCCCAAGGAAACAGGAGTGAGCAGAGAGACTGCCTGCCAAACACGGAGAAGACACCGGGATCACAGAGGGGGCGTGGGAAAGGGGAAGAGTGGGCCAGATGGGGGTGCGACTGCCCCTCCACTCCTGCTTCATCGCCATCCTGCAAATCTAATGTGAAGGCCCAGCCTGCGGGGTGATGCATCGTGTGCACAGCTTGGTTCTTAGACAGCCTCATTAATGCAAAACTCCCTGCAAGGCAAGGCTCACTTCCCCGTAAGAATAAACACACGGTGGGAGGAGGCGATGTTCCCTCGCACGTGAAGTCCACAACCACGGCAGCACTTGCTGCTGCTCTCTGCCTTCTCGCCATGACCTCCAAAATTCTGAAGAGGGGTCAGCCCAAAATCGACAGCTTGGCCTCACAGAGGCGGCCACGTGCCTTCAGCCACGTGTGTCCTGCTGTTTTGTGCTGTATCACGCTGACATCCCACACCAAAATTAATGACTCTGAGGCATGTTTTTCCAGCCCTGGTGCTGTGCTACCTCTTAATGAAGGGGAGAAAGTATTGAAGGATTTTTAAATTGTTTTAAATTATTACAACAGTGAGTTTTAAAATAGCAATGCAAGAGTCACCAAAATGCAGGGCAGGCACGCTGATGCACGTAAACAGGACACCCGCCAGACGGTGGCAGAGAACGGGACGTTTCTGTGTATTTCTGTTCTCAGCTGATGTGGCGCCACCATGTGGCAACAGCGATAAACAGCAGGTCACGCAGCCTGCCAGGGGCAAAGCAGGACCAGAACTCCAAAGGGGCATCTTAGTGCATTCCAGAGCTTGGAAATCCTGCTGCTTCCCATAAGTTTTCTTTTGTTGTTTTGTTTCAATGGCAGGAATCTAAATTATTTCAAATTCTGTTCAGAGATATTTTTATGTGATTCCACTTCAAATTTAAACAATTACAATCCACATGAGATGCGAGCTGACTATGAGCTCCGTGCCAGGCTGGGGGCCCAGTTGGGGGGCAGCAGGCCTCGCTCCACCCTCAGAGCTGACCAGGGATGAGGCCATCCCAATCCAGGGAGAAAGTGCTATGGCAGCAGCAGAACAGGGCCTGCAAGAACACAGGGGCCAGCTAACCTTGACCTTGTACAAGGAAGGGGATGTTACGGAAAGACTTCCTGGAGACAGTGACAATAAGTTGTAATCAGAAGGATGGACGATTCAGAGGTAGCCAGGGGACAAGGCAGAGGAGCAATTAAGAGCCTGGGACACCCTGGGAAGGTTGAGCTGTGCTGGGGGTGGGGGACAACAGTGGCAGGGGCCTGTCATCAAAGGCCTTGTAGGCCCCGCTAAGGAGTCCCAAGAGTGACACTGCAGCCATGCACATGACAGAGGTCCTCCTTGCTGCTGAGAATGGAGGGGTGCACAAGACGGGCTAACTGTCCAGAAGGCGGGCACCCCGCCCACCCTCATTCATGGCCCCGCGCCCCTCCACCTTCCATTTCATTCTCATGAGAAGAGGGGCCACAGGCTCCAGCATGAGGGCATCACTCGACCACGCATTTTGGATACGAGAAAGGGTGAGTTAGAGCAGGACGTCCACAACCCCAAGAGCAGCCGCCTCCCCCTTCCTGATGCTGTTATTCTGAGGTACCTGCGCTGGTGACAGGGGTGCAGGGGGCACTGGGTCTTCCGGAGTGGAGGAACAGGGGGAGTCTGGGTTTTCAGCTAGTAAAATAAACACATTTTAGGCATTGTACACACACTAATTAGTGCACTGGATATTGTCATGGTAACGCCACCAGGTGGGTTCTGTTATTCTCCCATTTGCCAAGGTTTCTAGAGGTTGACTGGCCCAGGACTGTATAATACAATGAGCGAGTAGCCAATCCAGGGTTGAATGAAGTGTCCTCAGTCACTTGTGGCCAAGTTGTGGGCATGGGTCATGACAGTGACTTAATATAGCTCATGTCAAATTATAAATTCCAGGGGCCTGAGGCCCTATCTTCCTTCTATCCCCAGCACCTAACACAGCCTGGTGTATACAGCAGGTGCTCAATGAACACTTACTGGATGACTCATGTGACCAGAGCCTGCTCTCTAAGACAAGCCCCACCCCACCCTGCCAGTATGGAACAGTATGGGACAGTAGGAAGGGCACAGAAGAAATATACCACAGGTGCCCACGTCACAGGCTGTCAGCGGATACAGCGCCTCCTACACAAGCTGGCCATTTCTGTGGGTAACGATGCCCACTTCCCTGGCAGATCAGGCTACAGGGCAAGGAACTGATACACCTTTCAAATGCTCCAGCCCCTGGAGAGCCCAGGGCACAGGGGACTCCCTGGGACAGAACTTCTAGTGCTCCCACTATTCCTGTCATAACCCGTAAGCCAGGAAACCCAATGTTTCTCTCTCTTCTCTCTTTTTTTATTTTACAAGAAAATCAGGTAACGGTAACTAGGGGTTAGGTTTAAAATCAGGGCATATGGAAAAACTACAAATAATCCTCAAACTATTCCTCAAATCCCCTGGACCTGGGGCCTTGGGAATTCCCACAATTAAACCCTTGAGTTTCTCCTTGAGGTTCAGCAATGGCCTCCCTTTCTCTGTTGTTCTCTCCAAGTTGATGGAGGTTGGGGAATGACAAGGAAAATAACAAGGGCTTTTACCCTCTCCCCTCTGCTTTGAGTGTGTTTGTGCCAAGTGTCTGGAGCTGAGGCTGCCAGTTACACGTGCCCATGGTGCTGCTGCACCGTGACTCAACCTCTGTGGCCTGCTCCGGTGAGGTGGAGGTGCGGCCACGGGCGGGACCCTCTAAGTGCCGGATCCTGAGGACTCCGAGGGGCTGGGCGAGAAGGAAGCAGGCGGTGGCTCCTTCCCCACCAGATCTGCCCGCCAGGAGGCTGAGGAGCTGCTTACCCCCTCCACAGGCCTGGATGAAAAAGAGCTTGGGCTTCCCTCCCAGGCTGGGGCAGCCAGTCCCGTTGAAGATGTTCACGATTCTCTCGACGGACACAGGACATCCGTCTGTGCCATAGATGGCCCCTGGGAACTGGAGGTGGCTGGCCTAGAAGACCAAGAACTCTGGTTACAAAACCAAGAAGGGAGGGTAGGAAGGAATCCAACAGCCTGTTCAGAGGTTCTGTGAGGGGGGACCAGGTATTTGGAAGGGCCCGGCCAGGGGCAGGAGGCTGATTTAGACAGAAGAGTTTGGCTCTAGAAGGACCTTGCTCAGCATCTATTCCAGGCGTCTCACACTCACGTGCCCCTAGGGGCCAGGTGGCCCAGATGGAGCACACCGGCCAGCTTCCACTAGACCAGTGGCTCTCAGAGTGTGGCCCCTGGGCCAGCAGCATCAGTATCACTTGGGAACTTGTAAGAAATGCAATTCCCGGGCCCCAACCCGACCTCCTAAATCAGCAATCCAGGAACCTCTGATGCAGGAGGGCACAGCCAACTCCTCAGAGGGCCAGATGGCTCCTGAGAACACAACAGGAGGTGGACAGGGCCCCACAACGCCACAGCTCTTTCCCACAAAGCCAAGGGTGTTCTGGACACAGGAAGGGACGGGGCTCCTGCACAGCCTCGCAGCATAGCCTGTACCCGCGGAGCAGGGCAGAGTTGGGGGGCCCTACCTGACAGCCGTGAGAGAGGATGACCACCACGCAGCAGTCCAGAGCCCTGTGGTCTCGCCGCGCCAGCTCCACCAAAGCCAGGACCATTTTCTACGAGGGAAGGCACGGGTGAGCCGGGAGCACTGACAGATTTCCAGGCAGTGAGAGGACCCAGCCCAAAGGCGTGGGCACGGCACTCCTCGGCTCCCAGGGGCCGGTACTGAAGTAATGACACTCCTAACAGTACTGACGGCCACCATTTGCAGGGAAAAGGTGCTATGCTTGGGCACTGTTCACCTAGCCCCCACGACAAGGTGGGTATTATTCTTGCTTTCTGGACATGGAAACTGAGGCACAGGAGGTCACCCGGCAGGCAGCCGGGAGAGCCAGTCCTAAGCCCAGGCTTCACTGAGTCTGAAGCTTGACCCTGTAACCACCGGCCAGCCTGCCCCCCACGGTCCTACAGACGTAAGGGCTCGCCTGGACAGTCAGCTGGCTTTCAGGGTCCCTCACAGGGCCACGTCCCCACTCGCCCCCACAGGCAGCGACGGTACCTTGGCTGTCAGGTCGCACTTCACCTCCACCGCAAAATGCAGCCAGGAGAAGCGGCGCCGCAACTTCTCGCAGTCGACGTTGGAGCCGGCGCGGGTGCTGTGCCCCGAGTCGGGGCAGAAGTTCACATTGTTGACAATGAGGCAGTGGCCACAGGGGTCCGCGTTCAGGACGTACGCCTGTCCAGCACAGGGACCAACATAAACCCATGGCCTCAGCGTACTACCCAGGAGGCCGCCCGCGGTTCTCACTTAGGCGGTGAACAGTCTGGAGAGACGGGACAGGAAAAGGGGTCTGCCCTCCCACGGCAGGAGTAGCAGGGTCTCCAGCCAGCATGGCAGGCGGGGGAGAACCACCCGCAGGACAGACGGGTAGGGACTAGCAGCTCGGCTAAACTCTGGAGAGAAGAGTCACTCCTCGTATTCAGGATGGGAGCTGCTAGCTTGGAAACCCAACAACTCAAACGTTCACCCCAAAAGGACTTTACAGGTCACCTAGTCCAGCGCTCACCTGAGAACTCACGCCCAGGCCCCACCCACCCACCAACCGAGCATCTGAGGCTGCTCCCTCCCTAAGCGCCTTCTCCCTGTCATTCTCTCCCACGGGAGCCTGTTCTTTTTGTCTACAGTATGTATCACTGTTTGTGTTTATTGAATATATATTCATTTGCCTCACTTCTCTCTCCCCTGCTAGACTGATGGCTTTTCCCACAGCGAACCCCAGCAGAGCCCAGGGCACACAGGAGCCACACAATGAATGCTTGTGAATGAGACAGTGGTGACTTGGGATGGGGGGACACAGCCGAGCCTGCCGCCTGCCTCTCCTGAGGTCTGCCCGCTGACTTCACACATGAGGAAGAGCAGGGTTGAGCAAGCTATGTCAGAAGTGCTGGGCAGGGGCAGGGAGCCGGGAAGGCTGGGACTGGAACCCGCCTCCCCAGCCACTCCTGACACAGCTGTAGCGAAGGACCTGGCCAGTGGAGAGGGAAGGGCCCAGAGCCCAAGCCACTGGCCCCAAATCACACGAAGGCTCACCAAATCCGCATTTCTCCTCAGTGTCTCGGGAGCACCTGGAGAGACAGAGAAAGAGGGAAACACGAATGTCACGGTCCAACAAGGGAGGGGCAAGGGACTCTGTGAGGACAGGCCCACAAACACAGAAAGGAGCAGGAACTTGGGGACCCTCAGGCTCTGCTAGTGGGAGAATCAAGCAGCAAAGCCACCTCGGATATCTGTAAAAGTCTCTAATGAAGTTAAACACACACCTACCCTCTGACTACCAAGTCTACCCTCAGGTATGTATCCAAGAGAGATGAGTACATATGGGTACAAAATATTAGGGAATTGGCCAAGAATGGTCACTGAGGCCTTACTCATAATGCCACAATGTGGAAACAACCAATCCAACACAAGCTGATGGGTATGTAGGTTGTGATACAGCCATACAAGGAAACACCACACAGCCCAAAAAGGAACAAGCTACCAATACACCCAACGCCGTTGATAACCTTGAAAACATTATGCTGCGTAAAATCCAGACACAGGAGAGTGTAGACAGTATGATTCCATTCATGTGAAACTCCAGAACAGAAAGGGGTAAGGGAAGTTCCAGAAGAGCAGACACTGGCTGTCTGCAGAGTCCACGGGGCCGAAGACAGTAGGTCTTCAGGAAATATTTGCAGAATGAATAAATGAATAATGATGGTCACTTTCCTTCAATGTCAAAGAGTTTTCACTTCACTTTGCAAGAACTTAACTGGCCGCCAGCCTATGAGATCATGAGACATCTCTTCTTTTTTTTTTTTTGAGACAGAGTCTCACTTTGTTGCATGGGCTAGAGTGAGTGCCGTGGCACCAGCCTAGCTCACAGCAACCTCAAACTCCTGGGCTTAAGCGATCCTACTGCCTCAGCCTCCCGAGTAGCTGGGACTACAGGCATGCGCCACCATGCCCGGCTAATTTTTTTTTTTCTATGTATATTTTAGTTGGCCAGATAATTTCTTTCTATTTTTAGTAGAGACAGGGTCTCGCTCTTGCTCAGGCTGGTCTCGAACTCCTGACCTCGAGCGATTCACCCGCCTCGGCCTCCCAGAGTGCTAGGATTACAGGCGTGAGCCACCGCGCCGGGCCACATCTCTTCTTTTTTAAACGAGAACACAGTGGCTACCTCCAGGTTGTGGTGAAGCCTATACTCGAGTTCCAACCGATGGTGCCACTCCTTGCTTAGAGCAGGTCTGGACCTCTTGCTGGGAACTATTCTCTTGCCAATTTATAAGCCATACCAGAAAAACACTTACATCCCATTTTTTAAATTAGAAATGGTTTTACCTAGACTGAAGACTCCTGAAGTCTAGAGATTTAATTCTGAGAATGTTTGCTCATTGCCAAAATTCCATTGAACCCCAGAATTGTAACCATTATCTACTATTGAGGAATTCATTCATTCCCCAAATTAGCACCATCAATGGACAAAACAAAATGGCTATGGGGTGGGGGGTGGACAGGCTACAGGGGTCTGTGGAGGGAGAAGTCAACAAAGGGATGCCAAAAGAAAGAAGCACGGAAGGCATTCCAGGCAGACCGCACAGCACAAACAAAGGCAGGGAGGCCTGCAAGAGCTCGGCATGCTCGGGGACTCTCAAGTAGGATGTCATGGTCAGATACATGGTGCCTGAGAGCAGTTTCTCCCAAAATGGCGGCTCCCATGGGGACAACAAAACACATGGCTAAGTGTGTGTGCAAAAAGATCAGTCTTACAGCCTGAGGGTCACTGGGCATGTGCCCATGTCTCCAACACAAAGAGAAGGGGGAAAGCACATCCTCTCTGCTGCCCAAGGGAAGAAAGGCATTTTGTCCCACTGAACCCACGGCTGGAATCTCCCCAAAAGCAACAGTAGGGGGGTATCCACAAGGCAGTACCCCAAACCATCCCGAGATGGGGTCAGCTGTGATTCCAAAGAAGGAAGCAGTAGACGCCAGGGTGCTCAGTGCAGAGCATTTATCAGGGAAACTTAGGCACAGAGTGGGCTGCAGTGATCCTCGGGACGGCAGCGAGAGAAAGGGGTGTCCTACCCAGGTACGTCCACAGCAAGGGGCGCAGGGTGTGGAGTTTATAGGAGGGTTAAGGAATATGGCTCAGGGCTGGGTCTAGTTTCTTTCTAGTAAACCTAGATACCTTTGTCAGTGCCTGGGAATGTTCAAGGCCCTGGTTTGGGTTCAAGTGTGCTGGGAAAAACCTGTGGCTGGTTGGGTCACAGGATGGTCAGGGCACTCTGTGATTCTCAGTCATGACACAGAAAGAAAGCGGGGGTGAGGGAATATGGGGGACCCTACAGAAGGGTAGATGCCCTAGGACGAGCCCCTCCCCAGCTCTTGGCAATTCAGAAATCACAGAAGGAAGCAGAGCTGACCCACCCAACCAAGTGCTCGCTCAATTGGAGGCCCCAAAAGTCCTGCCATGCACTGCCACACTCACTCCTCAGAGCAGTCCCCGCAGCAAATAAGTACTGTCGTTTATCCCCACTTGCCAGAGGGTAGTGGGAGTCTCAGGAAGTCTGAGTGGTAACGGGAGGTGAGCACAGCCACCAGCCCCAGAATGGAGGGGATAGGATTCCAGGGAGGGCTAAAGAGCCAACTTCTCTTTCAAGAAAGTTCCAACCCAGGTAAGGCATGAGCAGAGAAAGCCACTGTGATATTAATTTTATGTGTCAATTTGACTAGGTCGCAGGGCGTCCAGATATTTGGTTAAGCACTATTTCTGGTTATGTCTGTGAGAGTGTTTTGGGATGAGATTGGGATTTGAACGGGTAGACTGGGTAAAGCAGACAGCCCTCCCCAACATAGGTGAGGCTCATCCAATCCAATGAGGGCCTGAAGAGGACAAAAAAGTGGAGGAAGGGAGAAGTCAATCTCTCTCTGTCTGACCACTTGATCTGGAACATTGGTCTTCTGCCTTCATTCTGGGACTTACACCATTGGCGCTCCTGGTTCTTAGGCCTTCCGACTCAGACTGGAAGTACACCACCAGCTTTCCTGGGGCTCCAGCTTACAGACAGCAGATCATGGGACTTCTCAGCCTCCATAATTGCATGAGCCAATTCCTTAATAAATCTCTTTCTCACATGTGTGTGCGTGTGTGTGTGTATCTATCTAGATAGATAGATAGATAGATAGATATCTCCCATTGATTCTGCATTTCTGGAGAACTCTGACTAATATAGCCACCAATAGCTCTTCCAGCCCTCCCATGCAAGGGGTCCTGGCTGGGACAAGCAGTTACACACTCATGTTTGAAACTAAGAAAGTTAATTCCATTCTGAAGGAAACAGCATTTCCCCTCAAACATTTAAAGACAAAGCCACCCTCTCTGGTGAGCCCCCTGTAGCATGCACTCCCAAAGTACTGTGTTCAACTTTTTCAAAGCACTAACCACAGCTATGATTAAAGACCTAACTGTGCAGGCATGAATTAAATGTCTGTCCCTCCCCACGTGAAAGCAAGGACTATGCATCTTTGTTCAATGCTGCACCCACAACACCTAGCTGGTGCCTCGAACCCAGCAGGTACCTAACAAATACTTAAGTAAGCTAATGACTAAATGGCACAAATACAGGGACAAGAAAGAGAATGAGCCATTAGTTCTTTATGAGGCAGTGATGGAATGAGTCTGGACTTCAGAGCCTGAGTACTTGGGTTCAAAGCCCGATTCTACCACTCACCTGCTGTGTGACACTGGGCAGGTAGCTCAGAGTCTCTGGGCCTCTATTCTCCCCATCTGCATCATGGGATCAGAGGAGCAACTACCAACCTCACAGGATTGTGGTAAGGCCTCAAATTATTGATACATGTCAAGCACATAAAATAACACCTGACACATTAAAAGCTCAATAAAATTGATCATGGCTATTATTCATTGACACACATACTCCAGAGCAGTATGTATACTCAACCCCAGCACTGTCGCTGTGGGCCAGATTATACTTTACTGTGAAAAGTTGTCCTGTGCATCTTAGGATGTTTGGCAGCATCCCTGTCCTCTACCCACTAGATACCAGTAGCGCCCACCCACCCTCAGCTGTAACAACCAACTATGTCTCTAGACATTGCCTAATGTCCCTTGGTGGGTGGAGGCAAAATTGCCCCCGCTTGACAAACACTGATCTACAGCACCCTTTCCTGCATAGCTTATCAAAGACTCCATGAAGTCCTGTTGGTGGCCCTACTCCTGGCTTATCTAGATTTTCCCACACTTACATGACTACAGAGCTCTTTCTTTGTGGGTCACCATGAAACCTACCTTGGTAAACATTCCTGTACAATCTTCAGGAGTCTAAGGCCCAGCACCTAAAAAGGATATCTCTCGGCAGCATCAGGGTGCATGGTACAGTCACTATATTAAGCCAGAAGACCCAGGCCTGAGTCCCAGCTCTGCACTTGAACTTGCTTTGTGACTGTGCTGCTCTCAGAGCCCAGCTTCCTCCCCTGTAAATGGAGTCTAATAACAGAGGGGCTTGCCCCGCCTACCACCACACAGGGCATATTTGATGACCTGAAAAAGCACTGTGGCTGGGCACGGTAGCTTGCACCTGCAATCCCAGCTATTCAGGAGGCTGAGGTGGGAGGATCACTTGAGGTCAGGAGTTTCAGAGCAGCCTGGGCAACATAGAAAGACCGCATCTCTAAAAAAAAAAAATAAATAATAATTTTTTTTTAAATTAGCCAGGCATGGTGGCGCCACATGCCTGTAGTCCCAGCTCCTTGGGATGCTGAGGTGGGAGGATTGTTTGAGCCCAGGAGGATGCACTCCAGCCTAAGCCAAAGAGCAAGACCTTGTATCTTAAAAAAAAAAAAAAAAAAAAAAAATCACTATGTATACTATAAAGTGATATTCACATTTAAAGTGATCTTATTATTGCTATTATTATTGCCCTTTGGAATTAAGTTCCTACTAGGAATAAATATTCACAACTAACAGGAAATAAAATACCTTACAAAAGAACAGGAAGTTTCAAGTTCAGACTGCTGCTCCTAAATGACTCAAATTGACATTTCCCAGAACCAGATAACAGATGAACTTTATATTTTACCTGCCTTCTTTGCAGTAGAACGATAATGAATATAAACAATTCCAGAAACAATCTTCTTCCTTACACTTCAAGCAAATGCAGCTCCATATCCTAATCATGTTTGTTTGTTTCTCTGCTTTAACAGATTGTCCAAAATCACAGAGTTGTTCAGCACTACTTATTCAGATACTACTTATTACCCATCACATAAGGAAAAAATGGTAAAATTCATTGTTGGCAAAAATATGGGAAAATGGTCACCCTCAGTCATAGTTGGTGAGATTAAAAAATGACACATTTTGGAAGTATAAGCTGGTAGCATGTATCAGAAGGAAACATGTACCCTTGAACCCACAATTCATCTCTAGGCATGTATCCCTCAGTCAGAGACAGGCAAGGCCACTGTGGAAACAACACAACATCCATTAACAAGGGCTGGATAAAGAAATACAGCACAAGGCACATGTGGGGCTACCCGGCGACAGAGCAGACAGAATGGGGAAGCCTATTGCCCCTCAGTGTTCAAAATTTTAAAAATAAAATAAAATAAAAAATAAAAATAAATTTAAAAAAAAGAATGAGGAAGCCTGGACTGCAATCTTGTTTCCACTTCTCAGTAGCTGTGTGGTTTGGGGCAAGTCATTTCCCAATCTGTGACTCACTTTGTTCAATAGTAAAATGGGAAACATGTAGCACCTGCCTTACAAAAGATTTGGGGAGATTAAATTAGCTCATTTATGTAAGCACCTGAACAGTGCCTGCCAAATAATAAGTACTCAATAATGTTAACCATTACTATTATTATTATTATTGGCATCAATACCATGCAATGGTCCACCAGGCAACCATGAAATAGGAAACACTAGATCTCCATGTGCTGCGGTGGGAACAAAGCCCTAACTGCAAACAACCCACGTGTCCATCAACAGGAGAATGGTTAAAGAAATTGTGGATTATTCACAATAGGAACCACTAGCAATAAAACATAACGAACTACTGATATGCAAAACAGTATGAATGAATTTCACAGATATAATGAGTGAAAGAAGCCAGACTCAAAAGAGTGCATAGGATTCCATTTATACAAAGTTGAAGGACAAGTGAAAGGGGCGGCCTTGCTGAAATAACAGGAAAATACCTAACCTCCCAATTTCCCCAGTAACAGTTAAAGATCAATCCTACAAGTTCTCTCCCTAACAGGCACTCTGCAGGAGTTCTGTTTTGCACAACTTCTAAAGAGAGCTGAATGGACAGAAAAGAAATGTAAATCTCTCTTGTTCAAAATTGGTTTTTGAGAATCTGCTTTCTTACAGTCTAAAGAGTTCCTGAGTGAACAGCAGGGCTCGAACTCCAGGCCTCAGCCACAACCTGAGGACATCTGGGTTACAGTTGTCCCCACCTATAGACCCACCTATAACCTGTAAGCCCCCCGCTTCGAGATGGCCCACCTTTTCAGGCCAAACCAAAGTACGCCTCCCACGTATTGATTTATGACTTTACCTGTAACCCCTATCTCCCTAAAATGTATAAAACCAAACTGTAACCCAGTTTGTAACCCAGTCACATCTCCTGCGATAATCCCTTCTCCAAGGAAAGGCAGGGGAGCCAACGATTGGACTTTGACATCCTCACAGTTTTTGTTACCTACCTGCTGCCAAGAAGAAAAGAAGGGGCCAATGCAGCAGTTTCTCCACTGCACCTGCCAGTCTACAACCTGCTTTAAAAAGCCTCGATGGCTGGTTTTCTGCTGGCACATTCTTCCTTTTCCACCTCTGTGCTGGTCCTTTTCCCCCTCCCCAGGGAAAAGCAAATAAGCCTTTTCTTTCTATCTTAATCTCTGCGTGGAGAAATCTTTCTCCGCCCTCATTGTGAGCACCTACTAAGCTTTCCCCCCTAACGCGAGCAAAAGGGACCAGGGTGATAGAGGTCAGAGCAGAGATTACCTTGCGAAGGGGGGAGAGGGACTAGACTGGGAGGAGGCAAGAGAGTCTTACAGGTGTGAACTAAAATAAAATTTTAAGGCTCACCCCCCACCGGCTGACTGAATGCACCCACTCATGGCCAAAGGAATATCCTAAAACTAAATTGCCTGCCAGGAGGGAGGTCAGACATGCCTCATCGTGCCCGGCTCCCATCCTTTGTAACCCATTAACAAGCCTAAGGGTATGCAAGACAAACCTGCAGGCCCTCAATTTACACAACAAAT
>CM052444.1:98756340-98773166 GCA_028533085.1 Varecia variegata | reverse complement strand
CCCACGTATTGATTTATGACTTTACCTGTAACCCCTATCTCCCTAAAATGTATAAAACCAAACTGTAACCCAGCCACAGCGAGTCCACTTGCTCAAGGCCTTTTGGGCATGGCTCCGGGTCATGGTCCTCAAATTTGGCTCAGAATAAACCTCTTTAAAATTATTTTACATCATACGACTCTTAGTGGTGGAAAAAAAAAAGAAAATTATTTTACAGAGTTTGGCTTTTTCCCATTGACACAGGGCACTGGAATGTTTTGAGCATCTGGGTCTTGGTTTCCTGTATGAACACATAGGTAAAAATCACCCACCTGTACTCTTGGGATTTATGCATTTTATTGGACGTAGCCTTGTCCAGTAATAATAAAAATAATTATTAAACAAAATAATTTAAATAATTAAAAATTATTTAATTTCCCTGAGCTTCAGTTTCCTCATCAACAAGGATGGGTCTGATACCTGCCTTGCAGGGTGGTGCGAGGGTAGGAGGCACCCTGCAGAGGCATGTTTGCATGGGGCAGACTCTGAAGAGGCTCCCTCCTGCCCCCAGGCATGGGTTAGTCCCAGCCACCCACCCAGACCCAAAGGCAAGTCCTTTTTTTTTTTTTTTGAGGCAGAGTCTCATTCTGTTGCCCAGGCTAGAGTGCCATGGCATCAGCCTAGCTCACAGCAACCTCAAACTCCGGGGCTCAAGCAATCCTGCTGCCTCAGCCTCCCGAGTAGCTGGGACTACAGGCATGCGCCACCATGCCCAGCTAATTTTTTCCATATATATTTTTAGTTGTCCAGCTAATTTCTTTCTATTTTTTTAGTAAAGATGGGGTCTCGCTCTTGCTCAGGCTGGTCTTGAACTTCTGAGCTCAAAGGATTCCCTCAGCCTTTCATTGTGCTAGGATTACAGGCGTGAGCCACCATGCCCGGCCCAAAGCCAAGTTTTAAACAATAGCTGGATCTAGAAACACAGCTCAAAACTTGGGACATGCGATCAAAGGTAAGGAAAAACCAAAAACAAAACATGGCACGTCCAAACCAGACTTCAGCACATGCTTTTCAGAGGAGGGACTGCCAGAATTAAATCTCCTGAAGACCTACTGGAATATTCCGCCTGTCCCTATGAGCACTCAGAGAGACAACACCAAAATTCAATTCTGAATCTCAGCCCACCCGGCCATACCAACGGTCACTCCCTACCCACCAACCACTCCCTTGATACTCACAGACATCACTGAATCCTCCAGAACCAGTGTCCACTGGCCTGGGTGTTTCTGGCCTGAGAACCTCTGGCCTGAGCACCACTGGGGTAGGGTTTCCTGGGGTCGGCTGTGACAGCTTTGCTGAGTGCCTACTGGTTCGCAGGAATGACGCCAGCTCGTCCTGGCCTGTGTCCTCTAAGCAGGAGATGAACAAGGGAAGGGCCTGACTCCCTCGAGTCTCTAGGTCTATGATCAGCTGCCTGGCCTGATCCCGCCGAGATCCAGAGCCTGCCCGCTGTTTGAAAGAAAGACATAACACTAATTATCCACATACTTTCATATGGCTCTCACCTGACCCCCCATTTCCCCTCTAGTGTAAGTTAAACAATCAGGCACGTGGGGAGAAATGGAGCCTGCAGGTGCACTGAGTGTTTCTCTATTTATTCAGTATTATGGAGACATCTACTGTGTGCCCAGCACTGTGCTAAGTGAACAGCCTCAGTCCTTAAGGAGCAAATGCCTAACGGGGGATGCAATCAGACAAACCAGCAATGACACAGTAAGGACAGAAGTGCCCAGAGAGAAGATATATGGGATCAAGAAGGTACAGGACCACCCAACTCAGCCTTGGGGGGTCAGGAAAGCCCCCAGGAGGAGGAGTCTTAGCTGAGACCCCAGGAAATATCAGGAAGTGAATTCAGAAAATTATAAGGGGGGTAGGTGGACAGTGGCAAGGGGCACAGCCTTTATGTGACCAGGCCAAGAAACTCATCCTGAGAGCTGGGAGGAGCCCCCTAAGAATTTTAAGAAGGGAGTGACAGAGTCGGATCTGCCTTTTCAAAAAATCATCCTGGGGTCAGGGTGGACAATGAAAAAGAGTGAGGCACAGGCAGGACAGGAGGCAGCAAAGATGGTGCAGCTGGAACAGAGTGGTGAGAGGACAGTCCAGGTCGACAGACAGGTGTCAGAATGGCGGGGCTGGTCACTAAGCCAGGAGGAAGATGCGGGTTATCTGCTGCCTATCCTTGGAGACCCAACACTGGACTAGTTTCTCAGGAACCACAGGGATAAGACACCACCTTGTCCTCAAATATCCTACAGCTGCACTGTCCAAGAGAACTTTTCCTGATGACAGAAATGTTCTTTATCTGCACTGTCCAATATGGTAGCCACCAGCCACAAGTGGCCCATGAGCACCTGGGTAGTACAACTGAGGAACTGAATTTTTAACTTTAATTTTAATTACTTCAGATTTACATCTAAATAACCACATGTGGCTAATGGCTACTACAGTGAACAGCACAGACCCATAGCGTCCATGAGAAGATGAATCTCACTAGCAAAACAGTCAGCTACATGCAAACAGGTCATGGTGTTAGGATTTCTCAACATTTGTCAAACACTCTCCGTAGGTCAGACACCGTATTATTTAACATGATTTCATTTTTTTCCTCTGGACAACTGTAAGGGGTTAAATTATAATTTCTCTACTTTACAGATGAGGGAAAGTGAGCCCCAGAAAAGTGGTTTTTTGCTTGTTTGTTCTTTCGGTTTTGATTTTTTGCAACTTGCTATTAATAATATGTAACAAACTCAGGATGAGGGCCCAGATCCATCTGGCTCCAAAACCTGTGTGTTTATCAGCCATACCAGAGGTGGCAAAATGGTGGCCTTGTGGTTCACACAAGATTCTTTAAAATTCTGAATTTTTTGCTAACAGTTTAAGCCAGGGAATTTGAAAGAGAAATCAAGATTTCTGACTGGACTCAGTGGCAGCTCATGCCTGTAGTCCTAGCACTTTGGGAGGCCGAGGCAAGAGGATCACTTGAGCCCAGGAGTTTGAGACCAGCCTGAGCAACATAGCAAGACCCCGTTTCTACAAAAACACAGAAAAATTAGCCCAGTGTGGTGGCATGTGCCTATAGTCCCAGCTACTCAGGAGGCTGAAACAGGAGGATCACTTTGAGCATAGGAGTTTGAGGTTGCAGTGAACTATGATGATGCCACTGCACTCTGGCCTGGGCAACAGAGCAAGACCCTGTCTCAAAAAAAATTGCCAGCTTCTCTTTAAAAATGTGAAAGATCTGGCAACATGGGGCCAGCATGCTGGTATAACCATCCTCAGCTAGAGATGGGGGGCGGTGCAGAGGCTGCCCAATATAATGCCCACCAGTCAGGCCTCCACCGGCATTTGAGCTTGTGATCCCTGTGAATGTGCCTCAAGGCAAGGACTGTGGCCTGAAAGCATTTCCACTGCCTAGTACAGGCCACACAGCAGGTGCTCATAAGACTTGTTTTATTATTATATTAATTGGTAATTACTCATATGACACTCAATTGATTACTTGCTCCTATTAAAGACTCTTTGGCTGGGCCCGGCCAAGCTCCTGGACAATGTGCAAGCTGGAGACTCAGCCTGCAAGGCACCCCCAGGGCACTGGCCGGGGTCCCCCAGACACTCACACCCACTGCACTTCACCATAGGAAATACTTCCTGTATCCCCACAGGCCTGTGGTGAGGGTCGAACAAGACAAAGACGTGAAAGTGCTTTTAAAGAAAACCTCAACCTCATTTCTAAAACCCTTTTACAAAACATAAACAACACATAAGGGGCTGGCCAAAGAGGACATGGCACGTCAAGCCCTTCCTCTGTGCCTGGCACCGCACTGTTTCACATCCATTATCTCATTTAGCCCTTTTGACAACATTATTGTTGTTCCCATTTCACAGCCCAGGAAACTGAGGCTCAAAGAGGGTAAGTGACTTGCCCAAGCACATGCTGCCAGAGAGTCTAATGCCAAAGTGAGTGCCTGGAACTTCTATGCTAGTGAAGTAAAAGTACACATGCCTCCTTCCTCCCAAGTGTTAAAGTAAATTAAGAGGGAGCCAAGCCTGAAGAATCCCTGAGCAGACAAAACCAAGCAGGCCTCATAAGTGATCCAAATCCTGCTTAAATTGCAAACATAAGCAAAGCTTAACTTGGGTCATTTCTGGTAAATGTTTATGTTAGACAGAAATAAAACCACCCAGCCAATCATAAGCGGTCAACTAACCTAGGCTTGTGTAACTAGGGACTTTCCAACAAGGTACCTAAAAAAAGGCACTTTTATAATTGCAAACCAATCAAATCATTTATTTTGCTTCCACATCTTCCCAATAAATAGTTGCCTCTGACATTTTGTTATCCTAACACTAAACCTCTTTCAGTTTGGTGTTCCCCAATTCATGAATTGCTTCTTACCCAAATTCTTCTAAATTTAGTTGTGCCTCAGATTTTCCTTTTACCTAACAGCGCACGCTGACGGTGCAGGACGCAGAATCGCTTTAGCACACACTCCAGAAAGCGGTGTCTGGGATCCTTGGCTTCCGCGGGAGGACTGTGCGGGCTCGACGCCGGAAGGGAAAACGGTGTTCCCACGCAATGGTTCCTCGAAGAGGATGGGTACCGGCCAGGGCAACGCGGGGCAGAGGGAGGGAGCTCGGCCATTAAGTCATGTTGTGCCTTCAGCTACCTCCCCGCGCCGCTCGCCGTACCCACCGCCGACGGGGAGGGCCGCGTGCCGCGCGGGAAGCGCGGGTGCCGGTTGGGCGGGGACGGGGACGCACCTGGATGTCTTCGATCATGTCGGGCGTAAACAGCTCGCGGCTCAGCAGAGCATCCCAGAGCGGGACCACCTGCAGCTCGCTGACCAGTCGCACCCGGGACCGCCGCAGGAGCTGCCGGTCCGCTTCCTCCATGGCTGGCAGACGGCGGGGACGCCGGGCAGCCTCCGTCCGCTTCCGGGCCTCGGCCGCCGCGCCCCGTCGGGTCCTCGGGGTCCGCCCTCACCCCAGGACCAGCCAGCGCGTCACCGCCCCGCCCCCAGGATCCGGCTCCCCCCATCGCCCCGCCCCCAAGATCCATCCTCCCGTCGCGGCCCCACCCCCAGGATCCAGCCCCCCCCATCGCCCCGCCCCCTGGGTCTATACCAGTCACTGCCCCGCCCCCAGGATCCTGCCCCCTCCGTCGCCCTGCCCCTGGAGTTCATCCTCTGGTCACCGCCCCGCCCTCAGGGTCCGGGCTCTCATCACCGCCCCGCCCCCAGGATGCCCCTACGCGTCCCGCCCGCCTTCCAGGATCCAGCCCCTCCATCTCCCCGCTCCCAGAGCGCCCCTCTGTACCTCGCCCCGCCCCACGGTCCATCCTCTCGTCACCGCCCGCTCCCAGGATCCAGACCCCCATCGCCTCGCCCCCTGGGACGCCCCTCCGCACCCTCGCCCTGCCCCCAGGGACCATCCTCTCGTCACAGCGCCGCCGCGCCCCTGTGCTCCCCTCCGCGCCCTCGCCCCGCCCCCAGAATACAACCCCCTCCCCCACCTCGCCCTGCCCCTAGGATCATCTTCCTGTTACCGCTGCGCCCCCAGGACCCACCTCCGCGTCACCGCCCCCGCCCCCAGTGCAGGTGCCGCTTTGCTATGGTGACACACGTTCCCGGCCCGCCGCAGGCCCCCTGCCAGGATTCGCAACGACCAGGTCACACTATTAGCAAGAGAGACAGCCATGCCTGGAGCCATGGTCTGTCCCGCCCCATTCAACCTCGTCCGTCCGGTGTATGGCTTCCCTCTATTCCCCTCCCCTGCCCCCAGTAAAACCATGAGTTCCCCTCCCAGCTCCCGTGCCCAGATCGCAGCTTACTGTTCCGAACTCGTAGTCTGATCCAACCAAGCCCGCCTTACAGTCTTCCATTCCCCTCTTCCCTGCCCTCTTAACACCTCCCACAAAGATTAGGGGGAAAAAAAGCTGGCAGAAATCTAGTCCTCTGAACTCCCATAGTTTTGTATGGTTCATTTCCACATTTCAAAAAATAATGGTTTCTGTCTACTGAACATTTGCTAAATTCCAGCCATTGTGCTAGCCACTTTTACATGCCTAATCTCATTTATCCCTGACCACAATCCTGCCAGGGAAGGGAAGTATTCTTCTCCCCACCCCTTTCCCCGTTTTAGGGATGGAGACCCTGGGGCTCAGGCAACTTGTCACTGTTAAAGGTCACACGAGTAGTAAGCGGAAGAGGCAGGCAGGATTCAAACCCGAGCCTGACTCTACAGTCAACACTTTTTTTTGTTGTTGTTGTTGTTGTTGTTTCGGATAAACACAGATGGATACAGTCAACACTCTTAACCTAAGAGTCCACCTTAGAATATAATCGCTTGAGCAGCAAAACTTCAACCTCATTCATTCATTTATTCTACAAATATTTATTAAGCCAGTATGTGCCAAAGTCAAACACAGAGAATATAGAGATGAACAAAACAGACAAAAATCCCTGCTTTTAGGAGCTTACATTCCAGTGGGAGGAGTCAGGAGATAAATAACAAAAGATATGTTAGATAGTAATGAATGCAAGCCGAGAAAAAAACAAAAACAAGGCAGGAAGCTCTTTCTGTATATCCCCAAGGGACAGATCTCCTTGGCTCGAAGAAAGTTTACCTCATTCACCAGTGCCTTTTCCCTGTCCCCACCCCACTGCCCTCTCGGGTGCTTAAGGCAAGGCCTGGCACTCCCTTGGGCGGAGCTCTCGCTTTTCGAGAAATGGGATTAGGAGTCCTGATTCTAGGCCTTGGGCAAGTCCCTGCCCCTCTCTGGGCCTCGGCCTTCCCATCAATATATGGAGGATCCCTAAGGTCCCTTCCAATCTGACGCTCTAGGATTCTATGAATAGGGTTAAAGAGAACGGAGACCAGCAATTGCTTCCCCATCCTAGCAACCGTCGCTAGACGAGGGCCATCTCCTAGCAGGCGTGGAAACTCCTCCCTGGATCGGGGAGGTCTTTCTGGCATCCCGTCATACATAGCGACTTCGCCTCGCTAGGAGGCACGTTTGGGCCTCTTTGGTCACGATCAACCCTTTGGCTCCAGCCAAAGAGCGCGCCTCGTTCCTATAGCAACCGCGCCAGGTCCACGCGCAGACGGCAAGTGGCAAGGGTCAAAACAGATGCGCACAGAAGAAGCCATCGGCCTGATTGATCTGTGCCTTCGGTGCGCCGGACCTTTAAGTGTCATGTGACGCCCCTCCACCTCGTCTCGTCCCCGCCTCTTTCCCCTCCCCGGCCGGGCGAGCGGTGGTGTGGAGGGGAAGCTCCCGGCCCAGCGGATTACCTGGAGCACGGACGCTGCAGCCGGTTGGGCAGGTGCCCTTTCCCGGTAACTCCTTCCCGGCGTGACGCGCGGAGCCGCCAACGCGGTGGAGCCGGGCAGGCTCAGGGATCTCCCGTCAATTTCTTGTCGTTCCCAGTTCCTGGTGGGCCCGGGGAGAATAAGGAGCCTACAGGGCCCGGCCCAGGGCTCTCGGGGGGGGCGGGGGGCAGCGGGGGAGGGGGCGGTCTCCTGGAGGGTCGCGACCTCCGGCGGGAGCTCGAGGCGGGGCTCAAACTTAGAGTTCATCTCTGGGAGCCTCTACAAGGTCCCGGAGATGCAGCCCAGAGGGCGGGCAGCCTACCTGTTGGGCAGGTGGTTTCCTGCCCTGAGGCCAGCACCCTCCAGCTCCAGACTGTCAGCAAAAGAACTTCGCAGCCCCTCGCCACTTGGGCCCCTCTAACTGGAGGGTACTGACACAGATGAATAAGGCAGTGATCCGTACTGCGTATTAGAAACAATGATACTAACTACCACTTATTTGTTGACTCGGTGCTCAGTAAATCTTTTACATACGTTTAATCCCCCATGACGACCCTTCAAAATAGTATTATTCATTCCCATTTTATGAATGACACTGAGGTTTAGCATGTTTAAAGAACTTGCTCCAGGTCATAAAGTGGAGGACAAATACCAATCTTAGTCTGAATCCAAAGCGCTTGTGTTTAACCAGTGGCTACATAGCCTTCACGTTTTTTGTAGGACAGATATAGGTTGCCTTAACGAGGGAGAAACTTGTTTGTTTTAGGATTTGATTCTGCATGTATGCAGTCTAGACGTTGGTCATCAGATTAGTTAATTTTGTTGAGGCTCCTAAGAAGCATTAAACTCCCACTTGTCAAAATCCACTGCTGTTACAGCTTTGTCCCTTTTGAGTCAGGTGTCACATTAACACGTGAACCTTAAAACTTTATGAAAAATCAAGATAAATGTGACCCTTGAAAAGACATTGTATGGTATAACAAAGATCATAATTCTGAAAGGTAAATGTCTACAATGCTAGCATTACGTTGTTCACTCACCAGCCAGGATTGTTTCCAAAACCGGCAATAAATTCAATCACTACACTCACCAGAGATGGACCTTAAACTTTTTAAGACCGTGCCTGTTCTCTAGTCTTTGCTATTAATTCTTCTTTACTTGGAAAACTAAATTTTTTTCTCACCACTCTTTCTTATCTGAGGTTTCTATTTATAATGATCCTATTACTAACAATTAAATTTAAGGGAAGCTTCTCATTTTCTTGTTTAAGTGGACATGGTGAGAAAGAATAGAATTGAGGCATACTAAGTCTTAACTGTACAGTTTTTTAAAAGTATTTCATATTTGTACTTATTTAACACCCAAACACCACAACTATCTCATTTTGTAGTTTAGCACATGACAAATCTTGTAATTTTATGAGTTTATTTAACATGTATTCAGTGAATTATTTTTAAACCATTTATTTTGTTTAAACTATTATCAGAATAAATGAAATAGTGTATTTAAGATGTAGTCACCTTGATTACCCTATTTATGTTTTCCCATATTCACTTACTATTTCTGCATCTCATTCATTTGCAGTCATTTCTAAAGCTTTTCTAATCCAAGATTCTGGAGAGTTGCTATTAATTCTTATTGTTCATTTTTTCACCCTATAATAGTTCTTATTTATGATATTCAAAAGTAGTAGCAAAATTTTTTGTTTTAAAAGATACACTCAAACAGCTTGACACTTTTCCTGCAAAATATCTTTGTTTTGTTTTTCATCTATAGATTTTATATCTTTACCTAAAAAGCAAGACTGATCAGGTTTCTGTCACTGAAACTTAATTGCCTCTTCAATTGTTTCAGCTCTGGAAAGGAAGAGAAATGGAAGTGAAAAAGTTGAGCATTTCCTGGCAGTTCTTGATAGTTCTGGTTCTGATCCTGCAAATTCTGTCTGCGTTGGATTTTGACCCATACAGAATCCTAGGGGTCAGCCGAACAGCCAGTCAGGCTGATATTAAAAAGGCTTATAAGAAGCTCGCCCGGGAATGGTAGGTGAAACAAAAAAATAGAAGTTTAATATAAGCTAAGCAGTCTTAGTAGGGGAATGAAGCCTAAATTATGATTAGCTTTTATTTGTCTCTGTTCTATGTTTTCTGTATATATAATTTTTTATGTAGGAGAACTAATGTTCATATTCTATAATTTTTAGTGATAAGATCCAAAACCTATGTTTACTCTAAAACTCCCTTTTAGGAATACTTTGGCTTACACAATTGCCTTAGGTCGGGTGTGGTGGCTCACACCTGTAATCCTAGCACTCTGGGAGACCGAGGCGGGAGAGTCGCTCAAGGTCAGGAGTTCGAGACCAGCCTGAGCAAGAGCAAGACCCCCGTCTCTACTAAAAAATAGAAAGTAATTAACCGGACAACTAAAAATATATAGAAAAAATTAGCCGGGCATGGTGGCGCATGCCTGTAGTCCCAGCTACTTGGGAGGCTGAGGCAGTAGGATTGCTTGAGCTCAAGAGTTTGAGGTTGCTGTGAGCTAGGCTGACGCCACAGCACTCTAGCCCAGGCAACAGAGTGAGACTGTCTCAAAAAAAAAAAAAAAAAAAATTGCCTTATATATTAGCATATTTAATGTTCAAGTAAAAAGAGCTTTAATTTTTAAAAATGTAATCAACAATGGATAAACTACCCTTCCCATGATATGTTATTCATAAAGTAACTCTTTATGAGTGTAATTGCTAAAGGGAACAATATACAATCCTGTTCTCTAAATTATTAATTTTTAAGCTTTAAAAAAAAAAGTTTAGAATAAGGTTTTTGCCCTCAATTTAAAAAAATTCAGGAACCAAGTGCAGATGTCCCTTGGTATCTGTGGGGGATTGTTTGCAGGACCCCTGAGGACACCAAAATCCATGGATATAAAATGGTGTAGCATTTGCATATAACCTATGCACATCCTCCGATATACTTGAAATCATTTCTAGATTACTTATAATACCTCATACAGTGGTGAATGCAATGTATATGGTTGTTATTTTATATTGTTTAAGGAATAGTGACCAAAAAACAGTCTGCATGTTCAGTACAGATGCAGTGTATTTTAATATTTTCTGTCTGTGGTTGGTTGAATCCATAGATGGGGAACCCATAGATATGGTGGGCCAACTGTACATTACTTTTTTAAAACTCTTATAGAAGTCTGAGCACGGTGGCTCACACCTGTAATCCCAGCACTTTGGGAGGCTAAGGCAGGAGGATCACTTGAGGATCAAACCAGGAGTTTGAAACCAGCCTGGACAACATAGTGAGACCCCTTTTCTACAAAAAAATATAAAAATTAGCTGGGCATGGTGGCACATGCCTGTAGTACCAGCTACTCAGAAGACTGAGACAGGAGGATCACTTGAGCCCAGGAATTCAAGGTTACAGTGAGCTATGATCACAGTTTGAGACCAGCCTGAGCAAGAGTGAGACCCCATCTCTACTAAACAAAAAAAATAGAAAAAATATTAGCTGGGCAACTAAAAATAGAAAAAATTAGCCGGGCGTGGTGGTGCATGCCTGTAGTCCCAGCTACTGGGGAGGCTGAGACAGGAGGATCACCTGAGTCCAGGAGTCTGAGATTGCTGTAAGCTAGGCTGATGCCACAGCACTGTAGCCCAGGCAACAGAGCAAGACTCTGTCTCAAAAAAAAAAAAAAAAAAAAAAAAAAATATATATATATATATATATATATATATATACATACACACACACACATACACACACACATATATATATATATAATGTTTTGAATAAATGTTTTAGACCATATTTATGTCATGAGTACCCCAGAATTGGAAACTAAAAAAGCCAATCTCTAATTATGCAGGACCTCTTGCCAGGGACTCTTTATACCAAAGTTACTTTGTGTATCATTTCAGACTCTTGCCTCTTTATATTTAAAGCAAAATATATAAATCTGCAGTTAATTCATAAGGTAACATTCTTTTGGACAGTGTACAGCCTTTGACAATATTTTAAGAGCACAAATAACAGCTTGAATTGAATATGTGGGACCTATGAAAATGTACAGGTTTGACTTTTCTGTCTCCCAGAGCTGGAAAGGGTGTTATGATATTAATTAAATAAGTCATAAGCTTCTCTCCTTTAATTAGATTCTCTCTAGGAATAATTCATCACCATAGAAATATACCGAATGTGTCATCCATTAAGAGTCTAAAGTTTTACTTTTGTAATTCTGCTGTGCTGTTATATTCTGCTTCTTGGGCTGTGGCAATGCCTTACCACTTGGAATAGTTTAAGTTTCACTTCATAATCGTTTCATATACTGAAAATAGCAGCGTTTCCCAGTTTGACTTTTCAGCGTGAGCTGTAGCAGGGGGAAGTGGTTAATTGTAGAACTGGATCTATAGCTTTCCTCTATTATGTTTTACTAAGTGTTTCTTAGAGTTCTTAAGAATTTTTCCTTGCTTGGCGAAACCATTTGAAATTACTTTTTTCTCTCAGGAAAACCGTTTCTCTCCCAGTAACTAAGTTTTATCAAAGGTACTTTTCATTTGTCATCCACATTGTCAAAATAACTCCTCCCACCCTAAGAAAAGCAAATTGATGTAACATGGTCCAGTCACCTGAACAATAAATTATTAATAATTTTTCTAATTCTTTGTTGTATTACTTTTTCTTTGTTTTTATTCCTTTAGGAGTAACTGGACAGCCCATAGATACTAAGTACAATATTTTCTTCCTTTGAAATTTAAAGGTTGAGTATTATATTGTAGTTCATAATATAATTTCATATTTGCTGAAAATAGCATAGGATGCTACTTTCCTAGGGCTGAATTTATCCTTTTTTAAATGTTTCAACCTTGTAGTATCTTCCCACAATTAGGAAAATATTCCTTATAAGCTGAAACTGCCTTGTGGTTTCCTCCCTCTTCCTGAGCCCTGGCCTCTGTTTCAGGATCCGGGTTTTCTAACCCAGCTGCCCTCAAGACTCCCTTTGGTTCAGTTTCTTAAAAAGCCCCTTCCTGGCCGGGCGCGGTGGCTCACTCCTGTAATCCTAGCACTCTGGGAGGCCGAGGCGGGCGGATCGTTTGAGCTCAGGAGTTCGAGACCAGCCTGAGCAAGAGCGAGACCCCGTCTCTACTAAAAATAGAAAGAAATGATCTGGACAGCTAAAATATATATAGAAAAATTAGCCGGGCATGGTGGCACATGCCTGTAGTCCCAGCTACTCGGGAGGCTGAGGCAGTAGGATCGCTTAAGCCCAGGAGTTTGAGGTTGCTGTGAGCTAGGCTGACGCCAGGGCACTCACTCTAGCCCGGGCAACAGGGTGAGACTGTCTCAAAAAAAAAAAAAAAAAAGCCCCTTCCTGCTCCTCTTTCCCTACAGAGTTTTATGTGTTAGATCTTCATTTATATGCTTACGTAATTTTTACCCACTCAGCCTTTAGCCTAAGTTTGAATATTTTTTTTTGTCATCCAGAAACATGCTTTAGAACCACCATCTTGTTTCCTTAAGTCATACTGTTTTCATTATACCTCTGAGATTTTTCCCCCCACTAATATTTATAGCAAGGATTAAATAAATGGTTAAGGAAGAAATGATGTCTAAATTCAGTAGTCAAGCATTTGAAGTTTCCTTATGTTTAGAGAAATCAGAATATGTGGTATAATTCATTCAAATACATTCCTGCTGGAATAAGTCTATCAAATTATAGATTTCCTTTTTATTCCAATGTATTTGGCACGTTTTTAGTAATTATTTGCTTCCCAGTGGATTGTTTTTCTTTCCAGAACCTTAGTCACAGGAAATTTGCTAGAAGTTAACAGAAGTGATCACATAGAGAATAAATTCTGTCATACAGAAAGAAGTCTCTTCATAAAGTGAACATTGAAAAATCAATCTGTATAGGACACTGATTTAGATCGTAGGAGGGTCCAAGTAAACCTAGCCCCTTCTTTCCAGAACTTTAAAATCCTCAAAGCTGTAACTGGTATAAAGACAAGATGATTAAAAAATAATATATGCCAGCAAGATGGGTATAGTTAATTGCCAGCTATATGTAATAGCAAATGTTGAAGATTTCATTCTAATATTAGTTGAAATAACTTTGCATGAACTATAGACTTTTCTCACCTCTTAAACATGTGGCCTTGAAATTATTATCTATTTATAAGTAAAAGGCAATCACAGGTAGAATGGGATAAAATGAGAGTAATAATGAGAACTAAAATGTTCTAATTTGAAAGTCAGCAGCAAGATACTAATTGAAACATAATTGTTACTAAACAAATTCACTCTCATCCTAAAACTGTTCCTTATGTCTACCTGTATTGTCAGAAGAAATACCTAGATCAATATCATTTTAACATTGAGATGAAATGCTGCCATTCTAGGAAAAGACGTGGGTTCTTATGGATAAGTGATTTAGCCTTGAGCCAGCTTTAGCAATGGTTGGGAGCAATGTAAAATATGCACAATCCCCACCTTCTCATTGAAATGCTGCAGTACTATCTGGTGCTTTGAAAATGTGCCCAGCTGCACTGTTTTGGGAAGAAATCACCTGTTTCAGAGTTTCATTTATTATAGTCATATAAAGCAACTGATTGCTTCTATGTTTATTTTAAGAAACTATCCTAACAAAATGGCCCTCCATTTCCTCTGATGTAGTGAACTGTGTGAACGAGGATGTTAAATGACTGTGTGTAAAAAATCAAATCCATTCTCCCTGCCTGCCCATTTGTGTTTCAGGCATCCTGACAAAAACAAAGATCCTGGAGCTGAGGACAAGTTCATTCAGATCAGCAAGGCTTACGAGGTAGTGTGTCAGACTTTGCGATGCATCCATTAGCTGTTATAAAATATGCCTTAGGTGATCAGTTTTATAACAGTCTCTAAGAAAGTGCATGTTCCCCATGCCCTTGACCCAGTTTCTAGGTGATAGTAGAGAGAACATATTTAGCCACATCCAATATGTTGAAACGAGTGCCTGAACACTTCAGCTCTTGAAAAAACTGGCCTATTTTAAAGAGTTCAATTAGAATTGTAGAATTACCTTGAATATCTGTCTATTGCCTTTTTAGAAATTTACGTTAAAGAATTCATCTATATTCATTAAACTGGCACAAGGTTAAAAATACATTTAAATGCAAGATTTTCAATAATTTCCCAACATGTCAGCCTAAGTAGGTTGGTCTGGAATATGCATAAAAGATAAGTCCGTGGCTTCCTGATTTGTGTAGAGTAATGCTCTTCAACAAAAAGTGCTTAGCTCATAGAATGACATATCATCCTAAAACAGATTCTTGAATTTTAGACTTCAAAGCTATTTTTAAGTAAAACAAAGTCAACAGCATCCAAGGTACTGGACTCAATTCCGTAGCTACTTTTTTGGTATTCACAGCTTTTCATGTCTTGGTTTAAATTATTGCAGCCCATAAGGTCTGACCAAGTAAATTTTCTTACGATTGAGCCCTGATGATCAACATTAAGTTTATTTGTTTTACTAAAGTGTTTCGTGTTGTGATAGCTCAAAATTAATGCCAAGATGAGCATGACAACTAAAATATTCTGGTCTTGAATTTTCTTTAATGTTTCTATCAAGAGAAAAGTTTCTTGGGCCGGGCGCGGTGGCTCACGCCTATAATCCTAGCACTCTGGGAGGCCAAGGCAGGAGGATCGCTTGAGGTCAGGAGTTCAAGACCAGCCTGAGCAAAGAGTAAGACCCCGTCTCTAAAAATGTAAAAAACAAAAGATTTTTTTAAAAAAAGAGAAGGATTTCTTGGTATGTTGAATGACTGACTGCATTTGGACTATGTAATCATGTCAGAATCTGTACATGTATTTTCTTCCTGTGTCTTCCAAGCTGCTTACAGAAAAGTCCTTTGAGTAAAACTTTTCTTTTTTAACTCTCCCTCATCTCATTTTATGAACCTCTTTTTTTGGTTGTTTTTATTTCTTTTTTTTTTTATCTTTGTAGATTCTTTCCAATGAAGAGAAGAGAGCACATTATGATCACTATGGAGCTGCTGGAGAGAGCCAGGGCTACCGCTTCCGCCATTTCCATAAAAATTTTTATTTCGATGAATCTTTTTTTAACTTCCCGTTTAATTCTGAGCGGCGGGACTCCATTGATGAAAAGTATTTACTGTACTTTTCACATTATGTGAATGAAGTGGTTCCAGATAGCTTCAGGAAACCCTACCTCATTAAGATCACCTCGGATTGGTGCTTTAGCTGTATCCATATCGAGCCTGTTTGGAAAGAAGTAGTTCAAGAACTGGAAGGCTTGGGTAAGATCATTTTGTTCACTGTAAGATGTTTACATAAGAAAAGATGATGTCTATATCTCTTGAATTATATGGGATATTGGGGGAAAGGAGCCATTAATGTGATTTCTTTTCAGAAGTTCATGGTGATTGGTGTTTTCTAGGGACACATTTTCAATTATGTATAAGCCACTTTCATTTTGCATCACTAATTTGAAGCTTTATCAGTGTAGTCTCCTAATATCAAGCTGGGGACCTAATACATAGGAGAAACTTAGTAATTACTGGTTGAACAAAGCACCCCTCAAGCATCAATTTTAATGCAGATAATACTATCGTGTTTGTCATTTCACTGTGTGTATTACTTTGCTAGGGCTACCATAAGAATATACTATAGACTGGGTAGCTCAAACAATAGATTTATTTTCTCACAATTCTAGAGGCTAGAAGTCCAAGGTCAAGATATTAATAGGTTTGCTTTCTTCTGAGGCTTCTGCTCTTGGCTTTCAGATGGCCGACTTCTCAGTGTGTATTCACATGGTCATCTCTCTTTGCATCTGGTATGTCTTTTGGTGTCCTTGCCTTTTATAAGGACCCCAGGCATATTGGATTAGGGCCCACACTGGTGACTCCATTTTAACTTAGCTACTTCTTTAAAGTCCCTATCTTAGCTCAGTCTATGATTCTAGTAAGTCAGAACTCAAAATGATGAGGATGGCTGAGGGAGCTGAACTTTATGTTACAGTATGTAATAAGGCCAAGAAGAGTTTTTACAGAGGAGTAATCAAATCAGATCTATGCTTTAGAAAGCTGACTGGTAAAGCTGTGTGAAGGACAGGTTGAAGAAGCTGAGAGGTTACCAGCCCTGGCGAGACAGCAACCGGTGGCCAGAACTAGGGCAGTGGGAATAGAGAGAGGGGTAGGATCATGGAGGGATCATGGAGCCTGGGGGCACCTGTCTCCTGGAACCATTTGAATGTGAGAAATGTGGGAAAGAGGATAGAGGGACTACAACAGTCTGCATTTTGATCTGAGCTCCTGGTGGGCAGGGAATACAGAAGGGAAGAGTTGAATTCAGGGAGAAGCGGTTGGAAATAACAACTTCAGTTTGAACATTCAATGTGAAACAATACAGACGTAATAATAATAGCTTATATTTATTGAGAGTTTACCATATGCCAAGTACCATTTTAAATGTCACTTC
>CM052444.1:98718190-98747476 GCA_028533085.1 Varecia variegata | reverse complement strand
ACTCCTGGGCTTAAGTGATCCTACTGCCTCAGCCTCCCAAGTAGCTGGGACTACAGGCATGCGCCACCATGCCCGGCTAATTTTTTCTATATATATTTTAGTTGGCCAGCTAATTTCTTTCTATTTTTTAATAGAGACGGGGTCTCGCTCATTGCTCAGGCTGGTCTCGAACTCCTGACCTTGAGCGATCCACCCGCCTCGGCCTCCCAGAGGGCTAGGATTACAGGCGTGAGCCACCGCACCCGGCCTAGAAAGTGTTTATTGATGTGAAAGTTTTTTGGAGATTTTTTTTCTTCTTTGAGCTGGAGAGAAGAAACCTAAAATCACAACATCCCACGTCGAGCTGATGAGTTTATTAACTCGGTTTTAGGCGGGAAATGATGCCCCTCCTGTCCCTGATCTTCTCTGCCCTCTTCGTCCTCTTCGGCACCGTCATGGTCCAGGCTTTCAGGTAAGCGCCCCTCGGCTTCTCAGTGCAGCGCTGAGCGGTGAGTCCCAAACCTCCATGGTGGTTTGTACACTTTTCGTGTAAAACTCCTTTTTTTTACTTCAGTGTCGTGAATGATGAGCAAGAATCAAGCCCTCCAGATAAAGATGATGCCCATAAGAAGGCTGGGAAGGCTGAGCCAAGCTTCACCAAAGAAAACAGCAGGTTTCACTAACCCCAAACTCCCCTCCCCTCAGCGCCTGACCGCAGGCCGTGTGGGCGAACAAAGCAGTGTCGGGGTCTCTGGTAGACAGAAGAACTCCGGTTCAGCTTCTAGTGTGGCAAACGTGGTCACTGCTGGCTAGTGTTTACTAAGGCCCTTAGGTATTTAGAAACAGCACCGACTTACACTCTGGAACTTCGTTTCCCGGTCTCAGATTTAACAATGAAGGCAAGAAGCAAAGAAGCATGTCAGGGAGCAGGTAGTGTTGCCACAAGCAGAGGATGGTTTGTCACCATAACTGCTGATCAATGTGATCAGTCGTGAGCGCACACCCTGGCCTCTTGCCAGGGCCTCTGAGACAGAACAGAGTGCATGGTGGCTGCCGTCTTCATTCTGTCCCAACACGACTTCTACACCATCTGCAAGGCAGCATCAGAAGGGCTGTTTGTGGGCCAGGGATTACCCAGTCAGGCTTTTCCCCAGCTTGCCGATGTGTGAGACTCAAGAATGTTAAATAACATATCTAGTCTGGTTAGAACGTAGCATTTTCTTCCACTTGTTCCTTTTTAAAGTAATAGCGTTCCCCTATCCTGATAACAACTCCTCAATGTTTCTCCACAGCAAGATTCCTAAGAAAGGCTTTGTGGAGGTAACTGAGCTCACAGATGTGACATACACCAGTAACTTGGTACGCCTGAGGCCAGGCCACATGAACGTGGTCCTTATCCTGTCAAGTTCCACCAAGAACAGCCTGCTACAGAAATTTGCTTTCGAGGTCTACACGTTCACTGGGTGAGTGTGTGTGCGTGCATACGTGTGTGCACGCACATGTGAGGGAGGAACCCTGCACGTTTGTGTGAAGAGGGGACCGGAGGAGAACTGCCCCCCCTTCCTTTTTGGCTGATCAGGGCCTTATCCACGCAGCAAGGTGCTGGCTATGACCTTTCTACCCAGACATCAAAGCCATCATGAGAGGGACCTCTTTCCCACTTGACTTCATGTTCTGTTGGTTCTCAACAGAAGAGCTAGAACTCAATGTTATTCCCTGAGCCCTTTCAGAAAACTGAATGTTCGCTAAGCCTTGTGTATTTTCCAGAAGCCAACACTGAGAGTGGTACAAGTTATACCTAGCAGGGAATGGGGGAATGGGTGACTGAAGTGTCACAGCTGTTATAGAGGCCCTCTGGCTCCCACAGAAATCTTTCATTTTCTCTGTGTTCAGGCCCCATCCAACACAAATCCTTTTCTTGGTATTTGAAGTCTCACTAGGGTATTTGTTTTCCCTGCAATTAAATGTGTTAGAAATATATTGAAACCTCATTCTATTCTTCCTACAGGAGCAACTGCCTACACTTCTCCTTCTTGAGTCTAGATAAACACAGAGAATGGCTAGAATACTTACTAGAATTTGCTCAAGATGCAGCCCCGATCCCAAACCAATATGATAAGCATTTCATGGAACGTGACTACACTGGTTATGTGCTGGCTCTGAATGGCCACAAGAAATACTTCTGCCTCTTTAAGCCCCAAAAAACAGTCCAAGAGGAGGAAGCCCTGGGATCATGCAGTGATCTTGACTCTTCCCTCCACCCGGGCGAATCTCGAGGGAAATCTTCCAGTGGCCTTAGATGCAGGCCCATCAAAGAAAAATTGAGCAAGTTGTCCTTATGGATGGAACGCCTCTTGGAAGGCTCCTTACAGAGGTTTTATATCCCTTCATGGCCTGAACTAGACTGAGAGGATTTCAAGAAGAGATTTGAACTCTTCAGAATTTTTAACATGCCCCTGTGAACAGGTATTTTCAGGACTGAAACTGTCACAATGAACAGAGTATAGATGTTAGATTGCTCCTCTAGCACAATGGCTAGAAGAATCTTTCCCTTGTCCTGTTCTAACCTAGGAGTGAAAAACACCACAGGTTTGAATTCTCTTGATCAAACTATATTTTCCTTTGAGTGTTTTTTTCCTCATTTGAATGCCGTACTACTTAAAACAGACTGCTCATTCCCTCTTCCTGTGTTGTCCCTGTCACGTGCTCACCTCACCCTCCCTGTCCTGTCTCTTTTGTTGGAGAAACACAGGGCTCACGCGAGCAGCAGCACCTGAACAGACCCTCCTGAGCCTGTCCCCTCCCCCAGGCCCCGCCCCACCGCCCTGGCCCTGCTGTGCTTCTGCCACGGCCACGCTCTCGACACTGGACGGCCCACAGCAGCTTCCAGCCCTGCATCTGGAAAGAGGCCTCGTTCCAAACAATCTCACATGTCATGGTTGTTCTGGGAGTAAGTGGCTAAAAGTATATTTTGGGGGTATCCCCCACGACAGTTTGTTGGCCACGGTTGAAAAGGAAAGGGGTGAGTGGAGGTTCTGCATGTGGGTTCCCAAGAAAAGAGAAGGGAGGCCTGGGCAGTGGCTGGAGCGGAGCAGCTCTGCGCGCCTCGGTGAGCCGCCCATCCGCTGCCTCCCAGCGCTGCCGTGGCCAGGGCAGGGGTCTGCGCTGCAAGAGGTACAGTAATGACTTTGAGCCCTTGACACGTATGCTTTCAGATGCCTTTCTGCCTCCGTGGATTTTAGGGTATGGATATTAGGAGCCATAACTTACAATCGTGTTCTCTGAGCGTAGAGATAAGCTGCTATAAGCCAGTAGATGTTAAACTGAAGAGAAATTATTCCCACCTGCTATGAGTCAGGCTCAAGGAACCTCTTCACTCCAGTGTGTCTCTTTAGTAAAATATCAGACATGTCTTTGTATCAAGGAACTTACAATTTCTCAGCAATTGTATTTTGAACCCCAAAAGTGCTGTATCTTGAAGTCATCTTTTGTGACACGTGAGCCAAGACTTGTTCTGGACTCCTGTTTTGCAAAAGGCTTTCCACTTCTGGCCTACGTTTTGATGTCTCATCTGAATTGTTTTCACTCTTAACTTAAAACTGCTGCACCAGTATCAGGGTGGGACTGACCGCCAGACCCGAGCTTGCTGAGCTCCAGTGTATAACGGACCCCCAGCTGGCTCATACCAGCCAGTTGGAGAACATAGGGCAAAACCACGAATGGAGTTTGGACAACGTCAAAGAGTGGTCTGATCAAATGTCAAAGCAAATTGTCCTTTTGTAAAGTGAAGGGTGAAAATCAGTGGTAGAACAGTTACTAAGTTAGTATTTCTTTAATCATAATTGCTTTAAAGTAAGCCACTTGGATCCTGAATAAATATTGAGCTACATTGGTAAGTAATAAATTATTGAAGCCCAATTAGTTTTCATGGAGTTTATAGCTTTATTTAAAAATAAAGAAATTACTGCCAGGCTTCATTCTTCCATATGATCCTCTAAAAATGCTTACTCTGAATGCTGTAGTTAGAAATGGTCAAGGAATTCAGCTGGGCGTGGTGGCTCACACCTATAATCCTAGCACTCTGGGAGGCTGAGGTGGGAGGATCTCTTGAGGTCAGGAATTTGAGACCAGTCTGAGCAAAAGTGAGACCTGTCTCTCCAAAAAATAGAAAAATTATCTGGGCATGGTGGTGCACACCTCTGGTCCCAGCTACTCAGGAAGCTGAGGCAGGAGGATTGCTTGAGCCCAGGAGTTTCAGGTTGCAGTGAGCTATGATAATGCCACTGCACTCTAGCCTGGGTGACAGGATAAAACCCTGACTCCAGAAAAAAATTAGCTGGGTATGGTGGCACACACCTGTAGTCCCAGCTACTTGGGAGGCAGAGGCAGAAGGAGGCAGCGTTGAGCCCAGGGAGTTTGAGGTTGCAGTGAGCTATGATGATGCTACTGCACTCTACCCAGGGCAACAGAGCAAGACTCTGCCTCAAAAAGAAAAAAGAAATGGTCAAGGAATTCATTTGGCTTCTTTACACACCAGTCCTTAAAATTATTTTCTGGGTCTTTCATGGCCAGGTTGCTCATAAGAGTAGTGTTTAGATTTGGTGGTAGGTTTAATTTCTGTTACTAATGAAATTCCTGACTTTAATTTTCTTTTTTTTTTTTTATTTTACTTGTCTCCTTGCACTGAGCACCTGCCTTTAATTTCTGAAAGCCAAAAACTCCCCAGATTTGTTCATTTTAAAAAATTTTGATCATTAAAAAATAAAAAGCACCTTCAGGGCCAGGCACTGTAGCTCACGCCTGTAGTCCCAAGACTTTGGGAGGCTAAGGCAGGAGGATCACTTGAGGCGAGGAGTTCGAGACCAGCCTGAGCAACACAGTGAGACCCCGTCTCTACAAAAAAGAAAATAAGAAAAATTAGCCAGGCGTGGTGGCACATGCCTGTAGTCCCCGCTACCCAGGAGGTTGAGGCAGGAGGATTGCCTGAGGTCAGGAGTTTTAGGCTGTAGTGAGCTAGATTGTGAGTACTCCAGCCTGAGCGACAGAGTGCCTGTCTCATAAAAAAAGAAAAGAAAAAGCACCTCAGGCAGTCATACCTTCCATTTGCACTAGAAAAAGAAAGTGGTGATGAGATTGACAATATTTCTGCCAAACGTTTCAGTCCAAAAATTCTTCTGCAGATCCATTTGGGGGCTGGTAGATATGTCCCCCGTGAGGATGCTAGGGAGCTTTTATTTTAATTGAACTTCACCCTTTACCATCCAGGCCTTTCCTGCTGAATGTTGTTTCCGTGAATTTGTTTACTTTTATGTCAATGGTGTGAGCTGTTGTCTTCCTCAGCCAGTGCCACAGTTTCCTTCTGATATATGTAATCACACAGGACCCAATTCCGGTTCTAAGTTAATGCCCCAGGCTGAATATCAACACTGATGTTTTCAGAGGTGGGTTTCTCTGGTTGATACAGACTATGCATCATGTTTAGCAGATGGGGTGAAACTGGCCCAAAACAAGTCTTTGTAGAATACACATGCCCATTTCAAAAATATTGTTTTCTTGCTCAGGTGTTGGTTGCACAATTTTTCTAACACAGAGGTGGTAAGCTCCAACTGAGCAACATTTCAGTGAGCAAGACGACTGCCCTAACTTCCACTAGGGCCATGATCTCACCGCCATCACTTACGGACCATGAGAATATGGCTGTGGTTTTCAGATACGTTGATTTCCTCCTCATTTGCAGCCATTCTTACTTGTACCCTTTTATTTATTACCGTCCTAATCAATTTGCAGCTGTCATCAATACAGAAATGTTTTCCTGATATACAAAGAAATGGAATCTGACTTGTGTTTTGAGTGATTTGCTTTGTTTGGCAATAGGGATTGGAAGCAAACACTCAAAACCTTTTCTTTAAAAAGTGGAATTCTATAACAGCTGATGCAAAACATCTTTACAGATGAAATGTAGTTCACATCCAAATGTCTGACATTGTCCCCTGAAAACAAATACAGTGTGGTAGCTGCTGAATCTGTTCAGTTTGTCAAGTGGGATAATATTTGGGAGGTATCTGAAAAGAAGGTGAATGACTATTTTGCACTTTTGATACTCTTAGGAACAAATAACTTATTTGGCAAATTGTGTCTTTTTTATGTTTTGGGTGTTTTTTTGTTTTGGGTATTTTTTTTGTATTGTGACTAGGCACTGAAACTGATGTTATTTTGTTTTAAGAATGTAACAGACTGGAAACAGAAATAAACTATTTTAATGTGTGATAATTATGGGGTAGCCCTTGCATTGCAAGATGATGATTTTGATCATGGACACATTATCAACAAAACTGAATTTGCATATAAATCAACACATTCTTGAGATCAGCACAGCTTAACTGCAGATTTCAGGAATTGTTGTCATAGAGGGTACATCGGCTTGAAGAACAGATATTGCAAAACTGAGTCTTGTAGGAAGTTTCATTAAGGGCTCGCCTGATGTTTTCTGATTTAGAAGACATTTAGTGCACCCTCCTGGGCTTTTGAACAGGAAGTTTCTTTATTAGAACCTCAATGTTAACTTTCTTTTGAACTTGTTATTTATGTTCACAGTGGTCCTAAAATCAAGATGCAGTCCTAATCCCCTCAGAGGAGAAGATGTATTTTAAAGGAAGATACTATGGAAATATGGAATGTTTATACAGTATTTTTTAATTTCTTTATTTCATTTTTCTAATTTTTATTTTTTATTTATTTATTTTTTTTATTTCTCTGCCTGGAATGAATATTTTTCTAATTTTTAAATAATCTTGAATGAAATTCTCCATCCCCTTGCCGTTTATCCTCCACCATCTATTAACAAAGGGGAAAAAAAGCAGTACAAGTGCTTCATTTTTTTTTAAGTTAATCCAAACTCCTTAGAAATGTTAGCCGTTCAGGCCGGGTGTGGTGGCTCACGCCTGTAATCCTAGCACTCTGGGAGGCCGAGGTGGGAGGATCATTTGAGGTCAGGAATTCAAGACCAGCCTCAGCAAGAGCAAGACCCTGTCTCTACTAAAAATAAAAAGAAATTAGCTGACAACTAAAAGCAAAAACAATTAGCTGGGCAGGAGGCTGAGGCAGAAGGATTGCTTGAGCCCAGGAGTTTGAGTGAGCTTGCTGTGAGCTAGGCTGATGCCACGGCACTCTAGCCCAGACAACAGAGGGAGACTGTCTCAAAAAAAAGAAAAGAAATGTTAGCTGTTTGGGTTAGAGTTTTACTGAATATCCCGATTTCATAGCCACCAATGAGACTTTTAGCAGAGAGTTCTAGCAGAAAGTTTTATTGGCATAAACTCTTTCATACTCAGATTGCTCACTCATAAATTCTTGGGAATCTGTCAGCAGTGCAGTCTGTTTTGTCGTGAAGAGAAGACTCAGACGGTTGTCACTTTGGGGAGAGCACACAGCATCTCAAACAGCAGGTTGGCCGCCAGGAGGGCAGTGTTCCCTACGAGGAAATAAAAGCTGACGTGAACAGGGCACGGACCACCCCGCAAAGCCAGGGCTCTCGACTCGCTTCCCTTCACGCCTCCTTTCCCACAGCCCTGACTTGCGCTCTCCTCTCTGGGCCGCCCACCCGCCTGTGAACATGCTTTCCCTGGCGCTGTGCCTCCACCAAGCATCATTTGGAAATCATATTTTAAAATTCAGAAGGCTCTTTGTTTACTCTGAGAGCAGATTCTTCCCAAAGGGAAACCTTTAGTAATGGCATGTACTGTATTTATTATCTACCCTCTGAGCCTAATAGGCCTGACGCTGAAGCTTAGGATTTTTCTAGATTAAAATTACTGGGATGGCATCTACTTTGAAGATCTTAATCAGCTAACTCCCCACTTGATAAATATTAATATATATTATTTATGCTTTAGAATTCACTTTTCAATGAAATATCAAAGGAGGATGGAACTGTGCCACCCTGTCACTAACTGCAGGGGGGGGGCACGGTTCTCTTCTGCTGGCTGGTGGGCAAGCTAATAATGCTTAGCTACCTCCCTGGGGGTTTGTTAGGGTTAATTAGCTCATGTGTGCGAGGTGTGCAGTAATGGGTTTATTTTCTTCACTGTTGGACGTGCTCAGCAGGTTTCCCGAATTGTATTAATGTAAGGGGACCCATCCATTTTCTACTTATTAACTAGATGAATGTAATTTAAACTAGCAGCTGCCCATGGATCAGTCCTCTTGCTTACTCACCAGAAAGATCGTACGGCGGAGAAACTTCCACAAGATCACAGCCCACCACGCTCAGGCCTTGACAACCCCGGATGATCTCCAGAGCCTGTCCAAGATCAAGACTGAGCTGCCCACAGCAGTAATCGTTCACAGTGAAAAGTGACCAGTAGTGGCTTCAGTGGATTGTTCCCACACGTGTCCACCCTTTGACTTGGAGCTGTTGGCTTTCCCTCCGTAAGCATTTATTAACTACCAGAGGCACACATAACTAATGCACGGTCCCTGCTCCTGAGGGCTTTATGGTGTGATGACGGAGACAAGTAAACCAATTGGTTCCATGTCATGCTTTAAGGGCTTCGAGAAAAGCAAGCCCAGAAAAGTGTAAGCACAGGTAGCAGCCTGGAGAGGTGGGGTAAGGCTTCCTCAAGGTGGAAGTACTTAGTTCACAGGATTGGCCAAGCAGGTGGAAGAGCATTCCAGGCGGAGGGGAAGACACAGGCAAAGGCATCAAGACGGGAGAGGTGCAAGTAGTGAGATGTGGCCGGAGGATGGGATAAGGGAGGGGGGCTGGTAGGAAGAGAGTGGGCTTGTCTAAAAGGGTTCCCATCCTGCAGACAAAAAGCCCAGAAAGTTAAGCAGAGTTTCATCCCTCTGATGGCAACAAAGAATGACCAAGCGAGGTAGTTATGCCCATCCTCCTCTCTTAGAGGATGTAAGACAATTGATTCGGTTTAAGCGGCCTTCATTTGCTCACAAATATCTTCGAGTACCTACTCTTTATACATGGCAGGCACTCCTGGAGCTTCCTCCTAGTCATAACCACAGCCAGGTCAGGTCTGCCTCCCAGCATTGACGCTCAGCATAGCTTATTCGGGCTTTATTTGGGTGTTTCTTTTTTTTCTTTTTTTTTTTTTTTTTTGAGACAGAGTCTCGCTCCATTCCCCAGGCTAGAGTGCCGTGGCATTAGCCTAGCTCACAGCAACCTCAAACTCTTGGGCTCAAGGGATCCTTCTGCCTCAGCCTCCCGAGTAGCTGGGACTACAGGCATGCGCCACTATGCCTGACTAATTTTTTTCTATATATATTTTTAGTTGTCCAGCTAATCTATTTCTATTTTTAGTAGAGACGGGGTCTCACTCTTGCTCAGGCTGGTCTCGGACTCCTGACCTCGAGCGATCTTCCCGCCTCGGCCTCCCAGAGTGCTAGGATTACAGGTGTGAGCCACCGCGCCCAGCCTATTTGGGTATTTCTAAAACTCTTGGTAGTTAATGCCGTTGCATGCACTTTTTAAATTTAACTCTCAAAAGGTAAGTTTAGTGTCCTTAAGAAGGGGTACTATAATATTGTCCCCATGAGCCGACTACACATGGCCTGCCGGCAGGAAGACCAAATAAAGGACTGCTATAACACATGCCAGGTAAGTGAAGGTCCTTGTCAAAATCAGTCACTCCTCAACGAGGGAGTCTGCGAACTACCATCAGCCATGAGGACACCGACGGCCTAGGTGCTCTGCTTTGAAATCCTATCCTGGTTCCTCACTACAAGTGCCAGGAAAGTGGGTGTAAAGTACCCCCGCCCCCAGGAATCTTCACTGGTGGAGCTTCCTTACCTGACTAGGGGTGAGGCCAGCAATTTCAGGTGTCCCTGTCCCTGGGGCATAGGCAGGATCCAAGGCATCAATATCAAAGCTGATATAAATGGGTTTGCCTCCCATCTGCTGCCTCACTTCCCCCATCAGAGGCACCAGCGACTTCATCCAGCAGTCTTCAGCCAGGACCACGCGGAAGCCCTGGGGAGGCCGGGAGGGAAGAGCGGGAGGCTGAGGCATCTGCGTGGCAGCACTGACCGGGCACTTCCTGTGTGCCACCCCCATGCTCAGGTCTTCACGTGCACGTCATGTTTGGCCCTCCATTTCCACCAGGAGGGGACTACTGTCCCCATTTGACAGATGAGGAAGGGAGGGACAATGCCTGGTAAGGAAGCAGGGTCAGGGCGGACCTCGGAGTCGGGCTTAGAGAGAAGCTGGCTAGCACCTTCCGGACGGCTCTGTCCAGAAGACTGGCCGTGATGCTCTAAAAGCAAGGGAGTTGGGCCTTTCCTATTGGGGTCTTTTCCTGTGTGTTTCCCTGGGAGCTCTTCTGCTTAGTGGGCATGAGGATGGGAACTAAGAAGGTGGCAGCTCACCTCGGGTTCCAATCTCCTCATCTCTTGTCCAAGCCAGCAACATCCGAGCAGTTGGTTGGTTTCTGCTTGTCCCCCCCCCCAGTGACTGTCCCCCAGTGCCTCATGAACTAACCTCCTCACACCTCTTTGCCCCATGTGGCCCTCCTGATGCAAACTCCCGACTCTCTGAACTTGATCACTAAAGCCCCTGTTGGCTCCACAATTGCCAGTGGGTAGGCAACGGAGAGCGAGGCGCTTTAGGGGCCAGGGGCGAGCCGGAGGGGCACTCAGTCTGTCACCTGGCTCCAGTTGTATCTGTAGGGATCCAAGGTCGTGGAAGGGCCTCGGATGCCAATCTGCACCACCCTCGTACAGTCCAGGAGGCCCTCGTCCACGCACCGGCGGAAGGGCGTCCCGTGATACAGCTTCTCTCCTAGGGCCTTGTCGGCAGTGTCCGTGTGGGCATCCACGTGCAGCAGCCCCACAGGGCCATACCTGAGGACAGCAGGGCAGCTCAGAGGCCAAGCCTCCCTGTGGGGCCCTAGCACAGCCACCCTTCACGCCACCAAACCTTGATGACAATTCATAGCCACAGAGGCACACCTGGCATCAATTACCTGCCTTGCAATCAGTTTCTGTCTTCAACTCACTTAGCAGCTCAGAGGAACAATAAATTCAGAGAAGTCAGGCAGAAAATAGACATGTGCTTTGGCTGCCACCCACTACCTATCACCCAGAATTTGCTTCACTCAGAGACAGAGCGGGCAGAAGGATGAGAATGAAGGGTGGAGGCTCGGAGGTGAGCTTGGCTGAAGGCTGAACTCATCAGCCACCCTTCTTCCAATAGTGGCACCAAGAGGAAGCTCCGACCCAGCTCTCCCTCCATAACCTCCATCAACCCCTGCCCAAAATAAACAGATGATCCAAATCAGTGGGAGGCAAGTGCAGCTTTGAGAAAAGACCTGTCCCCACCCACCTGCCACCAGAATGCTACCCACATGCTCCTGCCATATACAAATCCTGGAGCTGCCACCCTCCGCCTCGGCCCTTCTGTCTCTTTCTCAAATTAAATTGGCCCAGATGAGTCAATCCCCGGTAAGGCTTCCACTACTGGAAAATCAGTCTTCTCACTGTCTGGGAAAGGGGCCCTGTCAGGAGAAAACAGGGCCTCTGAGCAAGCTCCTCCGTTGTGCCTGTCAGTATTTGTATTTGGCAGTTGAAACAAAACAGAAACTGAAGTTAAGTGGGGGTGTGTATTTCACTAGGGGCTCATCTTCCAAAAACAGAGGCAGGTTGGAAATGCTGAGCATGCACATCACAACAGATCTAGGGCAAGGGAGGGCAGCCAGAAGTGTTAATAATAAATTGTCCTGGCTTCCAGCTGGTGACTGACAGAGACACCTGGGGTTCAACCTTAACTTTGATCCCCAGAAGCCACTCAGCTGGGAATGTCCTATCACCCCCAACAACCTGAGCCAGTAGCGGTCACCCGATGCCGCGTACCAGCAAACAACTCGTTCCCCAGCTCCTGGAGTTTGAAACTTCGCTTGGACCAAGCCATTCGGGACTTACTTTTTTGCCATCGCTTGCAATATGGGATATGTGATTGTGTGATCTCCACCTGCAAAGAGAAAAAAGAAGAAAACATCTGGAATGTGGATAGGATTATTACATAGAACTAGGATTATTACATAGGATTAGATTTACCCAATCCTGCCACCCTTTTAGACTGAGGAATGGTAACCACAGCTAAAATAAGATCTTGTTCATTGGTAGGATGCTTAAGATGTCACTGTCATTTAAAAGAGGAGATTGGGACCGGGCGAGGTGGCTCACACCTGTAATCCTAGCACTCTGGGAGGCCGAGGCGGGTGGATCGTTTGAGCTCGGGAGTTCGAGACCAGCCTGAGCAAGAGCGAGACCCTGTCTCTACTAAAATAGAAAGAAATTATATGGACAACTAAAATATATATAGAAAAAATTAGCCGGCCATGGTGGAGCTAGGCTGACTCCACAGCACTCTAACCTGGGCAACAGAGTGAGACTCTGTCTCAAAAAAATAAAAAATAAAAAAAATAAAAGAGGACATTGGCCAGGCGTAGTGAGTGGTACATACCTGTAGTCCCATCTACTCGGAAGGCTGAGGCCTCTGTGCCACTGCACTCCAACCTGAGTTTTTTTTAAATTAAAAATATATATACATAAATAAATAAAAGAGGAAGTTAGACAAATTGAGGCTTACAGGTAAATGCCTAGAACAGTTCTGTCCAATAGAACTTTCTGCGATGATGGAAATGTTCTATCTGCACTAACCTATGTGGTAGCCACCAGTCACGTGACATGCCACTAGTCACGTGACATACATGTGACTAGTGTGACCGAAAAACTATTTTAATTAACTTTAAGTAGCCACTTGTGGCTTGTGGCTATCATATTGGACAGCAAAGACCTAGGAAAGTATTCCTATTGATAATTATTAATAACAACAGCTAACATTTATTGAAGCTTAAAATATGTAAAATATTGAAGCTTAAAATATGGGTACTTCATATGCAATTTCTTTTTTTTTTTTTTTAATTGAGACAGGGTCTTACTCTTTTGCCTGGGCTAGAGTGTAGTGGCATCATCACAGCTCACTGCAGCCTCCAACTTCTGGGCTCAAGCAATCCTGCCTCAGCCTCCCAAGTAGCTGGGACTATAGGCACACGCCACCATGCCAGGCTAATCATATGCACTTTCGTCATATGCCCCTCACACAATGCAGTGATGTGGGTAGTGTTATCATTCCCATTTTACAGGTGAGGACGGGAAGCATCCAGCAGTGCATACAGTGACACAGCTAGTGAGCGGTGGAGCTGAGACTTCAAACCCTGCCATCCAGAAACCATCCTTCTACCACTATGCTATACAGGCTAGGCTCTCTAATTTGGCAAAAATAAGTTTGGATATTTAGAAGAAGGTCCCTGTCATTTTAACTATTTGTGAATGAGATAAAAAGAAATGCTACAGTGAGAATGGGCCAGTAGGAGAGGGACATGGGGAAAGCTGCCCTACAGATTGATGTGGACCCTGACCAGGACAAAAATGCCCCTGCAGTTCTCCTTGCAAATAAAGTCATTAGAAACACTGTCTTTGAAATCACTGGAAAGCCCCTACTGGCAGCCTTCTCCAGGCCTGGGATCAAGGGCTGAGATGAGGGTGGGACAGCAGAGGCACCTGCCAGGGTACAAAATGTGAATGGTACCAAAAAACTTAGTATCAAGAAAAAATACTTTTTTTTTTTTTTGAGACAGGGTCTCACTCTGTCACCCAGGGGCCTACAGCAAAAAGGAAAAATCAGGAATATTTATCCTGTTTAATTGATCTTGCTTGTTGACTTTTTTGGCACCCCTTAAATTTTGCACCAAAGCAAATGCCTCACTTGCTTCACCCTAGTCCAGCCCTATCAGTCATGCTACCCCAAAATTTTAAATATCCTCTCCCCAATGATTAAAATAAATGAATTAAAATGTTCTCTTTCCTCCTGTCTCCATATTTGCAGTGGCTGGTCCTGGAGAAGTAGCTGTATTCAAGCTCATGATAAACAAACCCCCAGTGCAGAGAACTATTACAGCGGCCCTTGCAGACTGCTGTTACCCAAAGTCAGAGGAACACAGCCAGCTGCTACAATTTTCTGGTAGGCCTCCCGAATTAGCCGGCAGCTGTCCTGAAGGTTGTAAAGATTGACGTTCACATCGCCCAGGTCTGCGACCATGAGGGACTGGAAGGGGAGGGCCCCCGTGCTAGGGTTGACTGTCCGCAGCATCACTGACTCTTCCCGGATTCGCCGAGGTCCAAATCTGGAGGAGGGAGAATCACCCTGTCAGCCGTTTGCAGGTGCACAAAGGCCCCACCTGGGCCAGGACTTCTCCCCTCAGCACTGTTGACATTCGAGGCTGGATGGTCCTTGTCGTGGGGTATTGCACAGTAGGATGTTCAGCAGCATCCCTGGCCTGTACCCACTAGATGCCAGCAACACCCCCTCCCCAAGTTGTAACAACCAAAAATGCCTCCAGATATTGCCAAATGTCCCCTGGATGCAAAACCATCCCCTTGAGAACCACTGATCTACGCTGTATACGGAAGAGATTAAACAAGGCACAGATTTAGCAGTCCACTCATCCTCACCAATATACTAAACAGCATCAGACAATGTCATGATCTCCCCGAGTCTCAGTTTCCCGATCTGTAAAATAATAATATTTACCTTACACTGTGGTTGTAAGAATTAAATGAGATGATCTATGCAAAACACCTTGCACTTAGTAAACATTTAATAAATGCTGGCTTTCATAATTCAGACCAGTACAATCAGATGTAATGTTGCTGAGCTGAATTAGGAGTACGCTGGTGTTCAATAATTAGAAAAATAGATTTTACTTCCTCCAACTTCCTTTTAGGAAAAGTGCCTTAATTTGAGCATTTCTTGAGTCAGGTGACATCTAGAGGATTTGGGAAGGGGCAGCCAGATTCTGTTCTCAAATGCAAGGTCACCTGCTGCTGTAAGCTGGCGGGAATAGGGGTACCCACAGTCGCCATCCCAGCAAGGCCCCTGGATGGGGACTCGGAGAAGCTTGGGTACTAGAAGCCCTTCCTGACCAATGGATAACACCAAGATGAGGGAGGACGTGCTCTCCCATGTTGAGCTCTCGGGGTTGCTCGCTGAGGAGCCAGAAAATCAGCTGTCTTAAATCATAAGGGGCATTTTGGAGCCGGCCCCCAGCTTCAAACCCTACCCAGTGTGAGCAGAGGCACCTGTCCTGGCACCTTCCATGCCTGACAGCTATAAGCTGTCCCGCCACGTGGCCCCCAGCCCTGGTCTCCCAGGCCTTACCTCGCCCCGGGTCGGTTGGAGGTCCCGATGTCCAGGGGCACCCCGACGAAGGCAGCGTCCAGCCCCTCGGGGGAGGCCTGCACGGGCAGGCGCATCATGGAGCAGACGCCCACCGGCCGGGCCACGAACTCGGAGCTGGGGGGCTGGTTCCGGGGGGCGTCGGAGGCCTGGCCGCGCCGCGGGACGCAGAGACCAGCGGCAGGACGGGCGCCCGCCCCTGCCCTCGAGCCCCGGGCGCAGCCGGACGTCAGCAGCCACAGCATGTCGCCCGCGGGCCCGTGCGCGACCGTTCCCCAGCCCGCGAGGCCAGACCGGTCTGGTCCCCGGAGCCCACAAGGCGAGCCTGCCAGCGCGGGAGCTGCCGGGCTCAAAGGGCAGGGGCGCCCCGGGGATCGGAGGCGGGGGAGGGGCCCAGGCGCCGGCTCTCTCCCTCACCCTCTCCGGACTTCAGCCTCTGGCTCCTTTGGTAACCAGAGCCAGGCGGGGGGCTCGCCACTCAGCCCACCCGCACTGCCCAGGTGTGTCTGCGCCCTGCGCCCCCAACGCCTGGCCTTTGGCAGCCTCTTCTCCCATTCAGAGTAATAGTTTTAAAGCATAAAGATTTGAAGGGGAAAGACCTTTCTCTAAGCCAGGGAAATGGGAAATGTATTCTTTTAAAAAAATAATCTATTAAGAAATGTGTAGGGGTGGGATTTTCAAGAAGCAGCAAAGTCTTTTTAAATAAACTTTTTAAAAAAGAACTTAGAGGTGAGCTGTAGGGAAGGTCACAGTGCCAGTGAGCCGGCTAATCTGCCGACCTGTTTATTTCTAAGGGGAAGAAAAGATACACTAGAGAAAGAAAGAAGTGATTTGCAATGGAATTATGCAAGCCATTTGGTGGGATGATATATTTACATATATATATAATTTTTTTTTAATCTGTAGAAGTTGAGATTGAATGGAAAAGGCCCGAGTTAGCGACACAGGGTCACACATTAAACCCCACACCATTCCAGCCTCCACTCTGCAGGTGGGGGCAAAGTTTCCTAATGGCCAGTAACGAATGTTCAGTGCTAGACGAGGCCTTGGAACAGGTCCCAGCCATTTTCTGGAACAAATGCAGCAATCTCTGTTATTCTCTTAACACTCTCAGATTCTCCCACTATTTCTTTTCTTTTTTTTTTTTTTGAGGCAGAGTCCCGCTCTGTCACCCTGGCCTAGAGTGCCGTGGCATCAGCCTAGCTCACAGCAACCTCAAACTCCTGGGCTCAAGCAATCCTACTGCCTCAGCCTCCCGAGTAGCTGGGACTACAGGCATGTGCCACCATGCCCGGCTAATTTTTCTATATATTTTTAGTTTTCCAGATCATTTCTCTTTTAGTAGAGGCGGGGTCTCGCTCTTGTTCAGGCTGGTCTCTAACTCCTGAGCTCAAACAATCCGCCCGCCTCAGCCTCCCAGAGTGCTAGGATTACAGGCGTGAGCCACCTCACCCGGCAGAGATTCTCCCACTATTTCTTTCATGTCATTTGTCCTGAATGTATGTATATGCTCTTGCCCCTTTCATTCATGTCATGGATATTTATGGAGCGCCTCCTATGTGCCAAGCACTGCGTGACAACTCCAACCTCTTTCCATTACTACTGCTGAGCACTCCAGCCTTGAAACTTTCCTGGGGTGGGGGGCAGCTCTTGACCAGGGCTCTCAGGGTCTCCTGCCCCCTTTCTGATGGCTCCTTCTCTGCTGGCAATCAGTCTCTTTTCATATCAAGGTGATGATTTTGACCTATAGCAGGCCATCCATGAGACCAAATCCCAGCCCTGAGCTCCAGGTATTTGCTCACTCTCCCCCTGGATGTTTGAGGGCACCTTGGGTGGGCTGTACGTTCAGCCAGCGACTTTCCACTCCCCTCTCTTTGATCCTGCTGTGTACCCCACCGTTTGGCAAGTCCCGATGGTTTCCTGCACACAAGCCTTCCTCTCAGTTGCTCTGCTGCGGCCGATTCAGGCCTTCTCGCCTCCAGCTTTCCAGCTGATCTCACCATTGCTAGTGTCATCATAGACGTGCTTGCCAGGTAGCACTTCTGGAAGCCAATCCACTTTTCTAACTGTATTTCCCCTTCTGCACTTCACCAGCTTGTCCCTCCAGTGTTGTTCACCTGACTCTACCCCACTTTCTCGCCTCCTTTCCTTTGCTCGTGCCATTTTCTTTGCCTGGAATGCTCTACCCTCCGACCCTCATCTCCACTTGTCTGATGTTCCCTTGAAGCCCACACTCAAATACTCTGAACTCTCTTAAAATCCTGACAGTTTTCTACCTGGCATAAGCATGGGACCTGGAATCAGAAGAAAGTTAAGCTGGGCACAGTGGCATGCACCTGTAGTCCCAGCTACTCGGGAGGATGAGGAGGGAGGATCTCTTGAGCCCAGGAGTTTGCCTGGGCAACACTGCAAGACCCTGCCTCTAAAAAAAAAAAAAAAGAAAGTTAATCCTGGCTTCACCATCACTGTATCTCAATCACTGATGGCAGACAAGATAATTATAATTCACTCCTAATCTCCAGGGGTCTGGGGGCACAGATCAAAGTACCCTCCATTAAACACAATGTTTCTTTTAAGTTTCCCATTTGATCTTACAAATTTGTGAAAGTTTTCATTCAATTTCATGATGTGTTTATTTTAGCAGAAATATATTTTATATTGTTAAAAGATAAAGTTAGAGGTCAGGAGTGGTGACTCAAGTCTGTAATCCCAGCATTTTGGGAAGCTGAGGCATAAGGATGGCTTGAGGCCAGGAGTTCAAGACCAGCCTGGGCAACATAGTGAGATCCTATCTCTACAAAAAATTTAAAACTTAGTCGGGTGTAGTGACATGCACCTGAAGTTCCTGAGGCAGGAGGATTGCTTGAGCCCAGGAGTTTGAAGTTGCCGTGAACTACGATGACACCACTGCACTCTAGCTGGGGCGACAGAGCAAGACCCCACCCCTCGGAAGACCCTCATCAACATAATACTAACCTATTACCTAGTGCATCAACTAACCTATTACCCAGCGTATTAGCCACCTGATACCCCACCCCTCGGACCACCCCAACCTAATAAAACTGGGAAAAATCGGGTAGACGGGGCTCAGAATTTGGTGGCGAGACCCCTCTGATCCCGCCAGCAAATAAACCTTGATTCTCCAACTCTCCGTGTGCCACTCAGTTTGTCCCCGGAACCACCACTGTAACACTTGCTGTAACAATGGGACACAACATAAAGATCCCATGGCTTTTGGGGCCATCAGCTAGGCCAGTCACCTTGGGTGCAAGCAGCTCATGGGGAGCTCCTCCTCCGAGGATCCAAGCAGAACACAGTGTGACATCCTGCCCTGTGATTCCCCTCAAGGAGACAGCAGGACCATCAACATTTGCTGCTCGACATGTCTTGCCACCTGGACATCCGCCTCATGGCCAGCTGCAGAGTGCTCTACGGCCCCTCAGGGACAAGGGCCCAGGGCCCTGCTGACAAGGTTGGGTTCCAGGCGCCCAGGGAGTATGAGCAGCAACCCAAGGTACAGCTGGTTAGGAGTGGAGGGGACAGGAGTGGTTCTGGCCAGAGCAGCCCCAGGCAGCTGCTCCAAATCTGTCTTTACATAGTATCAGATATTTCTCTCCATTTCTGGCCAGCGAACCATTTTAGCGGTGTCCAAGCTAACTGTAGGGGGATTGTTTTAACAATGCTTATGAGCAGGGTGGTATTCCAAATATTTAACCTCTGAGATGGTGAGATAGGGAACTGACAGGCACTGCTTTGGGCATTGCTTAATTGTGCTGGCATTTTTTAACTGAGTCAGGAAGTCTCAAAACAAAGTTTCAAAATACTTTGATCAAAACAAGTTGAAGGCAGGACAAGTTCCAACCAGTTAGAACCAAGACAGTGGAGAAATCGAACACCTCTTGACCTGATGGTTTCGTTATACACTTCATTACCATGGAAGTTTCCAAGATATCCTCCCATTCCTATCATGCACCTGATGCCAGGACACTTCCTATTAGGTCAAAAGGGGAGTGTCACCTTAATTCTAGGAAAATACCGCCCTTTCTAAGAAATAACATGAATATTCCTCTCCTTGTTCAGCTTATAATTAAGCTGTTGCTTAAATAAAGGGGCTAAAGAACCCCTGGGGCCAGTTCTCCTCTGTGGAGTAGATTTTCTATACTTTCTAAATAAAACTTATTTTCACTTTCTACTGTTGGCTAGTTCCTAAATTCTTTTTTTGCATAAGCCAAGGACCCACTTGGACTTCAAGTGGCTCCCAGCATTGGGAGTCATTTTCCTGTGTCAGTGGCACAGACATTGACCAATCAGAACAGATGCCAGCTGGCCTGGAACGGTGAACATCCGTTCATATCAAGTGGGCATCAACCTTGAAGGAGCACGTCTTCATATCAGAGCTCCATCATTGTTTTGAAATGTTTGACATGAAAGAGTTTGATTTAGATTCAAAAATTTATTAATGTTACCACAAGAAATTCCAACTGTACATTTGTTAAAGAAAGAAAAATAAGACTGAATTTCAACTTTTTTAAATTTTTGAATGTTAAAATGTCTTTTAGAATTTTTATTGTGTACTTGAATAATTGTTTATGGCTACCAAGAACTTGAAGAGATCATTGTTTAAAAGTTCTGGGTCATTATTACATGTAGCCCCTTCAAGCATAAAACCTGACATTAAACAGTTACATTCACACGAAGAGAGCTAAAATTAGAAAATATTTTCTTTGGAAATTTTATATTAGCTCAACATTTAATGCTTTCTATAATACTTTGATTTTATTTTTCAAATCATGATCATACAATATGTAGAAGATACCTTTAACTTTTTTCACCCCAATGCCCTCCAGTTGACTTCAGTGGGAGATATAAACTGTCTCATTTTCTATGTGTGCCATGCCAGGAAAGAGGTTGGGGGACCTGCAGGTAAACTATGTTTTAATATCTGCTTTATCCTCTTGGCCAAAAGCCTCCAAAAACCAAGTAATAAATGTTCTGTGAGCCAGTGAATAATTGAACAGATCTTCTAGAACTGTGAAGAGCAAGCAGCTCTGGGGTGATGACTATTTCAGCCAAAAATACTGTGACAGCCGAAGAGTGTGTGGAAAACACCGTGTGCACTTCAGCTGTCTGCGTGGGTTTTCTTTGGCCCAGTGAGCATGATGCAAGGGCTCTGCACAGGGAGTCAACAACTTGAACTTGTCTGTGTCATGGAAGCTCAGAAATGACCCTGCAGGAACTCCAGCCTCCCCAAGACACCTTCCACCTTCCCGGCTGGGGGCTTTCTATGACTCTCACTCACTTGGTTACATCATCAACACTCATCTTTCCCTTCTTTGTCTCCCAGCCCCAGATAAAAATATTTTGGGGCATGTTCAGAATACTTTTATCTGTTAAAGAAAAAAATATATTCAATGATATTTTAGGTATAGAGACCACTGCTATGGGATCTTGCAGTGAGGGAGAGAGAGTGGGCTCAACTCAGTAGGGCATGGCAACTGGGAATTTATAGCCAAGGAGCAGGTGGGGTGCTCGAGTTTGGCCAAGCAAAAAATATCACATCAAAGCTTGTCAAAATCCCCACTCTTCTATTCATTTTGCCTGTAAAGTTACACACTCAACAATGCCTCATGGAATACTTCATATGTTCACATGGATTTACCTCCAATAATAGCATCATTTTTAATAGAGACAATAATATGTGCTATTTGAACAAGAGATTGGTTATTCAGTCTCTCTGTTTTGGAACATGATTAATCCAACACCTTTTATCCAGACACCAAGTAATTGGTGCTCTCTCTCTGTCTCCCTCTCTCATATCTAAAATGAGCTTCCTGGGGCAGGAGAAAGGGAGGGGAGAGCAGAATTTATCTAAAGGAAAGACTCATCCAGTGAAGTTGAAAGAATATCATTGTTATGCAGTTTCAGAGTCAAGCCAGGAGAGGGCACAGAAAACTTCTGCTTGATCATCTAACAAAGAAAGAGTCAGGAAATAGGGTTCGCCTTCAAACATTCAATCAGGGGACACAGTTTATGTCACATCCCTAACCATCAAGAGTACAACTTAGTCAATCTAATTTCATCCTAAGCTGCAATGGTTTTATTATACAATAGGCTATCTTTTTTTTTTCCTGGAGACAGAGTCTCGCTCTGTTGCCCGGGCTAGAGTGCTGTGGCATCAGCCTAGCTCACGGCAACCTCAAACTCCTGGACTCAAGCAATCCTCCTGACTCAGCCTCCTGAGTAGCTGAGACTACAGGCATGCGCCACCATGCTTGACTAATTTTTTCTATTTTTAGTAGAGACCGGGTCTCGGTTTTGCTCAGGCTGGGCTCAACTCCTGAGCTCAAGCGATCCTCCCACCTGGGCCAATTACAGGCGTGAGCCACCTTGCCCAGCCTGGAGCTCTATTTTTAACACTAAATTTAAGGTTCAGGCTTCAAATATTCACTGAATTACTTAAACCTGGTTTCTGGGACGATAGCCAGCAGTTAAGTAATTTGAGCTCAGAGTTCAAAGAATGAGAACTAAAGTCCAGGCTTTCTGATTTCTAATCTAACATATTGTCCACTGCTTTGTGGATGAGTCGATGTGATATTGTGGTTTATAATAAAAATAAATATTTAGTCTTCATCCTGTTCCTGGCACAGAGCTCCCAAAACTGTTGGAATCCTTTAAGTAATAAGAGGGAGAAAGGTGAAGGAAATGTCTATGTTATTCATAACATGCCTCTTTCAACCACATCTGAGTTTATGTTAATGAGGGGACTTTTAGAAAGCCCTTAGGGATGGGGGCTGGATGCCAGGAGGTTGGAACTTTCAGCCCCCCCCCAAACCTTTGGGGAAGCAGAGGGACAGATTTCCTTTTCAGAGGGCAGTGGCATCATCATAGCTCACCACAACATCCAACTCCTGGGTTCAAGTGATCCTCCTGCCTCAGCGTCCTGAGTAGCTGGGACTACAGGTGCTTGCCACCATGCCCAGCTAATTCTTTGGTCTCTTGAACTCCTGATCTCAAGTGATCCAGTCTTGGCTTCCCACAGTGCTAGTATTACAGGACTGAGCCACCCTGCGCAGATTTTTTTTTTTTTTTTTTTGAGACAGTGGTCTTATTCTGTCACCCAGCCTAGAGTGCAGTGGCAGGATCATAGCTCACTGCAACCTCAAACTCCTGGGCTCAAGCGATCCTCCTGCCTCAGCCTACCAAATAGCTGGGATTGTAGGCACGCCTTACCCCATCTGGCTAATTTTTTTTATTTTTTGTAGAGACGAGTTCTCACTCTGTTGCCCAGGCTGATCTTGAACTCCTGGCCACAAGTAGTCCTCGTGCCTTGGCCACCCAAAGTGCTGGGCTTATAGGCATCATGCCCGGCTAGGGATTAATTTAATCACCAATGACTGATGATTTGATCAAACATGATTACATAATGAAACCTTCATAAAATCCCAAAAGGATGGGGTTCAGAGAGCTTCCAGGTTGGTGAACCCATGGAAATGCTGGGTGGGTGGAGTGCCTGGACAGGGCTTGGAAGCTCCCCACTCCTTCCCCCATAACTTGCCCTATACATCTCTTCAAGCATCTGGCTGTTGCTGAGTTGTATCTTTTTATAATAAGCTAGTAATCTGGTAATTAAACTATTCTTTTGAGTTCTGTGAGCTTTCTTAGCAAATGATCACACCCAAGGAGGAGGTGGTGGGAACCTCCAATTTATAGCCAGTCAGTCGAAAGCACAAGTGACAACTGAGACCTGTGCCTGGTGTCTGAAGTGGGGGGATTCTTATGGGATTAAGCCCCTGGGATCTGATGCTATCTCCAGGTAGCTACTATCAGAACTGAGTTAAATTGTAGGACGCTGCTATAGTTTGGATGTTTGTTCCCTCCAAATCTCATGTTGAAATTTGATCTCCAATGTTGGAGGTGGGGCCTCACGGGAAGTGTTTGGGTCATGGGGGTGGATCCCTAATGAACAGATTAATGTATTGAGGGGTTGAGTGAGTTCTCACTCTATAAATTCCTGTGAGAATGTTGAGGCTTGGTGGCTCACGCCTGTAATCCTAGCACTTTGGGAGGTCAAGGCAGGAGGATCCCTTGAGCCCAGGAGTTTAAGACCAGTTTGAGCAAGAGCAAGACCCTGTCTCTACAAAAAATAGAAAACTTAACTGGGCATGGTGACTTGAGCCTGTAGTCCCACCTAGTTGTGAGGCAGAGGTGGGAGGATCCCTTCAGCCCAGGAGTTGGAGGTTGCAATGAGCTATGATGACACCACTGCACTCTAGCCAGGGTGACAGAGGAGACCCTGTCTCAAAAACAAATTTCTATGGGAGCTGGTTGTTAAAAAGAGCCTGGCACCTCCCCTCTCTCTCCCTTGCTGCCTCTCTCACCACCTGATCTCTGCACACACTGGTGCCCCTTCACCCTCCACCATGAGTGGGATCAGCTGTAGGCTGTCACCAGATCTCCAATCTTCTAGACAGCAGAACTCTGAGTGAAATAAACTTATTTTCTTTACAAATTACCCAGCCTTAGGTATTCCTTTATAGCAACACTAAACAGACTAAGACAGACACCCACTTGGCGTCTGCAGAGAATTGTCTGCAGAGAATTTCAGAATTGCTTGGTGTGAAAAAATCTGATACATTAGGATCATGGAACTATTCTGTGAGTAGAGAGGGAAACAGTTTTCCTGTCCAGTCAAACAGACCTTTTTTTTCTTGGTATTGCCCTTTATATTTTCTCTCTCTTTTAATTTAAAAATTTTAATCTTTTCTTTTTTATGTTTTTAGAGACAGGGGCTGTCTCTGTTGCCCAAGCTGGAGTGCAGTGGTGCCACAATCATAGCTCACTACAGCCTCAAACTCCTGGGTGCAAGGGATTCTCCTCCTCAGCCTCCCAAGTAGTGCACCACACCCAACTAATTTTTTTGTTGTAGAGCCGGTGGGTGGGGGCAGAAGGCTGGGTGGGTAGTAAGGCATGGAGTGGGGAGGGGAGTAGGAAGGAGTCTCACTATGTTGCCCAGGCTGGTCTCAAACCCCTGGCCTCGAGTAACCCTCCTGCCTCAGCTTCCCAAAGTGCTAGGATTACAGGCATGAGTCATCGAGCCCAGCTAATCTTTTCCTTTAGAATCCTTAATTTTTCTGATTATAAAAACAATACATATGCATCATACAAAGTGAAAGTCCACCATAGGCTGCTCCTATCCAGTCAAGGTTATATTCCAATGCATATGAGACTTTTGAAAAGATCAACACTGTGTTTCTCCTATATAAATTGGTTGGCAATTCCTTTTTCACCTTAAAAATGCCTTGGAAATCTTTCAGATACGCTTTAAAAAAACAGATTTATTTAGGTATAATTTACATACCACAAAATCCACTCATTTATAAGTGTACAATCAATGATTTTTAGGAACCACAATTGTGCAACCATCACAACTCAGTCTTAGAAAATTTCTATCACCCCAAAAAGTTCCCACATGCCTGTAAATAAGCTTTTTTAAAGGGTTCGTTTTTGTGGATAATTACAATCAAGAGTAACAAGTCCCAGAAATTTCCATTTTGCCTGGCTTCCATTTGCTGCTGGCAGGCAAAAAGAAAATTGCAAAAGCCCATCAACAAATGTTGGAAGAAAACACCATAAGCTGATCAACAGCTGTTTGCTCAAAATAGTTTATTCATCCATTCCAGCTTTTACTGAGTGTCAGCCAGGCATTGGTTAAGTCTGTCAGGAATATAAAGACAGGATAAAAGCTGTCTTCCCCTAGATGTAATTGGATGTGAGTTCAATAGTATACAATCTAAACTAAAAGAGTTTCAATATTCAATGGTTTTGAGTGGTAAATGTATTCCACATGGGTGTGATATTTGGACTTCCACATAAGTCTGGATAGAGAAACAAGGACCAGATTTATTTTCCCACCTAAAACAACCAAAATATGGACCCAAAACATGTAGAAATGGTTTTCAAGACACTGGACATCAGGTCACAAAGGACAGTAATCCCTGAAAAAAGGACAACACATGAGGTGAGACCCAGTTTACTGCCTTGAGAGTTTCCAGGCTACAGTGCAGGGAAGGAAAACTGAAGCAGATCCTAGTGGAATCCCTGAGCCGAGGAGACAGAGCTGAGAGTTTTGGGAGATCAAGGCAGCTAGAGTTCAAAGGACAGAGTACCAGAGAGGAGGGAGCTTTACATAGGGAGAAAAAAACCCAGAGATACGTAAAAGGTCCCCTTCAAGTATTCAGCAGAGTACTGCTCAGTACATTAGTGTAAGAAAACTACTCAAGGCTGGGGAAAGAACCACATGATAGGATTAGAAGGAAAAGTGCCTAATGTTTACACCTTGCTGGGAATAGTGTGCCTACCTCTACCAGCCAGATTGGAAAAACTCATAATTTATGGGGCACTGGGAAGAGTACTCATGAAGATCATGCCTCAGGGGAATAATTAGCCCCAGAGTTGGCATTGCTCTGGTCTTATCTAAAAAATCTTAAAAGCAAGACTCCAAAGGATCAAAAACTATTTCCATGTAACGTAACTGTACCACAAAACAAAGCTCAAGAAGATTTATATGAACAAAAAAATATCCAGCAACAAACAAGGTAAAATTCACAATATATGGCATCCAATAAAAAACTGCCAGACATGCAAAGAGATAGGAAAATATGACACATAATGAGGAAACAAAACAATCAATTAGAAGTGACACAGATGTTGAAATTAGCATAAACGACATTAAAAGTTACCATACCTGTATTCCATATGTTCAAAATGTTAGGTGGAGACCTGGGAAATACAAAAAAATTATATTGAGATGAAAACTATAATGTCTGAGATAAAACCCAAAATGGATAGGGTTAATGGCAGATTAAACACTGCCAAAAAATTAGTAAACTTGAAGACATAGCAGAAGATATCAAAAATTAATGAATAAAAAAAGAATTAAAGAAAAGGAATAGAGCATCATTGATCTGTGGGTCAACTGCAAGTGGCCTAATACATGTGTCATTGGAGACTTCAAAAGAGAGAGGGGGTGGACAGAAAAGCATTTGAAGGAATAAGGGCCAAAATTTTTCCAAATTTATTGAAAACTAAAAACCCGCAGATCCAAGCAATTCAATGAACCCCAAGCCCAAAAATCATCAAGAATATTACAGTACCTTATTAGAGTCAAAGAGCCTACTTATGACCTTCAAATCTCTCATGATAATTGTAATAATTTTCATAAACTTTTACATAAAGGAAACCCCATCGATTCCACAAATCATTGTGCTGGGTTCCTGGAATCTAATTTTTCTTAAATCATTTGAAATTTCTTCTCTTGTAAATAGAGCGAATATTGGCTAATCTTCACTGCTTAGTCTTTATGTTCAGAACTGTAGCTATATCCTCATCTGATGAAGCTTTTTGAAGAACCAAAGGACTGGAGATACTTGGTGTGTCAGCAGGAGTCATTTGAGTTAACTATGAACTTCAATGCCAGGGAGAATTTCACCTCTCTATTTGGTTAAACCCTTTCTCACAAGAAAAAGGTTGATACTTTTAAGCCCAGCATTTCAAATATTGTGAATTCTCAGATTGTCAAAATAACAAAATGAATCATCAATTAAAATTCTATGCGGGTTATCTGTTATTTATCATTTCCATCCTATGACTTTCCCTTCATCCATAACTGAAATTTTACAGGTGTTAAGAAATTGTTTTGACATAAACTCAGATGTGGCAAGCAGGCAGTTGTGACATTAACTGTGTCATCCAGGGCTATTGTTATTTGAAGTATACATCAGACCAGCAGAATCACTTGCACCTGGGAGCTTTTCAGAACTGCAGAAATTCTCAGGCCCTGCTCCAGACCTAATGAATCAGAATATGCACTTTAACAAGATCCTTAAGTGGTTACCACACACTCAAGCTTGAGATGCACTGACCTTCTCAGTACAATACATTGAACAAATAGTCATATGCCCATTTCTCACACATCCCTATTAAGCCATGCCTGACTGTAATTTCTCTGGTCATGTGTTCTTATGCATGAAAACAAGGGGCGGTGAAACCTGCTCACCTTATTTCTCAGGCTGATGATTAGAATTAAAACAAGTAAAACCCAATCCAATATATATTAAGTACACATGAAATAGCAAACCCTTCAATAAACAGTGAGCTACATACAAGTCCCAGGCATGCCACAACCACTTCTGGACTGAAAATCCTGAACAGCAAAAAAGACTGCCACTGTTACTAGATATCCCAAAGACAGACCTTTTTTAAAAATGCAAAATACATTAACCAAAAGTATTTGAGTCTTTTCGCTTCTGGGAATATATATGTTTTAACCAAAATATGTTATCCTTCTGTCAACAACTATTCAAGACATAAACCGTTTCGGGAAAGAAACACTGTACAGAGGCCCTACTGCGCACTTCCCCTCTGTAGCCAAAGCAACAAGCCTTGACCTAAGCCGCAAGGAAGCTGCAGGAAGCCACGCCTAGGACTATTGTCAGGCGCTAGTTTCCCGGCCCGCCACTGCCTCGGCCACACCTCTGCCCGAAATCGAGTCTGATCCGGTTCTCTCGAGCGCAGCTGGCCAGTTAGGTAGCCCGTGAGTGGACCCGACTTAGCTAGGTTAGCCCCAGAGGAACCAGGGCGCGCCTGAGCGCAGATGCCAGGGACGCCTGGGTTCAAGCCTCGAAGGGACCGCCACCCCGGGCTTTCGCCGGAGTGAAGGCTGCAGCCACGAAAAATCCTCGCAGCGCCGAACACGTCCCAGCGCTCGGGCTGGGTCCGAACCTTGCACCGTGACCTCCGGGAAAACACCCCAGCGGCTGAAGTCCAGCCCGAGCTGGGGTCGCCTAGCAACCACGCGCCAAGCGCGCAGACGCCAGGCATTGGCCGGCGCTCGTCACGTGAGCCATTACCACTGCCCACTGGGAGATTACGCTGCGAGCACGTGATGAGGCACAAGCGCGTTTCCGCAAAGTGCTCAGCGACGGTGGTGGTGGCTGTCTGCGTCGAGGTGCGGCATCTTTGGCTTTCCACGCCGACGTGGTACAAAGTCCTGGCCTTGGGTGGTGTGACCAAAGAGAGACGAAACGGGCAGTTGAGGCCTGTCTGCGCCGGCTGTGGTGAAGCAGCAAAGCGGTGCAGATTCGCGCCCGTCAGGCCAGTTTGGTCGTGCACGAGCATTTCCTCTAAATAAGATTGACGTCAGAGACCCAAATCCGCCGCCGGTGGGGAAGGTTTGATGAACCGGTCCAACACCAAATGTTAGGCTGCCCAGAAGTTTCCTAAGAAATAAGAACTGGAAAGTAAGGATATTGAGTTGGGCAGTGTTTATTCAGCGCTGACGAGAAGGGAGACTGCATCTGGGGCAAGAGTTTTATCGGGCGGGGTGGGGGGACGCGTCTTGTTGAAGTAGTTACTGGAAAAGTGGAAGTTCCATTGTGAATTTTAGAGAACCGCGTTCTGGTTTATAATCAAGTTTCCCAGGGGGCAGAGCCTAGTTAGGCACATGTCAGTCCGTGAAATCTAGGTCCCAATAACAGGCAGATGAGGATGTGTGGGGACCTTGCCACAGTCCTGGCCAAAAAACCTAATGCGAGAGGGATTTGAGGTGATAACTGGGATGGTGTAGACCTTTTTAAGAGACCCCACGAGGTTGTTGGCAACACCATCCTTTCTAATAAAATTCCCTCCAGCAAGCAGAGAAGTTCAGAGTACTATATATGCTCTGTAATACTGGCACATACCTTGTAGTCATCCTTGATTCCCCTTTTACATGCCATAGCCAGGGCATCAGGACATCTTGGTGGCCATGCCGTCAGGCTGCATCTGGAATCTGACCACTTCTCACTGCTTCCACAGCTGCCGCCCTCGTCACATCCCGTGGTCTTTCACCTGGGTTATTGCGGTAGCCTAACTAGTCCACTCTTGCCTGGCTCCACGAGTCAGCCAAGGTGATCTTTTTTTTTTTTTTTTTTTTTTTTTTTGAGACAGAGTCTCGCTCTGTTGCCCAGGCTAGAGTGAGTGCCGTGGCGTCAGCCTAGCTCACAGCAACCTCAAACTCCTGG
>CM052444.1:98679469-98718090 GCA_028533085.1 Varecia variegata | reverse complement strand
AGGTGATCTTTTAACACTCAAGTCACATCATGTTGCTTCTCTGCTCAGAATCTTCCAATGGCTTCCTATTTCAGCCAATAAAAGTCAAAGTCCTTACAACCGCTTACCACATAATCTGGTTCCATGAGCTCCTATCCACTCTTCCTCCTTCCCTGACCTCCAGAAGTGCTATTCTTCATGCTGTGTCTTGAACAGGATGAGCATGCTTCCACATTAAGGTCTCTAGCTGTTACCTGTCCTAAGTATCCTTCCCTGCTGTTCACCTGGTTTACTCCTTCATTTATCTGCTCAAATGTTACCTTATAAAAGAGGCCAGTCCTGCAACTCCCCACACTCCCTTTCCCACTACTTGCTGCTCTCTCACTTTCTATAGCGCTTAGCACCACCTGACACATTTTATATGTTCTTTGTCTACCACTCCCTATAGAATGTGAGTTCCACGTGAATAGGCATTTATCTTGGTCCCTGCTGTACCCCTGGTACCTAGAACAATTTCTAGTTTGCAATAGGTGTTAATAATCATTCAAGAAATGAATAAATTTTCTATGCCCAATGGTTCTCTTGCTTATTATGGCAAGTGGACCAACTGGTATCAGCAGTGCCCACTCTCAGAATGCTTTGGTATCCACTTTGTATCTTAAAAGTCAGCTCTTTATACACTGACCCATAACACCTGAAATTCCTCCACAACTATGCTGTTTTCCAAAAAGAAGGACATCCAAGTTTTTGTGAAGAACCAAGTGTTTCTTGAAGAGAAAGAATAGAAAGGAACAATGCAGCAACCGAAGTGGGCCTTGAACTAAGTGTGCCAAGGATAGATAAACAAATCCCTGCTCAGATGGCAACAGGGTAAGTGAAGTAGGCTTATGTCAGTCCAGAAGTTTCTTGAAAAAATTTACTTTTCCCACATTGATTTATAAAATGCAAATAACCTAAGAGAGATCATATTAAGTTTCAGCAGTCATTAATGTGAGTGAGTTCAGATCCTTTCTTGAGAGTAGATTTTGAAAACGAAAGTAGGTGCACATGAGAACTAAGACGAACAGGGGAAGGGCACAGAGTTGAGCTTGCCAAGGACAAACTTTGGCCTAGTATTGCCCAGGGCTGAACTGCTCTCTATCCCCAAACTGCTGAGTAGGCAAATTATGGCACATGACATTAGAGCTAAGAAAAGTCCATAATTAACTTAAATGTTTTGATAAACCAATGAGTACAGGTACATTAGAAATGAAGAAGAGGAGTTGACCCAGAATACAGTGGGACTGAAAGGCTATCAGATCTGAGGAAAGATAAGCAGGAAAGGGAAGAGGTGTTACATTATACATATGCACATGATCCTGGCCTAAGAATAAAAAGAGGTTTTTGTGTTAAGGTAAAATGAGTAAAATCAAGCACCAGAAGCGATCATTTGACATGCCAGAAACAAGACAGTGAGAGAGGCTTCTTTGAGCAACTTAACCAGGAACCAACGATGAGGGGAAAGTTTAAAGAACAATATAGGCTGGGCTCAGTGGCTCACACCTGTAATCCTAGCACTCTGGGAGGCCGAGGTGGGCGGATCGTTTGAGCTCAGGAGTTCGAGACCAGCCTGAGCAAGAGCAAGACCCCGTCATCTACTAAAAATAGAAAGAAATTATATGTACAGGTAAAAATATATATAGAAAAATTAGCCGGGCATGGTGGCACATGCCTGTAGTCCCAGCTACTTGGTAGGCTGAGGCAGTAGAATTGCTTGAGCCCAGGAGTTTGAGGTTGCTGTGAGCTAGGCTGACGCCATGGCACTCTAGCCAGGGCAAAAGAGTGAGACTCTGTCTAAAAAAAAAAAAAAAACCCAATATATACTTGTTTGTTTGTTTTTTTTGTTTTTATTTTTTGAGACAGAGTCTCACTCTGTTGCCCGGGCTGGAGTGCAGTGGTGTCATTGTAGCTCACTGTAACCTCAAACTCCTGGGCTCAAGTGATCCTCTCACCTCAGCTTCCCGAGTAGGTGGGACTACAGGTACATGCCACCATGCCCAGCTTATTTTTTTGTTTTGCACTCTAGCCTGAGAGACAGAGCAAGACTTTGTCTCAAAAACAAAAACAAAAACAAAAAACAGAGAGGCAGGAGGGAGGAGTTTAGGGACATTAGACATGCTGAACTGTTGGCATAGGGCTTTGCCACATAAGCTTGGTGAATTTAGGTGGGAAAGGGTTGTAGAATAACCTCCCCAACCACATTCCTAGGACTAGGACTTTGGATCTGAATCCTTGGTACACAGAAAGAGTACATCTTGGTTACTGAGACATGTTGATTGTGTATTGTTTCTTGGGTTTCCTTTCTCTTAACTCAGAAGTCATTCCTCCATCACCCTCATCCTCCAAATCCAACCCATTAGCAAGTCCCATTGACTTTTCAAGATATCTCTCCTCAACAGTGTATAAGTGTTGAAAGAAAGAAAGAAAGAAAGAAAAACAAAGTATCTCTCCAGCCCAGTTGCTTCTCTGTCTCAACTGCCTCCTCTCCAGTCCATCATTTCTCCCACCCAGACTCCTGCTGTAGCCCATATTTTCCTGTTTCCCCTTTTGCCCTAGTACAACCCATTCTCCACTCAGCAGCCAGTGTGCACTTTAAAAAATTTTTTAACAACTTTATTGAGATGTAAATCACATGTCATTCAAATCATCCACTTAAAATGTACAATTAAATGGTTGTTAGTATATTCACAGGGTTGTATAACCATCACCACAATCAATTTTAGAACATTTTCATCATCCCCAAAAGATACTCTGTACCCATTAGCAATCAATTCCCATACACTGCCATTCCCCCTTCTCCCATCAGCCTTAGGTAAACACTAATATACTTTCTATCTTTTATGGATTTGCCTTTTCAGGATATTTCATATATTAATAATTGTAATCATACAGTATATGTCTTTTGTGATTGTTTTCTTTCATTTAGCGTAATGTTTTCCAGGTTCATGTATGTTGTAGCATATAGTAATACTTCTTTTTTATTGCCAAATATTTTTCCATTATAAAGATATACCACATTTTGTTTATCCATTCATCAGATGATGGATGCTTGACTTATTTCCACTTTTTGGCTGTTATGATTACGGCTGCTATTAACATTTGTGTACAAGTTTTTTTGTTTTTGTTTTTGTTTTGAGACAGTCTCGCTCTGTTGTCTGGGATAGAGTGCCATGGCATCAGCCTAGCTCATAGCAACCTCAAACTCTTAAACTCTCAAACTCCTGGGCTCAAGGGATCCTCCTGCCTCAGCCTTCTGAGTAGCTGGAACTACAGGTGCGTATCACCATGCCCAGCTAATTTTTTCTATTTTTAGTAGAGATGGGGTCTTGCTCTTTCTTACTCAGGTTGGTCTCAAACTCCTGACCTCAAGTGATTCTCCTTCCTCGGCCTCCCAGAGTGCTAGGATTACAGGCATGAGCCACTACACTGTGTATAAATTTTTGTGTGGATATATATTTTCATCTCTTGGGTATATTCTTAGGCATGGACTTGCTGGATCATATAACTATATGTCAGGGATTTTGAGGAAATGCCAAACCATTTTCCAAAGTGGCTGCAGCATTTTACATTCCCACCAACAGTGCATTAGAGTTCCAATTTCTCCACATCTTCATCACAACTTGTTATTATGTCTTTTTTGTTATAGCCATTCTAGTGGGTGTGAAGTGGTGTCTCCTTGTGGTTTTAATTTCCATTTCCATTTTATTATGCTTACAGATTCTGTGGTTCAGAAATTCAAAAGGAGTACAATGGAGATGGCTCCATGATGTCTAGAGCCTTAGCTAGAAAGATTTATAGGCTGGAGATGACTCAACAGCTGTGGTTGAAATCATCTGGAAATGCCTTCACTCATATGGTTGGTGGTCTTTGACCTCAGCTGAGCTGTTGCCTGGAGCATCTACGCATATTGTCTTCACGTGGTCTCATTGCATAAGTGTGGGCTTCCTCACAGCATGGCTGCTGGTTTCCAAAAGCAGATGTTCCAAGGGAATCAGGCAGAATCTATACTGCCTTTCATGACCTAGTCTCAGAAGTCACACAATGTCACTTATGTGGCTGGGCTCCATGGCTCATGCCTGTAATCCTAGCACTTTGGGAGGCTGAGGTGGGAGGATTACTTAAGCCTAGGAGTTCAAGACCAGCTTGGGCAACATAGTGAGACTGGTAAGGAAAACCCCCATCTATTCTTTGGCGCATCAGCCACCTGAGACCCCCACCCCTCACAGAAGACCCGCATCAGCATAATACTAACCTATTACCTGGCGCATCAGCATAACACTAAACCTATTACCTGGCACAACAACATAATACTAACATATTACCTTAGCCACCTGAAACCCCACTACTCAGACCACCCCAACTTAATAAAAGTGGGAAAACTCGGGTAGACGGGGCTCAGAATTTGGTGGCGAGACCCCTCTGATCCTGCCAGCAAATAAACCTTTATTCTCCGACTCTCGGTGTGCCGCTAGGTTTGTCCTTGGGACCACCTGCTGTAACACTTGCTGTAACAAGACCCTGTCTCTACCAAAAAATATTAAAAAATAAAATATTATCTGGGTGTGGTGGTGTGAGCCTGCAGTTCCCGGCTACTCTTGAGGCTAAGGCAGGAGGATCATTTGAGCCCAGGAGTTTGAGGTTACATTGAGCTATGATTGTGCCAGTGCATTCTAGCCCCAGGGGACAAAGTGACACCCTGTCTCTAAAAAATAAATAAAAATTAAAAAAACATTGTCACTTATGCCAAAGTCAGTCTGCCATGATTTGAATCAAGGGACATACAGCACCCACCTAATGGAAGGAATGTCATGATCACATCGTAGGAAGAAAATATAGGATGGGAGATACTGTGATAAAATCTGGCAGATCTGGGAACCTGAGCACCATTAGAAAAAAATACAACATAAAAATTAATCAATGATTCCAATCTCAGCTGATTCCATGACACCACCTGGCAATCCTTGAACATTTCTCTACTCAACTTGCCATGATTATTTCAAACCATCTCCACTATGGAAGGCACTATGTGTATGTCTTTGCTAATACTCACTCCCAACCACCTTTTCCCCACCCATGTCCTTTAAAGAGGTTAGAAAAGCTAAACACTCATTTTCCTAGCCTCTCTTTCATCTATGTGACACAGTTCCATCCAGTGTAATGTAAGCAAAAATCTGCTGAGGGATTTCTGGGCAAGCTTCTTCCTTGAATAGGCAAAATGATGCACATTGCGACCGTCTGGGAGAGGCCAAAAGAATTGCAGAAGTATTGGCCCTGCTGTCATTGAGCAACTGAACCAATGTAGCTGCCTACCTCCAGGCCTCCCGTCCCATGGGACAATATACTTATTTGTTTAAGCCACTGATAGGCTTTCTGTTACTTGTAGCCAATACAATCACTCTTCTGAATCCCCTGCTCCTCCACTTTCTCTCTTTTATGAAAGACTTCAGCTGGTAATTTTCTCTTTCTTGCCACCAAACCTACCACTTGCTGCATCCATAGCTACCTTGTTTCCTCCTTCCCTTTTGTTATAATGGAAGAAGCGTTCCTGCTCCACAGACGGAGGAGTGGGAGTAAATGGGGAGATGCTAATCTTGAATCCATTCTATATTCATCTTCTAGTTGTCAATGGAAAAGAAGCCAAACTGTAAAATAATCTAAAGAGGTTTATTCTGAGCCAAATTTGAGGACCATGACCTGGAGCCACGCCCTAGAAGCCTTGAACAAGCGGACTTGCTGTGGTTGGGTTACTGTTTGGTTTTATACATTTCAGGGAGACATGGATTACAGGTAAATTCATAAACCAATACATGGAAGGCATGCATTGGTTTGGGCTGAAAAGGTGAGCCATCTCAAAGTGGGGGGCTGAGGGGCTTACAGGTTAAAGGTGGTTTTAAAGACTCTTTGACTTGTAATTGGTTAAAGAAATGAAGCTTTGTCTACAGACTTGGAATGTCTTAAGTTAAATTAAGGAAGTCTCTTAAATCAGAGACAAGCTACTAGCCATATGTTTGTTGTGTAGATGGAGGCCCTGCAGGTTTGTCTTGCAAAGCCTTAGGCCTGTTAATGAGTTACAAAGGATGTCTCTAAGAACGGAGCGGGGCTTGATGAGGCATTTCTGACCTCCCTCTTCATGGCTGGCAATTCAGTTTTAGGGTATCCCCTTGGCCAAGAGGGAGGTCCATTCAGTCATCAGGTGAGGGGGAGCCTTAAGATTTTATTTTAGTTCACACAGTTTTGGTTTTCTTAGTCATTCTCACATGCTGGGCCTCTACTACTCATCAGCTATGTAGCCTTAAACAGGCCATTAAAGTGGCAATATTTGTTGAGTAGATTCTAAGCTGTGCTCAATGAAGGCCCTGGGCTAGATGCTGGCGTTTGTCAGGGCCAGGAAACAGACACAGTCCAAACAGGCAGAAAACTGTTTACAAGGTAGGGGAACCGAGCCTCAGAGGCACCGAGAGTGACCAACGTGGCTGGCAGGGCAGAGAGCGTGGGAAGAGCTCAGGAAGCAAGGCTGGAGAGGTAGGAAGGGGCCAGAGCCCCCTGAGTTCTACAGCCTCGACAGGGTAATAATTTTGGTTTTAATCCTAAATCAGAGACAGGAAGTAAATTAATCTCTCTGAGCGTCAATCCTACTTCAAAAAATCTGTTTCAGAACTAACTAGCCTGTTAGTCCCCTGTACTGGGTCCAGGTGTTTTGTTTTTTTTCAGGTCCAGAGTTAAAGGCAAGGGCTTGTGTTTTTATTCATATTTGTGTGGCCAGTGCCTAGCACATGGTAGGCGCTTAATAAATGTATGTTGTATGAATAAGTGAGTGTGGACTCCTCCACAGATTTCTGTTATTAAGACAACTAGTTTAATAGTTTTCTTTCTCGGCATTCCTTTCCTCTCCTCGGCTCCCCTCCCTCCGCCCTCCCACGCCCCCTTCCCGCTCCGGCTCCAATCCCCTCCCGGCTTCCCGCCTCCCCGTCCCGGCCCCGCCCCCGTGAGTCACGAAGGCGGAGAAGGCGAGGCGGGCTTTACGGCAGCAGCGTTGCGGCGGGGCGGGGCGGGGCGCCGGGCGGCTGGCGTGCTTGGCGGCAGAGGTGGGAGGCAGGCCGGCAGGCAGACGGACTCGCAGGCGGGTGGCGGTGTCCGTGCTCGCTGGCGAGGGCGGGAGGGAGTGAGTCACTGAGCGTGTGTGAGGGAGGGAAGGAGCGAGCGAGCGAGCGGGCGAGCGAGCAGCCCGCGCCGTCCTCCCGCAGCACCAGCCAGGCCACGCCGCCGCCGCCTCCCCTCCGCCCTGCGCCCAGGCCGGGCCGAGCCGAGCCGGGTCGGGCCCGGGCCATGCTGCTCACCGTGTACTGTGTGCGGAGGGACCTCTCCGAGGTGACCTTTTCCCTCCAGGTCGACGCCGACTTCGAGCTGCACAACTTCCGCGCGCTGTGCGAGCTGGAGTCCGGCATCCCTGCAGCTGAGAGCCAGGTACGCCGGGCTGCGACCCGGGGTCCCCCCTGCCGGAGCTAGTCCTCCCTGCCTTGGGGCCTCATGCCCTCCCTTTGCTACTGGTGAAGAATTGGGGGGTGGAGGAGAGCAAGGATAGCCATTCCCAGCTCGCCCCCGCATCCGGGAGGGAGCTGGAATCGGTAGCTGCCCCCACACACCCTGAGTGTGGGGTGGGGTACGAGGAGAGAGAGCAGAGAACCTGACCGCAGACGCACCCAACAAACAGCAGCATGAGGGGCGCGTGGACTGTTTAGTAGCCCTACCCACCTTCTGGCTTTTTGGCCCCTTCTCCCTTACTAATCCCGAGTTTGGGGTGTAGTCGTGGACCTAAGAAGCAGTCTTGGGTTTGCAAGGGCTCATACATCCTGCTTCACCAACCAGAAATACCAGTTTGGATCACTGTGGTAGATAGATGTTCATCTGCTTTTTTGGAGAGGGTTCCTGCTTAACTATACGCACTTTGCCTTTAAATGTACAGATTTGCTCTTTAGGTGAAGGAGAAAGTTTGAGACTTGGCACTACCTCGTTTTGAGGTCTTTGGAAGTGCTCTTTTCCATACCACATGCGTTTGTGGTTAAATTCTTTTTAAAAACAGTAATTACTCAAACTGTTTCTTTCGGTTCTTCCCTGGTAGTAAGCCGACAATTCCTCTTTCTTTCAGGTAACAGTTCAGAGTTTGGGTCAATTCAAAGCTTAGTGCTTTGTAAGGATATTTGCTTGAAAATGGCCTAGTATCTTCTCAGTGCGATTTCGTGGTTTCATTTCCCTACACGGTTTGCTGGAAAGAAGTTCAGTCCGTCTTACATCTTAAATAAGCAAAGTCATTTATTTTCAAAACGCTTCGGGGCTTCCACTAGTCTTTATCAAACAAAATTGGCGACAATAGCTCTGTAGTCTTTACACTAAAACACTTAGATCCTGGCTTGATTAAGTGGGAGGATATAGTCTAAACATTAAGAAACTTATAAAAGTCTTCTAAGACCCCAGCATGTAAATGTTGATTTCCTACTGCAGTTAGGAAATAGTTCCAAAAACTGTTACCCAGTTACAGCTTGTTCTGCTGTCTTATGGTAAGCAAATGTGTCAATATTTTGTTCAGAAGTATGATTCCTTTACACAATGTGAACTTTAGAACCTTGGCATAAAGCTATTCAGAAAGAATTTATTTCAAGGCAGAGTGTCACTCAATTACACAGGCTGGCAAAGGCTACAAAGAAATTGTTAAAAGGGATTTTTCTTTTTTTGCAACTTCTTTTATAAAAAGTTAATCCACAAAAACTCAGGAACCAGTTCCTGTCAGTGAATCCCTCATGTGGAGAACTAGGAAAGGACAGTTTAAATAGAGAGGGAAAATGAACTCAATTTTTGAAGATGGCTTTTTCAGTTCTTTTCCTTGTGGCTGTTATAATATCCTAGTTATAATCACCAGCTGGTAGGGTAAATAAAAAATTAAAATGTAAATTGATTTTGTTATTAGGGTTTGGGAAAAGAGATTGAGACTTTCTGTTTTTGCACTTTTTGTGATGGTTGTAGCAAGAAATTTAAGTAAATTAAAGGGGTGTCAGATTGAAAGACTGTTGTATGGTTGAGGCAGGCACTGTCCTCTGCCAGTTCTGAAAGTTGGGAATACCTTACTAATAGAAGATAGGCTAAATCCAAACTCTCTTTCGTTTGTTTTGTCAATGTTATGGCATTTACTTCCGTCCCAAGCCAAATTAGCATGTAGAAGCCTGGGTTCTGACTCGTGTTAAGCCTGTATTAGATAGCCAGAAACAACTCCTGTTTTTCAAGTTTGTTCTGTTGGCTCCTCTGTAACCTGACAACACAGTATCTATTTTAGGATGTCTGGTGGTCGGTTGTCTTTCCACTTGCTTGCCCATCAGGCAGGAACAGGATCCACCCTAGACACTTGAGTCATTTCCTTTCATCAAATCATAAAAGTAAACATCATTATAGTTTTAACCTACAAACACACTATCTTCACATACTTGAGAGGCCCCCTCCATTTACCTCCCAGGGTTCTGCCATATTACTCATCTTCCCTTCCTCTCATAGATCTGATTTGTTTACCTCCCTCTTATTTTCTTATTTACCTTCTTCATTCTCAATCCTTCACCTCCCATTTCTGACTCTGTATCTTCAAGGGAGCTTTTTTTTTTTTTTTTTTAATGTTCCTAGCTATTCTTTTCAGCCACTGTGTGTCCAGACCTCTGATCTCCAAACTTTTTTCATATGTATCCTTGTCAGTAAAGTGTTTCAGAACATGCTCCTAGTTATGTGTATAATATATACATGAACTAATGTTATGGATTATATATGTCCATATATTATACACTATAAAATATATAACATAGTACATTATGTACATATGTTATATACATAAAGTAATATATACATTATAAACAAACACATAATAGAATTTCAGGAAAGTTGAAGTAAAGTAAATGGAAATAAAAATTCTAGTATTTTCTGTTTTCTTCTTGTACCCTTAAAGAATTGTCTTGCATGCCTGCCCCACTGTGGGTATCACTGGTTTAGAATTTAGTTTTCCACATGAGTGACAATTGTGCATAAGCATATACTTGGAAAATGTTAATTTTTAACAGCTCTAGTCTGATAATAGTAGTTATAATGCAGTGATAAAGAATTTAGAATAGAATGTGATTAAGGTTGCATGTGATTAAGGTTGGGCATGTTCCATCTCTTAATACAAGTGTGGGCCTGGAAAACCAGTCGTGGCTCTGATGCTTTGATGCAGACTTGTCTGGGTTAACTTCAATGATCAGAACTTAGCTTCACTTTAAACTAATGTCTTCCTGTTTTTGAAACATTGTTGTAATTTGCTTCTGTAGGTAGCATGTGGTAAAAAGTGTGTAGAATGTGGAAGGGCCCTCAAATGACAGGCATATTTAAATGCCAAGTAATAGCAGTAACTGTATGATCCTGGAAACGCAACTCTACACGGCATGGTCTGTGGTTTGTAAAACACTGTTTTAAACCAGTGGAAACTGAAATTTCCTATTGTAGCTGGTTTTGGCATGTTTATTCTCACAGGTAATTTTCATTTTTTTCTGATCAATACTACATATTCATTATAGAAAATGTGCGATAAATAGAAAAGAATAAAGAAAAGCACATTTTATTACCTCATAACCTAGAGAAAATTGTGGCTTTCTTTTCAATGTATTTTTTCTAAGATTTTTTTCCTTTTTATAGTTAGTTAATAGGTCTTTTAAACATGATGAGGCCTGAACTATATAAAATTGTTTATATGAAATTTATGTGAAAGGAAATTATCTTTCTTCAGTCACTGCTACAATGTTAGCATTTTCCCGTAACACTTCAGATTCTTCAAATGTACAATTTTTAATGGCTGTATAATATACTATCATATAGATGTACTGTAATTTATTTAACAGTTTCCTTGTTAGGCATAATATTGGGGGAAATTGGAAACAGCTATGAGTAACATTGCCACGGGCATTTATATACTTAAGGCTTCGTCCTTCATTTCTGATTATTTTCTCAGGTTAAATTATTTTTTTTTTTTTTTGGGACAGAATCTCACTCTGTTGCCCAGGCTAGAGTGCCGTGGTGTCAGCCTAGCTCACAGCAACCTCAAACTCCTAGGCTCAAGCAATCTTTCTGCCTCAGCCTCCCGAGTAGCTGGGACTACAGGCATGCGCCACCATGCCTGGCTAATTTTTTCTATATATTTTTAGTTTTCCAGCTAATCTCTTTGTTTTTCTTTTAGTAGAGACGGGGGTCTCGCTCTTGCTCAGGCTGGTCTTGAACTCCTGAGCTCAAACAATCCTCCTGTCTTGGCCTCCCAGAGTGCTAGGATTACAGGCATGAGCCACTGCACCCAGCCAGGTTAAATTCTTAAAGATATGGAATTGCCAGGTCAAAGGCATAAACTTTTTGAAAGGCTTTTAGTAATCCTTGTCAAATTGCTTTCCAGAAGGGTTGTAAAAGTCAAGTTGGCCATTACATGGAATGGTATGTATAGATAACTTGGCTTATAGTGAGCACTCAGTTAATGGTAGTATTACGAAGCGATTCACATGTGGTTCCAAAGGTTTTGTGGCCAGTTTGTTGGTCCTTAATGCTAGAAATGTATTGCAAAGATTTCTGTTAATAGAAGGCTCTCATTCAGAGACCAGAAAACATTTGACCTCATGCTTAAATATTTTAGAGTTTTATTAATTAGTTTATTGTTAAATGTTGATTAAGATTAGAATTCAGTCTCTAGGGTTCCTCCTCTGGTGTAAGTACTAGCAGTTATGCCAGTTCTGCCCATTAAAACCAGTAGCTATATATGTCATTCCATCACAATAGCTGCCACAGTATTTCCTCAGCAGACAATATCATTTATATAAAGGCAGGCAGCATGACCTAACAAAAATGTACAACCCAGATAATCACTAACATCAAGCATGTATATGAAATATGGAATATTGCTATCTGCCCCCATTTCCTGGAACTACTACTGAAGAACTTGGGTGAGGAGCAAATGTTCTTCACACTGACAAAGCAGCAGCTGTGCTCCATTTTAGTCTAAGGACACAAATGAGATCAACTAAAGCTTAGTTACAATTATAATTGCCACAAAGGACTGATTTCTTTGTTAAAATAGGCTTAAGAGTCCAAGAAAGAATTATTTTGCAATATAAGTCCCAAAGTAAATCTGTGTGATCTTCCAGCTGAACATGATACCATCTGTATAATGGGAGTCCAGAGAGCAAGGAGGTGGTACTGTTCCTTTCTTCGTTTTCAGAGCAAGGGGATACATTAAGCAATGAACAGTATATTGATCCTCGTGGTGGGTATAAAGCCCTTAGTGGCTCTTATTAAAGTCATCAGGCTAAGTCACCAGGCCACTTTGGGCTTATGTTTGGGGAAGATGTATTAATATAAGGTACTACAGAAGAGTATGGGCTTTAGAGTCAGGTGTGGTTCTAGTCACAGTTCTCTCTTTTTAATAGCTGTGTGGCCTCAGGTCACTTAACTAACTCTCTGTATCTGTTTCCCTGTCCATAAAATGGGACAAATAATGACTAACTCATAAAATGATTGTGAGACTTAAATGAGAGGATGTGAGGGTTAAGTGGGAGACTGAGAGAACCTGGTTGCTGGCTCTTAATAGAAGCTCATTCAGTGATAGCCGACTGCTATTTTAATTTGACTTTCCAGGTAGTATTTCCAACCCAGAGAGAATTCAGTGATCTTGTGGATAGGATCATCTTGATCCTCCTGAGTTTGAGTCATTGTAAATAAATAAATTTTCTCTTATCAGCTAGAATATGTCATTGCTGCAGGAGACTGATAATGTATCTCCAAATATATGAGAGTTGAGTTTCCGAGCCTGGAAAATTAAAGAGTAGGTTGTTGACTACTGGTGACTTCATTATGGTGGCTTCACAATATTGATGCCACCTTAGTTGGCATTTCTCTTGGCTTGGCATGCCTCTTTCTTGTTGCACACCTCAACCTGTGACACTTATCACTTCTGGTTTATGGATTTTCTTCCAAGCAACCTCACAAGTTATAATATGACTCTTGGTTATACTGCAAAAAGTCTATGTTAATTCTGATATACTTTACTGTGAGATATGTGCTTAAACAAGGATGTGTGAATGGGATGATAGAGTGACAGTTGCAGTCTGTTGGAATGTATTTTAACTCTGCAAGTTGGGATTAAGAACTATTATGCTTTTTCTAGTCATGTATAAAACTTGTAAAGTGTATTTGAACCTACAGTCAGTTTTTTGCTCAGTCCCAGAAGGGTTCCATTTTGGAGGGAACTAGATTCAGTTTCCTATTAGTCCTGTTCCTCATGTCAGTGTAAATTCTGAGAGCAGATGTAACAATTACTTTTTTCCTGTTTAAATGCTACATTTTCAGTTCTGTGCCAGTTAACCTTACCATGAGAGCTGTGAAGAAACATTGTAGAATGATGGTGTAGCAGAAAGAACTGGAAGGGACAGCTGTAATGATAATCTAGCCTCAACTGCTTGCTTGACAAATGGGAAGGGTGGCCTGGACTTGCTGAGTGGCATGCCCCTCTCTGGGAGTTACTGGCAGAGACAGCACAGAACTCAAGTTCCTCAGTTTGCATGTGGCCTGGTGAAAAGCGAATCACTAGGAAGAAAACCTTTCAAAGCCTGAGTTTATTCTGAATGCCTTCTGGAGTATATAATCATGCAGGGCAGGTTTTATGTTCCTTCTTGATAAAATTACAGTAGGCCTTTGTGTGTTCCTTTCTTTTCTTTCCACAGTACATTTTTTTTTTTTTTTTTTTGTGACAGAGTCTCACTCTGTTACCTGGGCTAGAGTGCCGTGGCGTCATCCTAGCTCACAGCAACCTCAAACTCCTGGGCTCAAGCAATCCTCCTGCCTCAGCCTCCCAAGTAGCTGGGACTACAGGCATGCGCCACCATGCCCGGCTAATTTTTTTAATATATATTTTAGCTGTCCATATAATTTCTTTCTATTTTTAGTAGAGACGGGGTCTCGCTCTTGCTCAGGCTGGTCTCAAACTCCTGAGCTCAAACGATCCACCCACCTCGGCCTCCCAGAATACTAGGATTACAGGCGTGAGCCACCTCGCCCGGCCCACAGCACATTTTTATTTAGTACATCCCTGATCCTTTCTTCCATCTGTGTTTAATTGTTTTTTTCTGAATTTGTTTCACTTTTAATTTCCACTCATAAGCATAAGAGTGGTAAAACTTTGGAGAGGGTAGAACAGAAGTAAGAATGCAGGAAGGGTGACATCTGGGAACCTTTTAAACCTGCTAATGTACAACATCATTTAAAAGTACACATTATTTAATAGTACTGTAGTTAGAATACCCCGAATAAATTATTCCTTTCCCTCCCTGCTCAAAATAAATCTAAAATTATGTCCACTACTTTCATAAACTTGTCCTTTAATTCAACAAATATTTGAACATCAATTATATAACAGGCCCTGTTATGATGAATGAAACAAAGAGTCCCTGTCCTCAAGTGTCTTACATTTGGTGGGGCAGAAAGATAATAAACAAATAAATATATAATATATAGTATGTTAGGTGAGAGTACATTTTAAGTAGGATATTAGGGAAGAGCTCTGAAGAGGTAATGTTTGATCAGAGACTTCAGAAAAATTACTAAAGAAAACATTCCTTAGGTGGAGACAAGAACAAGTGAAACAGCTCTGAGGGGCAGATTGATCCCTGTTATTTGAGGAACAACAGACATGCCAGGTGAGGTCAGAAGGGGAGCCAGGGGCCAAATTTCTGGGGCCTGGTAGGTGATGGGAAGGATTTGGGTTTTATTCTAGGTGTGTTCAAAACCTATTGGAAGGCTGGGCATGGTGGCTCACTCCTGTAATCCTAGCACTCTGGGAGGCCGAGGCGGGGGGATCACTGGGGGTCAGAAGTTCGAGACCAGCCTGAGCAAGAGCTACACCCCATCTCTACTAAAAATAGAAAAAAATTAGCCAGGCATGGTGGCACACGCCTGTTCCCAGCTACTAGGGAGGCTGAGGCAGGAGGATCGCTTGAGCCTAGGAGTTTGAGGTTGCTGTGAGCTAGGCTGACGCCACGGCACTCTAGCCCGGGCAACAGAGTGAGACTCTGTCTCAAAAAAAAAAAAAAAGTTGGAGTGTTTTGAACAGGGAATTATATTATCTGATAAGAGGAAAACTGGTCTTTTCCGCTTTGTGTGCCATGTTGCTTCTCAGTGCTTTATACTGTTATATATCTTTTCTTCTTGTAGATTGTCTATGCTGAAAGACCTCTCACAGACAACCACAGATCCCTGGCTTCTTATGGTTTGAAAGATGGGGATGTTGTGATTTTACGACAGAAGGAGAATGCAGACCCTCGACCTCCAGTGCAATTCTCAAGTAAGACATCTCTTAGTGGTTTAGCATCCCCTAATACAAGCATCAATAGGTAGCGGAACATAGTGGTTCAGTTTTGGATTTGTTTTGGATTCAGACTACTAGGATACAGATCCTGATTCTGCCTCTTGCCTGCTGTGTAACTTTGGACAAGTTATGTAATGTCTCTAAATCGGTTTCTTCTTCTTTAAGATAGGAGCCATGATTAATCCCAACTCCTCGAGTTGACATGAGAATAATGCATGTAAAACCGTCAGCACATAGCAAGCCCTCAATAAATGTTAGCTTCTGTTATCAGTGATATTAAACAATAATCTTTATCCTTGGGAAGGACTTGAGAGACTACATACGCCTATGATTTGCAACTGACTTTTGCTACTTTGTGTCTGACTTTCAGTGCCTTTGTGGAGCATTTTATAGTCAGCTAGGCACTTGCACCCACATTTCACATGATCTCATAAATTGGTTGTGGGGGAAGAGATCCCTCTTTATAATTATTTATCATTAACAGATGAAGCTTAGATTTTAAATGGTGTCTTCAAAGTTACATTGCTTTCTGGTAATGGAGCAAATGGAAAAAAAAAAAAAAAGTTACATTGCTAGTAAGTGAAGACACAGGAATTAAAACTTCGTGCTTTTTCCGTTCTGCTAAACTTGATGAACATTAAGTAGCTAGGCCACCAAGTTGTTTTTCCCACCAGCTATGTTAATCATGTGAAAAGAAACTGTTAGCTATCTTGGATGCTCTATCCAGAATAGGTCTTTATAGTCTGGAATCTGTGCATTGGGATTGAGGAGCTGTCTGTGTTACTGAAATAATATGCAGAATTGTGTGGGTGTGAATGTGTGTGCATTTGATGGGGTGAGGGGCCAAAGCTGTCTTCAGACACTCAGAGGGGCTCATGATCCACAAAAACTTTATAAGGTTCTGATGTGGAACTGCTTGGTGAAATGCATTAGTTTTTTCCATTTCCTGACATATTCTGGTAGATTGCTTTAAATAGTATTTAGCCTCCAGGTCACCTGGTTTTAAAGTTTATGTTAACAGATGATAGGAGTCTGGGTGATGACCGACGCCAGCTTTGAGCACAGTGCTTGCATTCAGCCTGAAACTGGAGCTGTACAGGACCAGCAAGCACTGGCTCCACCAGATCTGGATTACATTAGTCCCTTGGGCTACTGCTAAACTTCATAAAGAGTAGTTGTTCAAATATACCAGTCAATAAAAACCAAATCTTCCTTTGGTTAATTTGGTGAGATTGTAAGTTCTGGAGAGTCACCGTTTTTTTCCTGTAGTGTCCCATATGGACAAAATAGCCCATAGGTTGCGGATAGAAGGGATCTGGTCCATAAAGTAAACATGTTTTTCAGAATTATTCTGAAATGAGTGGACTCTGAAGATAATGTGTAACAGTGGTGGAGATAAAATTTCTTGGCTTGCAAAGAAGGCCTGCCCATATGTGTTTTGCTAGCCGTTATAGATTAACTACCTCACAGAAATCATGCCATTCACGTTACCTTTTCATTGGTTGGGAGTTAACACTCTCTCTCCCTCTCTCTTTCTCACTCTCTCACTCACTCTCACTTTCTCAGTCTCTCTCTCTCTCTCTCTCTCTCTCACTCTCTCACTCACACACACACACACACACACACACACACACACACACGCTGACAGCTGAAGTCTATTTGCAGAAAGTGGTAGTCGAACCTGTGCTAAAGGGCAGAAACCTTATGCCTGAGTTGAAGCATTCCCTTTTTCTGTTTGAGGTCCAAAAGGCTTCAGGATAATCCCATACTTGGGACAAAGTTCAGCTGTCAAATACATTTTGGGGCTTAAAGAAATGTTGATTCACTCAGGCTTAGCCCCTCATTCTGGCTCTACTTGTTTACTTTTTCTTTTTTTAAATAACAGCTTTATTAAGGTAAAATTCACATACCACACAGTTCACCCATTTAAAAGGTACACTTCAGTGGTTTTTAGTATATTCATAAGAGTTGTGCAACCATCACCACAATCAATTTCAGCATATTTTCTTCACCTTAAAAAAAGGAATCCTGTATCCACAGCAGTGATTCCCCTTTTCTCCCTAAGCTCCCCAGCTTGAGGCAACCACAGTCTACTTTCTGCTGCTATGTATTTACCTATTTGGGCCATTTCATAGAAATGGAGTCATTCTGGCCGGGCGCGGTGGCTCACGCCTGTAATCCTAGCACTTGGGAGGCCGAGGCGGGTGGATCGCTCGAGGTCAGGAGTTCGAGACCAGCCTGAGCAAGAGCGAGACCCCGTCTCTACTAAAAATAGAAAGAAATTATCTGGCCAACTAAAAATATATATAGAAAAAAATTTAGCCGGGCATGGTGGCGCATGCCTGTAGTCCCAGCTACTCGGGAGGCTGAGGCAATAGGATCCCTTAAGCCCAGGAGTTTGAGGTTGCTGTGAGCTAGGCTGACGCCACAGCACTCACTCTAGCCCGGGCAACAGAGCGAGACTCTGTCTCCAAAAAAAAAAGAAATGGAGTCATTCTGTATGTGAGTCCTTTGTGCAAGGATTAAAACTCCCTTTTATTTTATTTTCCTTCCATTTTATTTTTTAATTTTTTTAGAGATGGGGTCTCACTATGTTGTCCAGGCTCGATTTGAACTCCTGGGCTCAAGCAATCCTCCCTTCTCCAACTCCTGAGTAGCTGGGATTACAGACACACACTGCCATGCCTGGCTTTCCTTTCATTTTAATAAGGTCAGCTCACCCTGAAGCATAGATGTTGTAGCCTCTGGACCTGTGATGGCTTTTGGTGTACTCAACGCTGAAAACCTATGCAAGTCCCGTTTCTTCTTTCTCTCCTATAAATTGATTACACCACCTAGCTCTGCAGGGGCATGAGAAAAGTTAGCAGTGATGCACAGATGAAAGTGCAAATTCACAACTATTAAGAACTTCCCCACTCTGGGAGGCCGAGGCGGATGGATTGTTTGAGCTCAGGAGTTTGAGACCAGCCTGAGCAAGAGCGAGACCCCGTCTCTACTAAAAATAGAAAGAAATTATATGGACAGCTAAAACTATATATAGAAAAATTAGCCAGGCATGGTGGCGCATGCCTGTAGTCCCAGCTACTCGGCAGGCTGAGGCGGGAGGATTGCTTGAGCCCAGGAGTTTGAGGTTGCTGTGAGCTAGGCTGACACCACGGCACTCTAGCCTGGGCAACAGAGTGAGACTCTGTCTCAAAAAAAAAGAACTTCCCTAAGCCAGTATGTTTAGCACAGACTTGCAGAATTTAACATCTAACATTTAGGCTGTTCTCTTGATTCTTTACCCCAAGTGTCAGGGGTCTTTGAAGCATATGTCAAACCAAACTAGGATTTTTTTCAAGAACCACATCCAGAATTATGCAATTATATTTATTGAGACTAGCTTTAATTTTTTAAAAACATAAATAAAAATTTGATGTCTACTCTGGGATATTTTATACATCAGAAATTTGGGGTTATACCATTGCCTGTTCCCCCTTCTTTCCTATCAATTCACTCTCAGACTATAGTCTTTACATTGAGAGTCAGTGTGAGAAAGAGCAAGACAAAGGCATTCGTGTCTACAGTTGCCATTTGCTGCTGTTCCATACCATGTATGAGCAAGTGTTCTGTTGCCTTCAAATGCTTTTTTTTATGGAGTCATTCGAGTAAACTTTGAATTGATTTTCCCCAACAGACTTACCCCGAATAGATTTCAGTAGTATAGCTGTGCCTGGCACGTCAAGCCCCCGGCAGCGCCAGCCACCAGCAGCACAGCAGTCCCACTCATCTCCTGGAGAAATAGCTTCATCTCCTCAGGGTTTGGACAACCCGGCCTTGCTCCGAAACATGTTGCTCTCCAACCCACATGAGCTGTCCTTGCTGAAGGAACGCAATCCACCCCTGGCTGAAGCTCTGCTCAGTGGAGACCTTGGTAAGTTTATACATTTGGAAGGCTGTCAAGCTGGCCTGAGTTGCAGCAGTTGTGTCCCAGCAAATGGGAAGAGGCTCAAGCAGCTGGTGGGTTCGACCCACTGTCACATGATTTACTAAACACACCAGTCAGCTGTCTGTGAGAGGTAAATTAGCACCAAAGACCAAGGCTGAGTTAACTTGTCATAGTGATAGGATTTTAGGATTGAAATCCATCTAGACCAGCCCCCTCAGTTTATGTTTTTTTCTCATTGTTTTTAGCAGCGTATAACCCAGATACTGATATTTTGACTTGTCTTAGTTAGATCTTCAATTGAAGAGAGCACCAGCAAGCCAGCTGATCCCGGCTGAAATGTTTTTAGTTGCTGAAAACAGGTCCAGTGCCATCAACCTGTACGGGAAAATGGAACCCCCCCATCCCCCTCCACTCCAAGTTTAAGTGGTAGCAGGGTTGTTGCCAACAGTTTGTTTAGACCTATATTTGAGCCATTCTTTTATAAAACAGAACATTTACTTTTAGTAATCTTTAGAAATAGTTTTCTCTGTAAATTCCTCTCATTTTACTCTTGGGTTTATAAGTTAAATTAGGTTAAAATTTAAGACATGATGAACACTTAATAACTCATTCTTTAATTGGCCATTTTTAAAATTGAGGCAATATTTACCTTACAGAGAAGTGCACAGATTTTAAATGTGTAATTCATTGAGTTTTGAAAAACTTACATGACCCCAGTCAAGATACAGGACAATTCTCTCACTCTAGAAAATTCTGTTGTGTTCCCTTATAGTCAGTTTTCTCCCCATATAGGCTATTTTGATAACCATAGATTAGTTTTGCTTATTTTTGAACTTCATGTATATAGAATCAGAGAGTATGTATTTTCACATGTCAGGCCTCTTTCACTCAATTTAATGTTTTTTAGATCCATTCATGTGCATATCAGTAGTTCATTTGACCATTGTCATGGTTTCTTTAATTTCTTATGTCAGCATAAGAAATTGGCAAAGACCATGGTGATGGCACATTTAAAAGTTTACACATTTAAATGCTCCACTATTTAAGAAATAGCAAAATAGATTCTTGTAGTATCTTGTAGCAAGCAGTGTTTTCTTTATTAATTTTCCTGCCTGTTATCCATCAGGACAAACAAAATATTATAGGTAGACTAACAGTAGTTTACACTTAATTTATCTGGCTTAAGGCAGAGGGTGTTATTTATATAAAGGGAACAAAACTAGAAGGAGAAAAGGGGAGGATTATATAGTGCTCCATTTTGTTTCTAGGTAATAGGATAATGAGGGCAGTGGAAGGGGAAGAGTAAGGACATTTTATCTGCCACGCGGATAGTCATTCCCCACTGATTTAAATTGTAAGTCCTTATCTCTGAGTGGAAACAATATGATGGGTAACTTATTATGAGAATAACAGATTTTTGCAAATTCTTTTTTTACACTGAATTTAAATGAAGAAATAGTCTTGCCTCAGAGAATAGAAAGCAAATGTAATTTCTCTTCCTCTCCTCATCTCTTATAGTTGTATTTTGAGAAGTTGTTTGGTGTGGAAAAGTACTGATGAAGAATGAAAATATGTGGTACTTAAGATTTTTCTCCCTTATTTTTGTAGAGAAATTTACTAGAGTCCTGGTGGAGCAGCAGCAGGACCGAGCCCGGAGAGAGCAAGAAAGGATTCGTCTCTTTTCTGCAGACCCCTTTGACCTTGAAGCTCAGGCAAAGATAGAAGAAGATATAAGGTAATGATCTGTTCATCTAAAGAACAAGACTCAGAGATTCCAGGTTTCCCAAACTGCAGGTCATCTGGCATCTGCTTGGAGGTAGCTTCCTGTTATGCAGTTGAGGAAGTAACCTCAGTCTTTTAGGTTGTTCTTTCCTCTTCCCTTTTCCTCATATTTTGATTCAATATTACAAAAGTATGGGTGTGTAACTTAATGACTTTCTCTTTTCCTAAAATTTTAAGGAAGACTCCTTGACAGAGCATCATTAAAACAGCTCCAGGTAGACAACCCCAGGACTGAGCAGAAGCCTCCATCTGGTGAGACCGAGAGGCTGGTTACTTTATTACATAGGCTAATACGAATCTCTTTCCTTGGACATATTGTGTGAGACCTGATTAAATCCAAGGCTTGAACGTGATTGGATTAGAGACAGCTCTGCGCAAGTGGAACCTTGTAGTCCTGTTTTCCTTTTGCAGTTCTTGTATTGGCCATAGTGGATAAACTGACTGCCAGACACATTTCCAGCTCCAATTTCTATAATGCAAAGGTTCTTACCTGGGGCTACGTTAAAATCACATGAGAAGCTTTTAAAAGTGCAAATGCTTAGGCTCTTCTCCCAAATCCGATGAATCAGAATCTTCAGGCATGGAGCCTAAGCTAATACAATGATGCTAATGCCTGTCTCAGCCTCAGTCACATTACTAGTCACAAGCAAGATACAGTTCAGTCAGTCCCTTTGAATAAAAGCTGCTTTTCCTCCCCTAGATTCAGTTTTTATTGCTAATTGTGAAGGACTTAGTGTAACTACTAACTGTGATAGTACTCAGACTGAGCAGCTTTTTACGCACTGTGTCATGTCATCTTTGGTTGCTTAAATGAAGCTTAACTTGGGCATTATGTTACCCTGTCAGCTTGGAAATCACATATGTTTTTGTTAGTTTCTTATTAATCTAAGTGCATATGAAATCAAAGAAATGTGTATTGTACACCAAAGTCAATTGACAGCCCTAAGCCATTCACTTGTGTTCTTGTTGATTAAGTGTCCCCATTAATTGTATTAGATATTGGTGAATATCTTTGAGAAACATGTCACTAGTTAAATCTGTTCAGAGATACAGGAAGATATTTATGTCCTCTGAATTCGATCACATTGCTGCTATAAGAAAGAACTGATAAAAGTTTTAAGAATAGTTGCATTCAACCCAGGAAGGAGGGGTGAGAAGGCATTATAGGCAAACCATACTACTGAGCTGTTGGAAGAATAGAGGTGAAATGAAGCATGTCCATATGGCTCGTGTTTCTTTCCAGGGGTGTGGTAAAGGAAACAGGGTAATGCATCCATTCTTTTAAAGGAGAAAACCTTGTGCCTCTGAAGAGACTCCCTGAATCGCCACAGTAACTGGTGTTATCTCAGAGGATATTTTGTTGAAAGTTTTTTGGGTTGGAGGGAATGCAAGATTGGATACACAATTAATTTTAGAGTATTTCTAAATGTAATAATGTATAATAGGATAAAAGCTATATAATTATATCAAACGCCTATTAAAGATTTGTTTGGCTTGCTATACCAGTGATTACAGGGTACATGTACACTGAGGTATAATAGCTTTTGTATTTGCCTTACTAAATTAAATGAAGGTGCTTTTAACTTTCTGAGAAGTTTAATATTTTGTTACAGAATGGTTGGTAAAGCATTCAGTCAGTTCAGTTGGGCATTCTTACAAAAAGGACAGACATTATAGTTTAGAGCAGTGGTCAGCAGACTTTTTCAGTAAAAGGCCAGAGAGTAAATATTTTAGGCTTGCAGGCTATACAATCTCTATTGCTCATGTTCAACTCGGTCACCGCCATGTGAAAGCTACCACAAACAATATGTAAATGCATGGTGTCACTGGGTTCCCATAAAAATTTATTTACCCAAACAACAGGCTGCAAGTTGTTTACAATGTATTTTACCCCACATCTTGTACCCTGTTTTGTTATTGTTTCTGTCCTTAGGTAAGTTGCCCAGCTGCTGACCTAGTTTACATTAATGTTGGTAGTATTTGGTAATGTTTTTAAAAGGAAACTGGAAATGAAGACATGAAATGTTGGTGTAAGCAAGAACTCTCTTTTATATGCTTATCTCTGATTTAAGAATTAGATATGTTGAATTTTTGAAGAGATTATTTCATAGGCCAAGTGAATTATGCTACATACGCATGTAGTTTTAAGTGATAGATGCATTTTTCTGAGCATCTGTTCTCATGTTAGCACTGTATATTAGATCCTTTATACCTCTCAACAGCCATGTGATAGAAATTATTATCCTCATTTTACATATTAGAAAACCCAATCCTGGAGACGCAGCAGGTGCAGCATGAGTAGTTGAAATGTCTGTGTACTCAGTTTGCAGACTTTCTTTTTTTGAGAGAGTCTCACTCTGTTGCCTGGGCTAGAGTGCCACGGTGTCAGCCTAGCTCACTGCAACCTCAAACTCCTGGGCTGAAGCGATCCTCCTGCTTCAGCCTCCCTAGTAGCTGGGACTTACAGGCATGTGCCACCATGCCTGACTAATTGTTCTATTTTTAGTAGAGATGGGGTCTAGCTCTTGCTCAGGCTGGTCTTCAACTCCTGACCTCAAGCAATCCTCCCATCTTGGCCTCCCGGAGTGCTAGGATTACAGGTGTGAGCCACCGCGCCCGGCTGCTGCAAACTTTTTTTTGAAGCACGAGGCACGGGAAATGTACGCAGATACCTAGTAAATCCTCAATTAAAATTGCATTTACAAAATTTTAACATTCTACAGGATAAAAAGGGTATGACCCTTGCTCTCCAGTTTATTTTCTTATTTCTAAGCTTATAAAGGGAGCATAATTATTTTATATTAGGTAGTTTTTATGCGTTTAGATTTTTTGCAGCTATGTATCGCATTACCTCCTAATAAATCACCTATTGCAGGATAGGGTACCAATTTCCATGACTCAGTTGCTATAGTTGGGGCAAAAGATACATACAAATTTTTAATATTGTGACTTTGAAACTGATTTCTCTTCATGGAAGTAATGTTTTCAGTATCCCTGATCTTGGTCTCTTACAGGCAACAGAACATCGAGGAAAACATGACGATAGCAATGGAAGAGGCTCCAGAAAGTTTTGGCCAAGTGGTGATGCTTTATATAAACTGCAAAGTGAATGGACATCCTGTGAAAGCCTTCGTCGACTCAGGTGATGTCTCCGTCTTTTGTGTCTTGGTCTCCCTCTCTGACATGCTGACCTCACGCAGAAGGGGAGACTTGAGTGTCCGTTCAGATGGCTGTGCTCCTTTGGACCGCCAACTTAAGCCTAGGAGTTACTGTTTCACTTGACAATCCTCTTATTAGTAATAGGTTTATTTATTTCTTCAATGGTTTTTTAACCAGTTTTGTATTTTGCAGTGTCTCTTTTATCTTCCTAGCTTCCCTTATTTAGTATGCTGAATTTCTGAGATACTTCTGTAAGAAATTTGTATTAAATAGGTTTAGAAGAAGGAGCTGTGTAGATTATAGGTCAAACATAGTTCAAACTGGCCTTTGTGCCAGCACTTTGCCAGGATCTGTGAGGAGTGTAAAACTTAGTACTGGGCATGATTCTTGCCTTAATAGGTAAGGAGATGGAGTTTCCTACTTGAGGAGTCAGGTAATCCTTGCACTAACTGGCACCTTTTCTCTCAGTAACAACTCTTTGCTTTTTATTTATTTATTTATTTTTGTTTGTTTGTTTGTTTGTTTGTTTTTGAGACAGAGTCTTGCTTTGTTGCCCGGGCTAGAGTGAGTGCCGTGGCATCAGCCTAGCTCACAGCAACCTCAAACTCCTGGGCTTAAGTGATCCTTCTGCCTCAGCCTCCCGAGTAGCTGGGACTACAGGCATGCGCCACCATGCCCGGCTAATTTTTTCTATATATATTTTTAGTTGGCCGGATCATTTCTTTCTATTTTTAGTAGAGACGGGGTCTCGCTCTTGCTCAGGCTGGTCTCGAACTCCTGAGCTCAAACAATCCGCCCACCTCGGCCTCCCAAGTGCTAGGATTACAGGCATGAGCCACCTCGCCCGGCCCTCTTTGCTTTTTAGTAAGACCACACTATGTAGCACATTGTGAGTATATGACTGAGTGGTCTCACATGTGTCTTAATTCTGGATATCTCACTCAAGGTGGTAGGATAGGTGAGTTCATAAAGTAGATAAATCCCCTGCTCAAATAATACTTTCCTCCACTTTTTCATTCATGAATACTTGAGCACATGCTAGGTTTCAACTCGTTAAGCGATTGTATCTTAAGATACAAGTATTTCTGGGAGAAGTAAATCTGCTAATTATTCAGTTTAAAAAATATCTACTGAAGCCAGGTGCAGTGGTGTGCACCTGTAGTTCCAGATACTCAGGAGCCTGAGGTGGGAGGATCGTTTGAGTCCAGGAGTTCAAAGCTACAATGTGATATGATTGTGCCTGTGACTAACCACTGCACTCCAGCCAGGGCAACATAGCAAGACCCTGTCTTTTTAAAAAAAAAAAAAAAAAAGGGCCTATTGAGTGCTGTGTGCAGGGCCTTGTGCTGGGGGCTTGTCAGTAAGACTTACTAACTAGAGCTTCAGAGAGCTCCTGTATGAGTGAGAGAGACAAATACATACGAGACCCTATGTAACGCTCAAGAAATAGTGATCCCTTACTGTGTGCCAAGCACCATGCTAGGTGCTTAATATATATCATCTCACTCAATTTTATTTCATCCTCAGAACATTTCTGTGAGCTTTATTCTGTTCCTATTTTACACATAAAGAGGTCACCCTCTACAATCTCTTTTTTACACATAAACTTAGATGTAGAGAGGTGAAGTCACTCTCAGGTATACAGGGTTTGTGAGTGGTGGACCTGGATTCAGCCCCAGATCTGCTTGATTGCAGAACTCTTAACCACTGTGCAAAAATCAGGTGAATGTTGGATAGACCTAAAGACCACATTCCCTCTCTGACTAGAGTGTTCAGGAGTGTCGTCTCAAAATGGGACATTTGAACTGAGTTGCCTCCCTGGGCAGAGGATTTGGGGCTTTGATCTGAGGCTTGGGAAAAGGCAAGAGAGCAGGAGAAAGGGGCCCTTCTCATCCTGAGTTGCTTAATTGTATCAGTGACTAGCTTTGTGGATTAATGTGAGGAGGAAAGAAGCAAAGAAAGAATTGCTTTCGCACATTCCCTTTTCCTTCATTGTCTCTGGGCCTTCTTGAATCTGACCTTCTTCAAATACCAAGAGTAGCTGGATGCAGTGGCTCACAACCATAATCCCAGCACTTTGGGAGGCCGAGGCGGGAGGATCCCTTGAGGCCAGGAGTTCAAGACCAGCACAAGCAACATAGTGAGACCCTTTCTCTACAAAAAATAGAAAAATTAGCTGGGCATGGTGATGCACACCTGTATTCTCAGCTACTCAGGAGGCTGAGGCAGAGGATCACTTGAGCCCAGGAGTTTGAGGTTGCTGTGAGCTATGACTGCACCACTGCACTCCCAGCCTGGGCAACAGAGAGACCCTGTGTCTAAAAAAGAATTTTTTTAAATGTCAAGAGCTTGCAATGCCCTAAAAATGTAGACTGTCTAATGAGTAATAATGAACAGGAAGTGCTGGCATTGAATGAGAGGCAAAGTCATTGGGAAAGGGTGGTCAGTTGGGGAGGAGATGGGTCTTGAGCTGGGCCTTAAAGCATCAGTGGAATTCAGAGAAAGTGAAAGCAGGGGAGGGGCCCCTTTACACAAGGTGAATAAGAGGCAAAGGGGGCACATTCTTCCTGCTAAAGTAGGAGGGGTTAGAGTAGTAAGAATGCAAGGCTAGAAACAGTGGGGCCAGGGTGAGGTGGAATCTGAAGCTGTGGTGATGATGGTTTGAAACTAATAGAGTGGAAACCATTGAGGACTTTTGAGCAGATGAAGAAGTAAGTGATTTTAAGAAGGTGTATTTTAGGAACACTGAAGGCAGACACAGATCTGGAGACTTCTGTCCCCCTCAGGGTCAGAACTATTTATTTCCTTGCTTTAAATTATGTATCCACAAAGTGGTTTGGAAGCCAGAGAAATTTTTCACTTGCCAGGGGATAGGGTGTGAGTGAGGCTGATTGCTAGGGTAGAAAGAGGGTCAGAAATAGAATTTGTGTAGAGCTTATTTACAAGTTTGGGACAGTTCACGAGCCAGAGAGAAGGCTAGAAGAGGAGTCAGAAGTGAACCATGCCAGGTTTTATGGCTGCAAGAAAATAATTCTATAGGTAAAGGTAGAGAAATCCAAAGTGGGAATTATTTGGGGAGAAAGAGCTTTATACCTGTTGGCTTTGAGGTAGAAATGTCTAATACACAGGAATGTGGTACTAGAGTTTGAGGGAGAAATTAGGACTGTGAGTGAAGGTGTCTTGTCTTCTACACAGGCTGACTTTAGCTGAGTATATGTAACTGGGAGAGAAAATAGCTGAAATACCCTTATCTTTAAATGTTGGAGCAGAACATGGGGAGTTAACCTCTAATTGTTTGGGAGACTCCTGGCTCAGTCTCCCAAGTAGTGAGTGGCTGGAACTATAGACGTACACCGCTACACCTGGCTAATTTTTTAAAAAATTTTATGTAGAGACAGGGTCTTGCTGTTGCACAGGCTGTATTTGAACTCCTGGCCTCAAGCAGTTCTCCCAACTTTGGCCTCCCAAACTGGTAGGATTGTAGGCATGAGCCACCACACCTGGTGAGCATATATGTATTTTTTAACTAGTAAACTATTGTGTCCCAAAGTTTGAAGTAAAAATAACTTGGTAAATTGCTCAGAGATACTGAGTATAAACTGCTGAGTGTAGTGTTTAATTTAGCATTGCTATCTAGACATGGTGGTCATGATTTGAACTTTTAGGAGGTCTTTGCAGGTAGTTTTGCATTTACTGGCAAAGTTTTAAACTATCACTTAATTATTACATTACAACAAAATATTCTTTCCCTCAGTGTCAAGTTTCCATAGTATGTTTCAGATTCCATTGTGTAACTGAAAATTGAGTAAGTGAGCAGGACACTTGGTAGGTAGGATTGATTTTTACAGAGATAAAAGCCTAGGCATATATTAATACCTAACTTTTTGCCTTATTATTGCTGTATTTTGAGTCTTGCCACAAGGGTGGATTTTGTTTTTATTATCTGATGTCTCTCTCCCTCTCCAGGTGCCCAGATGACTATTATGAGCCAAGCTTGTGCAGAAAGGTGTAATATAATGAGACTGGTGGACCGTCGGTGGGCAGGGATTGCCAAAGGAGTGGGTACCCAGAAGATTATTGGAAGGGTACATCTAGGTGAGCAAAAGGCACTGGGAGTTGCTGTCTTTTCATAGGGTATTTGTAGGGTAGTCGGTTTGTAAGGTTTTAGAGGTTTTTTTGTTTTGTTTTGTTTTTTAATTTCTTTTGTGTGGATACATCTGATCCAATAAATCACATTCCTAGAAATTTTAAATCCTGTATTCTATCCAAGATATACATGCTTTTGCTGGTTAAAAAAACTAGCCTCCTACGCACTTCTCTTTCCTGTTCCTCAGAGATAATCCCTTTCAGTTATTTTAGCTGATTTCTTTTGGTACTCACCTCTGTTTCCAAATAACATGTGTATATTTCTGTTTATTTTTGTGACTGTGTAAATGATTTTGAGAGCTTGAGTCATCTAATTGAATATGATGACTTTTCTTTCATGTCTAGTATTCTTTTACAATGAATAATCGTCCTTTTTTTGTCATTTGGTTTGTTATGTACTGTTCATCCCCATACACTTCCCTGCTTATGTAAATCTACTTTAAACAGGTGCAGGCACATCAGGTATTGCATATGTTTCATTTTATTGAAGACACTTCTTCCCAAGCCTAGACTGCTGGTTCCAGGACTGCTTCACATTTGTTGTTCTGAAACCTTTCTTGAATCCTGAGGAAGAAATCCTGAAGATTCCTTTCTCTTCTGTCTTGTGATGGATTACCTGAATCCCTGTCTTCCCGTGTTTTGTCTGGCTCTTCAGTTTATTGGTGTGCCTCTTGCCATAACTTCCTGAGAAAACGTGTGTGGGAGTAAGTGGAGACCTTAAGTACCAGAACAAGTCTTTTTTCCCCACATTGTGCTGGTCTAACTAGGTTGGAAATTATTTTCCTTCACAATTTTGAGGTATTGCCCCTTAGTCTTTTCACTGTCAGTGTCCCTATAGAGAAGCTAGATGCTATTCTGATTCGTGATCCTTTATGTGAAAGATTTTTTTTTCTTCTTCGAAGCTTGTAGATCTTCTCTTTGACCTCAGTGTTTAGAAATTTTGTAGAGATGTACTTGACTGTAGATCTCTTTTCATCTACTGTACTGGGTACTTGATAACCTTTTCAATCTGGAAACTCATGTCCTTCAGTTCTGGGGACTTTCCTGGAATTATTCTGATGATGATTTTCTTCCCTTCTAGAATGTCTGCTATCCAGATAGGATAATCAGTCTTCCATCCTGGACTTGTCCTATAGTTTTCTTTTCTTTCTTTCATTGTGTTGTGGTTTTTTTTGTGTGGGATTTCCTCGACTTTGTCTTCCAACCTTTCTGTTACTTTTGCATTTGTGTTTTATTTTAGATGGTTTTCATATTCTTGGATTCTGCTCATATTAAAGAGTGGGACACCAAAAGGCTGTTTGGAAGGTGACCTGGGTGGGCAGCCATGGCCCCTGTGGTCTTCACTATAGGGTGGTCTGGAAGTTGGCAGGGAGAAAAGGGCTGGAGTCTCAGTAGACTTTGACTTAATTCATCCCCCTGGTTTTTAGTCACATACTCATTGTTCTGTCCCTGTCTTCCTCCATGCCCATCTTGTTAAGAGTGCCTCTGTTTCACCCTCTCCAGAAAATAAACCTCTAGTCTGCTGCTGGGGTGAAGGGTCACCTGGCTGAGCAGAGTGCAGGAGGGAACGCCCCAAGGTCTAACTGTGCCTATACAGACTTCCAACCAGCCTTCCTGCTTTGGGCCCACCTCTACTCCTATTTGCAGAGGTACTTGTGATCAATTCCTAAGCCTTGTAGGAGTTGTGTGATGTAAATTGGGTTGCTGTCAGTTTTCCTCATTGTCATCTGCTTTTTAGTTCCAAAATTTTGTTTCTGTTATCTCTTCCATTGTATTTGGCCTTAGGAATTTATGCTTTAAAAAAAACCCAAAAACTTTTTTCCTAATTTTTTAGGAGTAAATGTAGATAAATGTGTGTGTTCAGTCCTTCATCTCTAATCAGAACTGTTCTTTTTTTTTTTCTTTCTTTTGCTATCCATTTAATAGATGCTCATTGTAGAGAACTTTGAATGTATTGAAGTGTGAGAAGCAGCAAAAAAAAAAAAAAATTCTCTTAAATCCCTTAAGTAAGAATCAACCACCAGTATCATTTGGGTATATCTCCTTCTGGTCTTTTTTCCATGCATTTTTTTATGATAAAAGGTGGTCATATTTTACAGAGTTCCTGGGTAAAAAAAAAAAAAGGTGGTCATATAATGTATAACATTTTATACTCTGCTTTAAGAAAAAGTAATAACATTTTCCTAATGTCACTATGAATTTCATAGGTATTATTTACATAAATGTATAGCATTGTTTTATATGGGTTTAATGATCAACTTTTGGGGTATGTTTCCCCCCCCCCCCAAATTTTGTCATTATTACATGGCGGTATAGTTTTATGCACATTTTGATTTTTTTTTTCTCAGTCAAGATTCCTATAAGTGAAACTACTGAATCAAAAGTTATGAATACTTTTAAGGCTCTTAATATATTGCCAACTAGTACCAGTCTGGTTTATCCAGCACTGAATGAACATTCATCTTTTTTTTTTTTTTTTTTTTTGAGACAGAGTCCCACTTTGTTGCCTGGGCTAGAGTGCCGTGGCATCAGCCTAGCTGACACCAACCTCAAACTCCTGGGCTCAAGCAATCCTACAGGCATGCACCACCATGCCCGGCTAATTTTATATATGTTTTTTTTTTTGTTTTGTTTTGTTTTTTAGTTGTCCAGCTAATTTCTTTCTATTTTCTTAGTAGAGACAGGGTCTTGCTCTTCCTCAGGCTGGTCTCGAATTCCTGAGCTCAAAACGATCCGCCCGCCTCAGCCTCCCAGAATGTTAGGATTATAGGTGTGAGCCACCACACCCGGCCAACACTCATCTTAATATCTAATACTATTAAGTAATACTAGTTCTCCCCCTTAAATTTATAAATAAAAAAGTGGTTTCTTACTGTTGTGAGTTTTCTTTCACTGCAAATGATAGTTTTTCTACTCATTTGCCTTTTCTTTCCTTCTTTTGAAATACATTTATATATTTATTGGGGTATTGTGTTTCTTTTATGATTTGTGTAGCATAAGGATAGTTTAAATACCTTATTCTTGCACCTTCCTAAAGCACAGTAGGACTGAGTTGGGGAGGAATACCACAAACTGATTGGTTAAGAGGTTGAGGGGGGAGGATCCCTTGAGTCCAGGAGTTTGAGGCTGCAGTGAGCTATGATGATGCCTCTGCACTCTAGCTTGGGTGACAGAGTGGCAAGACCCCATCTCTCTCTCTCTCTTTTTTTTTTTTTAACAAAAAACTTTTCATCAAAAAAAAACATCACAAAGAAAGTGCATGAACACCAACTAGGAAAGAACTTTAGGAACACATATAACAAAGGATTTGTATTCTAAATACATACATATGTGTGCCTATCTTCTAACTCAGTAAGACAGACAATATAAAAATTTACAGGCCGGGCACGGTGGCTCACGCCTGTAATCCTAGCCCTCTTGGGAGGCCGAGGTGGGTGGATCGCTCGAGGTCAGGAGTTGGAGACCAGCCTCAGCAAGAGTGAGACCCCCGTCTCTACTAAAAATAGAAAGAAATTATCTGGCCAACTAAAAATGTATATAGAAAAATATTAGCCGGGCATGGTGGCACATGCCTGTAGTCCCAGCTACTCGGGAGGCTGAGGCAGGAGGATCGCTCAAGCCCAGGAGTTTGAGGTTGCTGTGAGCTAGGCTGACGCCACGGCACTCACTCTAGCCCGGGCAACAGAGTGAGACTCTGTCTCAAAAAAAAAAAAAAATTTACAGAAACACTTGAACAAGCACTTGAGAAAATCCAGATGGTTATTAAGTACATGAAAATTTCCTTAACCTCATTAATCAGGGAAATACAAAATTACTTATCGGATTAGCAAAGATTTAAAATCTAATATTAAGCCTTCATTGACTTTTTTTTTGAAACAGAGTCTTGCTTTGTTGCCCTGGGTAAAATGCAGTGGCAGCATCGTAGCTAACTGCAACATCCAACTTCTAGGCTCGAGCAATTCTCCCGCCTTTCAGCCTCCGGAGTAGCTGGGACTGTAGACATGTACCACCACACCCGACCCCTTCACTGACTTTTAAGCTGATCATTGGTCTTAGATTTTCATACTTAACCCATCTGTTTGCATGCTTTGCCTTGGCTTTGATTGATTGTAGGAAGCAAGGTACTGAATGATAGGTACATTTCCAAAGCTTGTCTGGGGCTTATGAAGAAAACATCAGTAACCTTTTGTCTTCTTTATGTGCTTTAGCTCAGGTTCAAATTGAAGGAGATTTCTTGGCGTGTTCCTTCTCTATACTTGAGGAACAGCCCATGGACATGCTTCTCGGACTGGACATGCTTAAACGGCATCAGGTAATTAAGAGATTCACTTTTCCTTTTGCATCTGCTTTTTGTACTTCGATTATATTATCATATCATTTCTGTTGGTTATGTATACTGGAAAACCAAGAAGCCTGACTTTTTAAACCTGGAAATGTCTTTAATCGATTATGTTGTAATGCATGGGTTGAAATGATGTATTAGTTAAAATAGAATCGGTTTTTGTGAGATCTTCTGTGAATCTGTTTAATCTTATCGTGTGTTTTCAGATTATAATGGGCAATTTGGTTCCCTTGTTTTAAGGTTCTGATTAGAACTGGTAAGAGTCTCATAGTAGTTTTTTCATGATTTACTGTAAGTTCAGTAAATCTTTAGTATTTTTAGATGCTTGTCAAATAGTACTTGGAAAGAAGACTTTCAAGATTAAGGAAGGAGAGCCAGGTGTGGTGGCACTTGCCTGTAATCCCAGCTGTTAATACTTGGGAGGCTGATGCTGGAGGATCACTTGAGCCCAGGAGTTTGAGACCAGTCTGGGCAACATATTGAGCCCCCCATCTCTGAAACTAAAAAATTAAAAGAAAAGATTAAGGAAAGTATACCTATGATGTTGGGATTGAAAATGTTTATTTAGTATAGGGAGAATAAAATATATGTAAATGTATGTATTTTAATCAGGGCTATTCTCATTATCAGGAAGTATTATACTGTTTTTGTTTTGAGACAGAGTCTCACCCTGGGTAGAGTGCAGTGGCATCATTATAGCTTACTGCAACCTCAAACTCCTGGGCTCAAGCGATCCTCCTGCCTCACCCTCCCAAGTAGCTGGGACTACAGGCACACACTGCAACGCCTGGCTAATTTTTCTATTTCTTTAGTAGAGATAGGGTCTCACTCTTGCTCAGGCTGATCTTGAACTCCTGACCTCAAGCAGTCCTCCTGCCTTGGCCTCTCAGAGTGCTTGGATTACAGGTGTGAGCCACCTGGCCCTGCTGAGAATAATATATTGCTTTGTGTTGATATTTAGATTTCTACTCTGAAGCCCAATAATTTAAGATATACCACTCTCATTGAAGAAGCAGTTGGTGTCCACTGGGTAATAAAAATTTTTCATGGTAGGCTTTTATAGGTAGTAAATATTTCTGTGTCACTATTTTTTAAAATATTAAATTCTTATAAAAGAAGATGCATTATATTGATAATAAGATACAACATTCTAAATAGAAGGAATGAGTGAATGTGTGTGTAAATAAAGCCTAATTTATCACCTTGTTACTATTTTTCAGTCATGGCATAGACCGGCAGTCTCCAGCTTTATGGATATAAATCATAGGTGTACAACCGTTCTATGTTAAGTGGTTGTAAAAATATACAGAAAGCAAGGATAGCATCTAAGTATGAAATAAAAGACACTTTTATAGAGATCGCCTTGCACATCCACTATTGAGACTGTTGGTTTGGAATTTAAATAAAAGCTGTATTTTATTGTGATAAGTGAAAGAAGCAAAATATAAGACTGTATGGCCTTGATTTTATAAGAAGTCGTTTGTATGTCCTTAAAGGTGGGGCTGCTAATCATGTGTGGCACTGTCCCAGATTTTGTGCAGTGAACATGTATTATTACATTTATAATCAGAAATGAACAAATTTTTTTTTTTTTTTTTGAGACAGAGTCTCACTCTGGTGCCTGGGCTAGAGTGCCGTGGCATCTGCCTAACTCACAGCAACCTCAAACTCCTGGGCTCAAGCGATCCTTCTGCCTCAGCCTCCCATGTAGCTGGGACTACAGGCATGCGCCACCATGTCCAGCTAATTTTTTCTCTATATTTTTAGTTGTCCAGCTAATTTCTTTCTATTTTTAGTAGAGACGGGCGTCTCACTCTTGGTCAGGCTGGTCTCGAACTCCTGACCTTGAGCCATCATCCCACCTCAGCCTCCCAGAGTGCTAGGATTACAGGTGTGAGCCACCGTGCCCGGCCAGATTTTTTTTAAAGATAAATAAATGTAAACTATATCCTGTAAAAATTATTTTCCTGTGAACTTTGAGTATTAAAAAAAAATTGTAAATTAACAGTATCGTCAGTTAAAGGTTAAATACTTCAAGATAAACTAGTTTTTGTGCACCTCTCTGTCCTTGTCAGCGTTGTTCTTTGTGTTTGGGGTTTTATTTTTATTTTCAATTTTTTTTTAGAGATAGAGTCTTCCCCCATCACCCAGGCTGGAGTGCAGTGGCCTGATCATAGCTCACTGTAACCTCAAATTCCTGGTCTCAAGTGATCCTCCCACCTCAGCCTCCCCAAGTGCTGGGATTATATGCGTGAGCCACCACACCAGCCTGAATGGAGTTTTAAATTTGGGATCATAATCTTTCTTCATGATGTTTTATCTACTATCACCATTCTTTGTTTTCCTCCTTCTAAGTGTTCCATTGACCTCAAGAAAAATGTACTCGTGATCGGCACTACAGGCTCACAAACCACCTTCCTTCCTGAGGGGGAGCTACCAGAATGTGCCCGGCTGGCATATGGGGCTGGGGCCAATCGAGAGGATGTGCGGCCAGAGGAGATTGCAGACCAAGAATTAGCTGAGGCCCTTCGAAAGTCAGCAGAGGATGCAGGTATTTGGAATGGCCTAGCTCTTGAATAATACTTGCTTGGTGGGTGAGTGGGGACATGCAAGCTTCAGGGGGATAGTGACCTTTCCAGTTTGTAATCAGTCTCATTGTCCTGTAGTCGTAGATGTATTCATTGTTTGTCTTCTTACTTCCTCCTTCCTATCTCTTGATATAGTAAAGAAAAACTCCATGTTTCTACAAATCAAGAAACAAAAGTCCATTGTTATGTGTAAGATAGATTGGGGCATTATTTGCCCAGACTTTTTTTCTTTTTTTGTAGAGATGGGGTCTCTCTTCTTAGGCTGGTCTTGAACTCCTGAGCTCAAGGGATCCTCCCACCTCCGCCTCCCAGAGTGCTGGGATTACAGGCGTGAGCCACCATGCCTGGCCAGCCTAGACATATTTTGGTAGCTTCCTAAAATATCTTGTGCTGTTTTTTTCCCTAAAGAATGTTATAACAGTATAGCAAACACTAACTTTTGAGGTCAGTCATATTTCCCTGAAAATTTCTTTTCTTAGGCCTGTTTATTTTGAAGGATAGTATTGCTACTGTAACTGAGCAGCCCCAAGTTTAAAAATATTTACTGAAATTGCTGCCACCAAAGACAGAACCAACAGTAAGAAGCATAATTGAACATTAATCAAAATGTAGTGTTTTATGCTCTGAAGCTGTGATCACAGTAGTGTCATCAGGCCATAATAGGACAGTATGTACCCAGGCATGGTGGCTCACACCTGGGATGTATTTTCTAGAAGCTGAAAAGAATTAACTTTTAACGGCTGGGCGCAGTAGCTCACACCTGTAATCCTACCACTCTGGGAGGCCAAGGCAGGAGGATCTCTTGAAGTCAGGAGTTTGAGACCAGCCTGAGCAAGAGTGAGACCCGGTCTCTATTAAAAATAGAAAAAAAAACCAGCTAGGCATGCTGGTGCACGCCTGTCGTCCCAAGTACTCGGTAGGCTAAGACAGGAGGATCACTTGAGCCCAGGAGTTTGAGGTTGCTGTGAGCTAGGCTGATGCCACGGCACTGTAGCCCGGTCAATAGAGTGGGACTGTGTCTCAAAAAAAAGAATTGTTTTAAGTTTGGGTTATTTTAAAATCTTGAGCTGCAGTTATTCATCAGAATGACTAATATCACACATTGCTTTTTCTAGTACATTAAAATGTTTTAAGAGTTACGGGTTCAGGGAATAGCTTTCTTCTAAAGAGAGAAGAGGTATGAACTTTAAAAATAAGCCAGGTTTGGCCAGGTGCGGTGGCTCATGCCTGTAATCCTAGCACTCTGGGAGGCCGAGACGGGTGGATCGTTTGAGCTCAGGAGTTCAAGACCAGCCTAAGCAAGAGCAAGACCCCCGTCTCTACTATTAAAAAAAAAAAAATAGGAAAGAAATTAGCTGGACATCTAAAAATATATATAGAAAAAATTAGCCAGGCATGGTGCCGCATGCCTGTAGTCCCAGCTACTTGGGAAGCTGAGGCAGAAGGATTGCTTAAGCCCAGGAGTTTGAGGTTGCTGTGAGCTACGCTGACGCCATAGCACTCTAGCCCAGGCAACAGAGTGAGACTCTGTCTCAAAAAAAAAAAAAAAAAAAAGGCCAGGTTTTGCCACTGTTTTACGGGAGAACATTGAGATGCCCAACCTTGAGCTTCTTTAAAATGAGCATGGGTAACAGATGGAGTTTTCCAAAGTGACCTTGTTTAGAATATACTCCAGCACCTTTTAGCTCAGTTTTACATACAAAGTACAGTTTTGGTGGCGACAAGTATTTTGTAGGAAGGGGAGAATTTTGAACAACCAGACAGGAAGAGACTAATTTTAATAGTTTTAATCTTCTCAGCAAGGTAAGCTTGAATGAGTTTGACACACCCACTTACAACATTTTGCGTTTTGGGGGGTAATTTGTTATCTTAGTCATAATACAGTGTGTTAATATGAGACTATATTACCATTTCGTGAAATGTCTTTTTTTTTTTAACCTCTACAGTTTTGCTGCTATTATTTAAGACATGTTAGCTGATGATAGCAGTGTTTTCTAACCTACTAATAACAGTTACCCTCTTTGGGTAATTACCTTATTTCAATTAAAATTTTAGTGGATTAAAAGAGATACACTGATGTGTTCAGGCTCAGTGAAGGGGCTGTACCAATTTCAAAGGATTAAAAGGAAATGGCTTTTTACCCATGTAACCTTCCGTTCCTAATGTATATGGTTTATGTTAATTTTTGGAATGTTTAAATAGTTAAATAATTTTACAGCATCAGGTCCTGTTTGTTTAGAATATTGACTTTCCTGGTATCATCAAAATCAAAACTCGGGACATAGTAGGTGAAAGTATTTTGTTTAAAGCTGTTTTTTTGGTAGATGCTTTACACCAAAGTATCTTTATCTTTTCTATTAATTGAAAAATAATTCAGAGTAGAAGCTATATCTGATATGTTATCTAAAAACTGAGTAAAAGGTAAAGAAGGTGAGGGTAGAATTTAACCAGGTTTGGTTTGTTTTCTTCTAAAAATTAATCTCAACTGAGAAAGAACTTTGGAAAGTGACTGTTATATGTGTTGACTCACCTTTACTCCATAAGAAGATTTTTTTTATCATGTATTAATAATTCCATCTAATAGATTTACTTTTTTCACCTGTCTCACGTTTGCCCATCAATCCTCTGTGTATGTGTAAAATTAATTTCTTTCCAAGTTATATTAAAAATCTGTTGAAAGTGATACATTGCTTTGTGTATTGTGAGAGAATTAAAGCAATCAACAAATCTTTTGGATGTCCAAACTACAGAAACTTTCCCCAGCTTTCACTCTACCAGTTCCTGATTTTAAAGATGGCAAGGAATGGAGACTATAACCCTGCATGCTGTGTGGTTTGCATTGTTAACCCAAGTTTGCTTGTCTGTTTCCTAATTCAAACAGAGCGTCAGAAGCCATGATGCATGTAGTGTGTGTGTACTGCAGCTGGAGTGGGCCCCAGACCAGGTATTTATAGACACCACGTTAAGCCTTCCATCCAGTTGTCATCTGTGGTCTGAAAGTCTCTGTATCTGCAGCAGTTTTAGAAGTTAGCTTCTGTCATTCACCATTTAACCTTGTTTAATCTGGTTACAACTAGCCTGTATATACGTTTCTATGTTGGCATGCATACATACATGTGTAAGTATAAATTCCTGTTTAAAATTTTATCAATTATTAGAACAATGCAAGGGTGAAAAAAATCCCAGTAGAAACAGCGTCCATTATACCTACCACATCTGACTATCATGAATGTCAAATCAAGAATATTGGTCTCG
>CM052444.1:98644471-98678969 GCA_028533085.1 Varecia variegata | reverse complement strand
ATGTTGAGCCAGATTTTTTTTAAGAGATTTTTTTCGGCCAAAGTAATTTATGATCTCTTGTCTGATGAATTTGTCTCTTCTATTTGTTAAAATTTGGGCCTTTTTAAATGTATTGGCAGTATGTGCATACAAAGCTTTTTATTCTCATTACGATGATGTATTCTGGAATAAAATGGATGGTTTTGTTCATAGCATACCATTTTAGAATGAGAGTGAATGCTTTGGAAAGCAGAAGCCATGAGAAAAATCCCACCACCTATGCAGCTAAAAACAGATCAACTCCACACCGTAACTGTGTCTGTGCTGTCAGCAAGGTATGGCTTGTTGACTCAATTGTCAATTTAGAAACTTGACCACGTAGTTTGGTGTTTGGAATTATACCCAGTGCTCTGTGTATTATGATTCATCAATTATAACAGGAAATTGAAGAATAATTGAATAATATCTCCTAGAGTGGTATGTTTTTATTTGTGTGCTTAGGATTTGGCATTTTAATAGGGTGAGTGGGAGGGCTTAAAACTTGAGCTACTTTGTGCATTACAGGCTTCTGCGTGGATTGCCAAATACATGTACTACATTGGGTGGGACATTGGGGGGGAATTAGCATTAGAGTGAAACATGGTGCTACCCGGATTAAAGAAGAAAAACAAGAAAAACCAACCATAATTCCATTTGCAGATGTCAAGAACTGTGAGAGAAAAACAATGGCCTAAACACTGGAATTTACTAGAGATTGGGTTTGCTAGCATCTCACTGATAACACCTCAACCCTTAATGACTAATGATGAACTTCAGTTCAGCTAATGGGTTGATTGCCAGCAGTTTATTTCCTTTCAAAACTCATCTTCTACTAGGAAATTCTTCAGAAGCTCAATTTGAGCTGTGATCTGAGTGAAATACTCTGAAGTATGATAACCTTGTCACTGGTTCATCTTGGTGCTTGGAATGGTCAGTCTATTTGGTGAGTGTCCTTAATAGCAGTGGAAATAGTAATTGCAATTTCTGACTAAGTGGCCTTGGTAGAGTTTTCCATCCCTTTCTTTTCTCAGGAGTTTCTTTTTTAAGCAAGACTCATCATATTTGTTTACCATGTCAAGTTAGAGTGGGGCATAATATATAGATGTATTTATTGTGGCCTTTTTTTTTTTAATATAAGGACTAGCCCTTGGAAATCCTTGTCCTGTGGGCCCCACTGTGCAATAATCCTACTGGATAGGTTTTAGGTAATTCTTTCCTGGAATATAAACTGTTAGGTACCTAGCAGGAATCTGAAATCTTGGTTTTATTGAAAAGAATTTTGAGAATGATAATTTCTTATTCCAGGTTATAGTTTATAACATGTTTGAAACAAATTTTGAAAGAGTGATTTCTCAACTTAGTATTAAATGATTTTTTCTTAAGTCTGACTCTTTGAAAGCTTGTCCTTTCTATTAAATTTCAAGTCATTGAGCACAATCAAAATGGAGGCTCATCTCAGGAGTTTTTGAAATTTTAATTTAGAGATATTTTTCTTCTACCCTATCCCAGCCTCTTTTTGCTATGATGTTTGTGTTCTGTAAGACTTTAGTGACGTGGTGGCAAGCCATGGATTCATCATGATCCTTTAAGAAGTTAGGACATGGTTGAGGTTGACGGAAGGAGTTTAGTTTACTGCTTTCCAGAGGGCACTCAGAACAGCAGGTTAGCCAGGTTGTCTTTAAGATGTTCTTTTAGACAATCACTTCTTATAGACACTTTTGCCTGCCCTACACCAAAGATGTAAAATGCACTAGGAAACTGCTTATAGGATTCTGTCAACTGACTCTTAGAGCTGTGATTGTAATTAAGTAGTTGATACTATGATTGAAGCAAAATCTAGTAGCAATGCAATGGGGCCCTATATTTGCTTTATGAGTGGTGGTTTGGAATGTATTCTAAGCTTATAAATCTTTGGAACCCTGGGGTGGGCTAGGTTGGGGTGCGGGAACTTATTAATGACAATAGACTCCTCCCAAAAGGCCTTCTGTGTAAAGCTGGGCCTTGCAGTTTTCTGTGTGAGCAAAACATACTTTGGCACACTGTTCTGCAGCATGGCCACTGAACTTTTACAATGTGGAGATTTGGGAAACAGTCCCAGGTGGAATATATAATAACAGTCTGGAAAAGATTTCATTGCAATAGCTTTTGATATATGTATATTTATTTTTAGGAGAAAATTGAATAGATCTATAGTTGTACATGTATTCTTCTTAGGAATACTTTGAATGAGCTTAATCCACTTGCTAAATATCTATATCCCTGTTCCTTTTTGTCTTTTTTTTTTTTTTTTTTTTTTCCTTTTTAAGGATGGGTTCTCATTCTCACTGTGTTGCCCAGGCTGAACTCAAACTTCTGGCCTCACAGTGTGCTACAGCACCCATCTCTCACCATTATTATTTTCATAATTGCTTTTGATTTTTAAAATCTTGTCCATTTGTATAAAATTGTTAACACCATTAGGATTTGGGGTAACTTAAATTTAGCAGTTCTAGAATGAGAAGGGTAGTAAGAAATATTACACTAGTAAACCTTCATTGTCAATTTTTCAATATTTAACACCTTAAGAGCTCCAGAAGTGCAGAAATTAGGTTAACTTGTAAAAATAAGATCAAATCATTGTTAATGCCTGTGGTTGCCAACAGAACTGATAACAGCCAGCCATAACCAGTAATGGGCAGCTTTACTGGACAGCTCCTTTACCATAACCAGGTAGTGGGCAGTTTTGTGGTCAGCACTTGCCTCCAAGGGTGGTCTCTGTTTATTCACCAAAGAGAGATTTTCCTATAGAACTTGTGTCATTTTCCATTAAGTTGGTTCCTAGGCAGAAAGATGTGTGCTTGGTTAACCAGACAGTGGCTATACCTAGGCTATAGATTTTGCTCATTGACACTGTTAAAAAGGACTCTTTGCAGGCAGCCAACAGTCTTCATTCCACAGTTTGGGCTTTAGCTATTAACACGTAAAGATAACCAGTTGCTTGGCAGAGGAAGCTGGGTAGATGGTGAGTGCATGTGTTAACACTGTCCTGCCTTGCACCTCACAACACTTTCTAGAGCTCCTTGTCTCCTGATGTACTGAAGGAGACACACCCCCATATATTTTTTTCCCAAAGCCTTTCTCTAGCAAAAGGGCACATAGAAATGGAATATGAGGCTTTGTGTCACTGATTTTATGATAACCAATGGAACCCGCCTGTTCTTCCCTTACCACAGCTTTCTATCTCCAGTGAAAGCCATAAAGATTTAGTTTAACTTTGTAGCTCGTGTCTATATATACAGGTATAAGCTATCATATACATATGGTGATTGACAAATATCTTACAGTTAATTTTATATAGATTAAAAACCGAGCAATTTTTGTATCTATAGACATACTCTTCACTTACGGTGGCTTTTATCCCACCGTGTATATAGCAAACAGCCATGCGAATCACTGGCCAGAAAAGTTGTGGCGCATTCTGATTGCCTTTTCCTACCTGTTTGCCACCTGTGCTGAGGGTGTGCAGGGTAATTGAACTGCTGCACGTTTCAAATTTGTTACCACTGGCTATGCGTCTCAAAAGAAGCTGACTGGATTATGCATTCTGCTGTTCATTAGCACAAATAATCACCAAAAAGCCAAATTTCTGTTTTGAATTTGGTGAGTTAGTGTAGTCTGTGGCTGAACTAGAGAGACAAAGTTAGCAAGAGCTTCCCTTCCTAGAAGACAAATGTTACCTTTCATGTTAGGAATTCTATAAAAAATAAAATTGCTTTTTCTTCCTGAGAATTAATGCCAATTCCTGATAAAAAGGCTAATAAATTAAAAGCCTGTCCTTGGGAGCTGGAAATGTAAAATCATGGTTCAATTTTTCTGCTTTAGTGGTCCCTCAGGTTTTACTAGGAGTTCATTGAATAAACTAAGGAATTTAGGGGTGAACCTTTGATGTACTTGATTTTCTTTTGTGCCTTAGTTTCTCTGAATAGCAGAGGCATCAAATTTTGGTGGGGAGTAAAAATGGGGTGTTAGGGGAAAGGTCTGAAGATAGCCCTCCTGTAGATAGAGGGCATACTTAAAGTGGCCCTAAGGCTTACCTTTTTTGAGTTGATTCAGAGTTACCCACTCAAATCACTAGATTTCCCCAGATAGGATTAAAATACGGATTTTGAGCCTGAGCAACATAACAAGACACTGTCTCCATAAAAAAAAATTGAAAAACTAGCTGGGTGTGTGCTGCGTGCCTGTAGTCCCAGCCACGTGGGAGGCTGAGTCAGGAGGATCTCTTGAGCCGAGGAGTTTGAGGCTACAGTGAGCAATGATGCCACTGCACTCTAGCCCAGGTGACGGAGGGAGACTATCTCCTAAAAAATATATATAACTTTTTGCATTACATGTACCAAAAACTTTTTAGCTGTTATGTTCTTTGTTGTACTATCAGTGTGTTGGTTAATGGAGAGAAAAGTTCAAGAAAATCTTATATATTTGAAAGGAAATTGATACTTTCTTGAAGCCTATGCAATATGCATCTTTGAACAAGAATTCTTAGTACTCTGACTCATTCATGAAACAATGAGTGCCTGTGTGCCAGGCACGGGTGAACTCTGGGGATCTGGGGGTGACTAAAACATACTGGAACCCTGCCCTTACGAAGCTTGCAGTCTAGTGGGGAGACATGAAACATTTTAGCTTCCAAAGCAAGATCTATTTTTGCTTATTAGCATGCTTTTATTTAGAAAGTCATTAGAATTACTTGGTTTCATTTCAGAGCAGACTGGGAAAATCAGGCTCACGATGGAATTAGATGCTATGAACTTGAAACATCTCTTAAAAAATCTGTTTTTAAAAAAGTGGAATCAGAAACCAACAAAAAATGTAACATTTGATAGATCAGGTATTGAGAAATAATGCTGGGGGAGGAGGGAATGGGCAGGATAGAAGGGCAACAGGTAAATGGAAGATGACCCTAAAATGTACCAGTGACAGCCTTTCCTTCCATCGGGACCTCCTTGCGTGCAGGGTGTGTGCTGCAGCATTTTCCTTGCACCTCTGTGAGCACGGCTGCTCAGTACTGGCCATCTGGGCTAACGGGACTTCAGCAGAGGGTTCTGTAGGATGTGCTATTTTAAAGCAGCTGTGTGCGGCATGTGAAAATGGGAATCTAGAGCAGAAAATGTAGCAAGCAGTGGCGTTGGGATTGGGTGGTAGGCAGGATTGATTTACAGGATTCAGGGCTCTACTAAGTCTGTCCATAGGACAGGTCTGCCAAAGGGACAGTCTAACCCATTTAAAATGCCACAATAGATGTCATCTTGAAGCATACAGACAGAATTTCTGGATCTTAACTAGTGACTTCTGAGGCTTACAGTTAGAAAACTTGCACAAAGGTTTATCAGTTATATATTGGTGATTGATAATCTGGACGTGGGGTCTGTAGAACAGGAAAGGGTACAGTTGGTAAGTTTTTAGAGCACCATCCTATGGAATGAAATCTGCAAAGAAAACAATTCAAGGGCGTAAGGGTTAGAGAATGTTTCTTTTACCTAAAATTAAACTATAGAAGATCAGGGATGTGGGGGTACGGAATGTAAACTTCAGATAATTTAAACAGAACTATATTTCTTTAAATATGTTTGGTAAGGTTTTCATTAGCTAATTTGGGGAGGGAGCATGGTAGGGTATTTCTAATGGGAAACTTTTGTTTACAAGAGTTTGTTTTACATGCAACCCTGAATGAATGTGGTGTAAAAGTAGAGCTGTATTTCCTGCCAGAAGCAGTCAGATCAGTCTGTTTCCAGATTCCTTCTGTGAGTACCTGATGCAGACGAGACTCTTTCCTTTCTTGAAGGCCCCACAGCTTTCTGAGTTTGCCACCCATCTGAAACCTTCTCATTTGATTAGGTTTCCATTCTCTATGCCCCTGATCATCCTTTTGAAGTAGTTCTGGTCATATACCCAGAGCAATTCAACATATTGAGTTGCTTTTTTTCCCCACTGTGTACCTTTCAGTGAAAATTGATTTGCTTGTTTTTATTTCAAATCTCTTCTTAGCAAGTTGGGCTAATGGCCTTTGCACTCAAAGGTTTGTTTATCACTTTTGTAGCCATATTTGGCAAATTGTAGCAAATAGAAACCCCCTCTTTTCTTCCCACCCTTTCTCTGTTCTTGCAGTTGCTCACATATTGCAAGATTTTCTGATTTTCTTAAGCTTTGAGACTACTGCATCTTAGAAGAACTAGGCTGATTGGCAAAGTATGCTTGCCAGTGGCTCAGTCATTCCCATGATGCTTTGGTTTTGAGAGTTGGGAAAACTCTGAGAACTTAAGGGAACCAAACTCAGGAATCCCAAAGTTGGTTGCATTGTGCCATTGGTTTAGAGGCTGAACATAGGACCTGTCTGCAGCTGAGTGAACTAGATGTATTTGGGTTTGAATATTTGTCACATACTGAAATGTAAGTCAGCCCTAAATAATCAAACACTTTATTTTATTTTTCTTTTTTTAATAGGAACTTTCTGAAGAAAAAGTGGTGTGTAAAACATTTGATATTTAAGACAATAAAGTTTTTATCATAAGACTTCTGTTTGATCAATTTCTTTTAAACTGAGGTGGTTACTTTTGTCCTTATCTCTATCTCCCTGCCCCTTTAAATAACTTATACCCAGGCACTGTAACTTGTGGCACGTGCCGAACCCCAGAAGAAATGGGCATCTCAGAGCCATTAAAGTAACTTCCAGAGAACCGTTGCAGGAAATATGTACATTTTAGAGCGAGATGTTGTGACACACATCTGTAGTCCCAGCTATGTGGGAGGCTGAGGTGGGAGGATCACTTGAGCCCAGGAAGCCAGCCTGGACAACATAGTGAGACCTCATCTAAAAAATGTGCATTTTGTAACTGCAAATGCAGTTGATGCACAGTAATAGAAATAACACCTGCAGGCCGGGCGTGGTGGCTCATGCCTGTAATCCTAGCACTCTGGGAGGCCGAGGTGGGTGGATCGTTTGAGCTCAGGAGTTCGAGACCAGCCTGAGCAAGAGCGAGACCCCATCTCTACTAAAAATAGAAAGAAATTATATGGACAGCTAAAAATATATACAGAAAAAATTAGCCGGGCATGGTGGCGCATGCCTGTAGTCCCAGCTACTTGGGAGGCTGAGGCAGGAGGATCGCTTGAGCCCAGGAGTTTGAGGTTGTTGTGAGCTAGGCTGACGCCATGGCACTCTAGCCCAGGCAACAGAGTGAGACTGTGTCTCAAAAACAAACAAAAGAAAAAAGAAGGAACACCTGCAATAGAGTATGGTGGTTAAGAGCAGGCTCTAGAGCTAGGTTGCTTGGGTTTGAATTGTAGCTTTGCCACTTACTGGGTCACAGGACTAAATTGTCTAACCTTTCTGTTCATGAGTTTACACATGTAAAGTGAGGACTGTCAGCGTGGTTGTAGGGCTTAAATGAGTTAGTATATGGAAAGTGCTTAGAATAGCTGGCACAAAGTAAGTGCTCATTAGGTGTGAGCCAGTAGTATTCATTGTATTATTTAAGGGATTTGAGGATGCTAAATGGAATTTCCAGAGTCTGATGTGGGGGAAGGGCTTTGCCCCATGCAGCTAGTCCTTCAGGGTCCTAGCCTACCAGTTCTTCAATGTGTGGCTTCCAAGGTTGCCTTTTGGCATCAGCATGCAGCCAGCATACCAGAGTAAAAGAACAAGTTTGTTCGTGGGAGTTTGTATGTACCAGGCCTGGAAGTGATGTTCACTTTTCTACCGACATTCACTCAGTCACATGACCACACCAAACTGCAAGGGGCAGGTTGTGAACTAGAATCTACTTGTGTGCCCAGGAAGATTAGAAGTACAGTTTGGTGGTCAGCTAGCAGTCCTTCAATTTCACCCCACAGGTAGACCACACATAACCTTTTCCCAAAGGAGATGGCCCCATATCCCATCTGGGCACTCCAGTGACCTCAAAGTCCAGAGTCCCCTGCAACGCCCTGTCCTCTTCAGGTCTTGATTGTGGCCCCTTAAGGTCTGACAACTCTGAACTTACAGATAAATGATCTGCTCCTACTCCACATACAGTGATGAAGCAGGGACAGAATAACCACAATGGCAAATCCCAATTGGAAAAGGGAAGGATGGGAAATGAAGCCGTTACTGGCTCCAACAGTTAGAAAATGTGCTGGACAGACATCATGAAGTGGTTTATTTAAGATTCTCATCATCCAGTTTAGAGGAAACTCCCTTGTCCGTGGCCCCTCCTGAGTAGGTGTTGAGTTTGCTCTCCCTGGGGGTGGGCACGGCTTTCCTAGCCAGCTTACTGGTGGCACAAGTCTGGGGACCTGAGGGTTGTCTAAAGGTTTGGAAAAGTGGCTTTTGAAATCCGAGTTTGTGGTTTCTTTGGCAAAATAATTTACTTAGTAACAGTAGGGTTCTGATATTTGCTTCCAGTCATTCTACATGCCAGTAACCATACTTGCAGTTCTTGCCTGGTTAATTTTGCTTTCTCACTTCTGGTTCCCTCTCAGTGGCACTTGCCTTGAGTTCATCTGAAATATATTTGAGTGGGAAAACCTTAATATATAATATTTGCTGCAGGGATGAGTCTTACTGGGCCTTGGTATTCAAAGCCTGTTTCAAACTTAGCTCTTATCTGGGGTCTACAAGAAGGAAACTGGTTTTTTACAACCCTCAAGACCCCAGGTGTTTTGGATCTTTTCATTTCTGCTTATAACCAGTCAATTCTTTCCTAAGCTTAGGTCTTTCGTGTAACGCATATAAAGTAAAACACAGCACACTAGCATGACTTTTCAACTCTTCCTCTTAGGCTGGAGCTTCAGGCTGTGTAGTTAATGTAGCCAACCATCCAAATTGCCACAGAAGACAGTTTTTCCAGATGTCTTCCCCTCTGAATAGCAAATCTCCATTTTTCCAGCCTTCTATATCAGTTGCCTTCTTGACCACCAAATCAGTGTCATATTAGATTTTTGTGATAAATATCCCATCTCACTACCAATTTTATATTAGTTCAGGTAGGCTAACTGCTGCAACAAACCAATCCTAAATATCAGTAGCTTAACACAAAAAAACCATACTGCTCCTTCGTGAACAGTCCACTGTGGGTCCAAGTCAGTCAGGTGGGAGAGGGTAGGAGAGCTCTTCTCCACACTGTCATTCAGGAACGAGGCTTCTGGCAGTTCTGCTATTTTCACGTGGATCCCAAAGCTGCCTTGGCCTTCAACATTCCACTGGAAGATGATGGAAGAGAGGAGTCAAGTTCAAGGGGTTTTATGGGGCAGACCTGGAAAGGATACATATCACTTCCCACAAAAAATCAGCAAAAGCAGTCACCCGGACACACCTAGTTGAAGGAGCAGCAGGGAAATGTAGATTACTAGCTGGTGTCTGGTAAGAAATCAGCTAACTTCAGCTTTGGCCTCAGAAAGAGAGAATATCAGTTTTCTAATGTCTGGTCAGGGAGTAGAGTCTTGTCTTGACTCCCAGTTAAATACTCACAAATTAAGACCCATACTTCTGAACTGTTTAGAGTTGCTTTCTTTATTGTTGAGAGTTTCAAGACAATTTCTTTCCTATCCTAATACTTTCTAAATGATATAACCATGCCTAATTTGTAAAATTTAAGGTTGTTTAAAATGAACCATTTTGAGACTCTTGAGTAACTTAGAAATGCCCTAGGGTGTTAAATAACCAATGTAGAATCATTGCTTTGTGTATAGGTTTGCGCTGTGAGACCTTTATTTGAGAGAATTTCAATGTATAATACATAGACCAGCTGGTTTAAACAGCTTAGACAAATCCCCCCTTGTTCTGTTATCCTTCCTCACCTTTCTAAAAAGAATGGTGAGAAAAAAGGCTATTTGTAGTTGGAGATAAGAATTGTTATTTTGCTGTTCAGATCTTAATCTTTTGATATTCAGTTTCATTTGAAATGAGATTTCTAGTACTTGAAAGAGCTCAGTTTATAACAGTAGAAGTTGTGAGACAGTAATTAGTTATTAGTGGAAAGAATTAGGGGGTCCTTGGCACCCAGAAAGGGGAATTCTCTGCATCTTTATTTTTAAAAAGATAAAATGTCAGGGGAGTAAATATATTGGGAAGGGTTATGGCAGAAATCTATACAGCTTGGGGGAAGAAAGTATAAGAAAAGGGTAGGATATACAAAGGGACTTCAAAAGGTTCATGGAAAATGGAATTAAAAATAAAAAATAAAAACTTTATTTCTTAACATAAGCTCCATGAAGTTCAAGACACTTTGTAAGTGATGATACCACCCATTTAATCCATCCCTAAAGAGCTGAGTATTCTGGGAGTTTGTCCATGTCAATGCACTCTCTTTTACATTATTAACCAAAGAAAAATGAGTGACCTTTAAAGATTTATTTTATTTTTTATTTTTTGTAGAGACAGGGTCTTGCTATGTTGCACTGGCTGGTCTCAAACTCCTGGCCTCAAGTGATCCTCCCAAAGTGCTGGGATTACAGGTATGAACCACTGTACCTGGCCCTTTTTCAGATTAGGAAACAAAAATAAGTCAGGAGGAGCCAAATCAGGACTATAAAATGATGCCTAATGATTTCCTATTGAAACACTGGAAAAATTGCCCTTGTTTGATGACATGAATGAATAGGTGTATTGTTGTGGTAAACGACTCTTCTGCTGAAGCTTTCTCAGGCATTTTTCTGCTAAAACTTTGGCTAACTTTCTGAAAACACTCTTATAATAAGCAGATGTTACTGTTCTTTGGCCCTCCAGAAGGTCAACAAGCAAAATGCCTTAAGCATCCCAAAAAACTGTTGCCATGACCTTTGCCATGACCATTGCATGACCTCTTGGTAGCCATTGCTTTGATTGTACTTTGTCTTCAGGATTGTACTGGAAAATATTGTCCAGTTACAATTCTTCAAGGAAAATGCTTCAGGATCTTGATCCCACTTGTTTAAAATTTCCATTGAAAGCTCTGCTCTTGGTTGGGCGCTGTGGCTCACGCCTGTAATCCTAACACTCTGGGAGGCTGAGGTGGGAGGATCATTTGAGCTCAGGAGTTCGAGACCAGCCTGAGCAAGAGTGAGACCCTGTCTCTACTAAAAAAATAGAAAGAAATTAGCTGTACAACTAAAAATATATAGAAAAAATTAGCCAGGCATGGTGGCACAAGCCTGTAGTCCCAGCTACTCGGGAGGCTGAGGCAGAAGGATTGCTTGAGCCCAGGAGTTTGAGGCTATGAGCTAGGCTGATGCCACGGCACTCTAGCCTGGGCAACAGAGTGAGACTCTGTCTCAAAAAAAAAAAAAAAAACAACTCTGCTCTGATCTGGGCACAACTGTTTTGGCATCCATTGAGTGGAATGGAAAGTTTGCTGAACTTTGATTTTTTTAAGTCAGAATTGCATACGCTGAACTAATTGAGATGTCTATGGTGTTGGCTATTGTTTCTCCTGTTAATCATCAGTCCTCTTCAATTAGGCACAAACAAGATAAATTGTTTTCCCTGCATATTGATATGGATGGTCTGCCACTACAGGCTTCATCTTCAATATCGTTTTGTCCCTTCTTAAAACAGTTATCCATAGGTAAACTGCTGATTTCTTTGGGGCATTGTCCCTATAAGCTTTTCATAAAGCATCAGTGATTTTACCATTCTTCTACCCAAGCTCCACCATAAATTTAATGTTTGTTCTTGCTTCAATTTTAGCAGAGTTCATGTTGCTATAATAGGGGCTCTTTTCAAACTCATGTCACCCTTCTTAGTGCCTCAAACTAGATTCTGTTACGACATGTTATAAGTTAGTATGAATTTATTTTGGTGCAAAAAAATTGGAAACCCATGCACAGTTTTTTCATAATATGCATTTTTCACAAACTTTTAAAAGTCCCATCATACATTTAACAGTAGAAATACAGGGCCAGATGTGGTGGCTCATACCTGTAGTCCCAGCACTTTGGGAGGCCAAGGCAGGAGAATTGCTTGAGGCCAGGAGTTCAAGACCAGCCTGGGCAGCAAAGAGAGACCCTGTCTCTAGAAGAAAATTTTTTTAAAATTGCCCAGTGTGGTGGTGCATGCCTGTAGTCCCAGCTACTTGGGAGGCTGAGGCGGGAGGATCACTTGGGCCCAGAAGTTCAAGGCTGCAGTAAGCTATAATTGTACCGTTGCACTCCAGCCTGGGTGACAGAGCAAGTCCCTGTCTCAAAAAACAAAACAAAAAAAAGAAAAAAAAAAGAAATTTTTAAAAAAGTAGAAATACAAGGAAATAGAAAAAAATTTCAAAAAAGAACATAATTCTAAATCTCAAAATATATAGCAAGCAGAACATATGGCCATGTTGCATAAAAGGGCTAAATTATCACCGGACACTGCTTCCTTGTTCAGAGCTGTAAGTGTGCTAACGGGATAAACAACTACCAAGACTTAGCTGTGGAGCCAGTATGGCTTGGTTCCTCCTAGAAAGTTACCAAAAGCCAACATTTTCCCTGTCTGATCCCAGATATGTGAAAGTGAAGTGACCTGAGCTGGAAATACTCTGCCCCTCCCTGCCTGCTCCCCTCACCGGCTCCGCCTGAGAAGTAAACAGCCACTGCATCCTTCCAGCTGTTCACTCTAAAACCCCCACTCTTTTCTTTCACACCCTACGTCCAGCTCATCCTAAATCCTGTCAACTCCAATGCAAAAGGTGAGAAATCTGATCATATCTAGAACCCCGGCCCCAGGCACCATCCCCTCTCACCTGGATTATTGCAGCAAGGCGCCCTGCTCTGCTCTTGTCCCCTCCATTCTGTTCTTAGCACAATAGCCAGCACGACTGCATGCAGTCGGATCAGGCCTCTCCTCAAAACTCTTCAGTGGTCCCCACCTCACACAGAGTAAAAGCTGAAGTCCTTATGATGCCTCCAGGGCCCCCGTGGACCTCTCTGCCTTCACCTCCTGCTGCCTCCTCCTTGGCTCTGAGCCAGCTCTCCTTAGCCTAGACTGCTCTTCCTCCAGATACCTTCGTGGCTTCTCTCCTGCTTCTTTCAGGTCTTGGCTTCAAATATTTGATAACCTATTTAGGTAAAGTAGCCACAGAAGGCCTCATCCAGGTGATAATAAGTGACAATATATTACCTTAGTGATATCACCTTAGTGAGGCCTTCTCTGGCTGCTTTTTCTAGAATTGTAGCTACCCCCGCCGTGTCACTTCCCTTTTATACTTTTCTCCTTAGCACCTAACATACTCTGTGTTTCACTTGTGTATCTTGTTTATTATCTTTCTCCCCCACTAGAATGGAAGCTCCACGGGGGTAGGAATTTATGTTTGTCCTTTTCAATGTGATATCCTCAGTGCCTGGAACGGTGTTTTGTGCGTGGTAACCACTCAGATAATGTTTGGAATGAATAAATCCATGAATACCATTATTCAGCCTCAGTTTCCTCATTTCAAAGACCCTTAGGGTTGTGCCATAAGTGGGGTGACATAGCTAGTGGCACAACTGTGCCTGAAACCCAGCCAGGTCATTGAGGTCAGTTTGCAGATTTAGAGAAGCTAGCCCAGGATGGCGTTGAGTTTAATGTAGATTTAAGACAGACGACATTCTAAGGTTAGTACCTGTGCAGGCTTCTGTGTGAAGTAGCACTTTTTATTATACCCACATATAAGACTAATTTGGGACATTGGCCAACAGCACCTCTCTGCTAATAGTTGTACAGACTTTGACCATAGTTCTTCATCTGTTATCTTCCTAGAATGGGAAGGCCCAAGTCAGGTGCAAAGAGAAGCCACTTGACATTTGTCCTTAGTTCTCTTTCTGTCTTTTTACTTCCATGGCCAGCTAAAATTTTTTCTGTATTTCAGTTGAATTAAAAGTTAATCAGAAAAAAGAAAAACGTAATCAGAAGATATTCATTCAGTAAACATTCAGTAGCCTGTGCCAGACACTCCCTGTGTGACTCCAGCGTTGAATGAGCTGAGCAAAGGTGCACGTGCCCACGGAGCTTCCATTGTAGCCGTCTCTGGAGAGTGACAACAGACACACACCAAGTAGTGATCAATTCTACGATGAAAATTTAGTAGATCAGCATGTTGGAGGGACTAGAGGCTACCCAGTCAAGAAGAAAGGTCTTCTGAGGAGGTAACATTTAAATTGAGAACTGACGAAAATGCCCCTGCCAGGTGAGGATTTGGGGACGTCTTAGGTTAAGCTAGGCTGAGGGAATAAACAGGCCCAAAATTTCAATAACTTATTACAACAAAAGTTTACACTGGAGTTTGTTACAGTCCAAGGCAGGTATTTTTGGTTCATAGGCAGCTCTCCACCATGCGGTGATTCCGGGATCTAGGCTCTTTACATTTTGTAAGTCTGATATCCCCTTGACTTCATCTCACCTGGAGGGAGAAGAAACAGCAAGGAAGAGGATACCCACTTGCTCAGAAGCCCAGCCTAGGCCTGGATCACTTCATTTCTGTCCATGTTCCATTGGAGAGGACTGGATCGCATACCTGTGCCTATGGCAAAGGGGGCTGGGAAAGGTAGTCTAGCACTGTGACAGGCTCCGATCCTGTCACTGTGGAAAGAGAGCAGATTTTGGTGAACAGCCAGAGGCCTTGGCCACAACAGAGAGAGCATTCCCAGTAAGGGCCTCGGGTGTGAACATCCTGGCATGTCTGGAAGACACCAGCAGAAAGATTAGGAGATAAGTCGGTGGGGAGGCTGGATCAGATCAGCCATTATGGCCTTGGAGGCCAGAGAAGAGTATGGGTTTTATTCCAAATGCTAGGATAGGAAGCTGTTGGAGGCTTTTCAGCTAGGAGGCTGAATGATATCCCAATTTCTACCAACCCATCTCGCTGACTGGACAGTAATGAGGAAGGAACTGGATGCTTGACACTTTAAAATAAAATCAGCTAGATTAAAGCTGTTTTGCCTTGGTTTCCCCAGTCCTAAAGTTGCAGATTGTCTGCACTTCCTCCTGGTGCTGGAGTTAAGGTGTGGGGACCTGGGCTGTTGAAGTTATGCATAACCCGCCCCCCAGACCCCCCTCTCCAGATGGGGATCAAACAGCTTCATAAGCCTGACGACCAAGGAAATATGTGTTTCCCCCTCTGGAAACATGAATGCGTTTGCCTTGATTGGAGGGAAAGGAGGAATTAGTCCCTTAAACCATCGTCTATTTTTTTTTTTTCAATCCTGTCCAATGACTTTTTAGGGATGTGGCAGGATGAAGCTGCCAGAATGTTTTCCTACCTTTTCCCTCTCTGGGGCAGTACACATCTTTGGAAAGAAAAGCACAGGATACTTGGTGCCCTCTTGTGGTCTTGCCTTCCTTCCCAGATTCTTCCCTCTTCTTACAACATTTAGCAATGTGAGACTTAGATGAGGACACTATTAAAAAGCAAAACAAAAAAACCCCACAAGAACGGAATCCTTTTTCTGTGTCACTGATTTGGAAACTAAGGCAGAGTGACTTGCCTGAGGCCCTGGCATGAGTCAGTTAATGTTTTTGATTCTTGCTGCCTTTGACTCAGAGTCCCATGTACTTGCCATGTGATCAGCAAAGTCTTGTGCAATAAATGAATGGGCTTCAATTTCGAGCTTAATGACTCCCAATAACAGCCTTGATGGGCATTCTGTGTTCTTCATTTCAGATTTGCCCTGTTTTTGACAAGCAGGATGCAGTCCATATTTGAACTCTGAGCATGGAGCAATTACCTGCACATGAACGCACTTGGCCTCCTCCCTTTCCTGCAAGAAGTCTTGTTGGACTAAAATGTGCATCTCTTCTCCCACCCGCTCACATACCCGTGCAAACCTTGGGAATTTGGAAGACAGTAAGACCATACGTTTCTCTGAATGTTGTAAAAATTTAAACATGGGCTGGGTAAGGTAGCTCATGCTTTTAATCCTAGTACTCTGGGAAGCTGAGGTAGAAAGATTTCTTGAGCTCAGGAGTCCGAGACCAGCCTGAGCAACAGCGAGAACTTAGCTCTACTAAAAATAGAAAAAATTAGCTGGGCCTGGGGGCGTAGGCCTGTAGTCCCTCCCAGCTACTTGGGAGGCTGAGGCAGGAGGACCGCTTGAGCCCAGGAGTTTGAGGTTGCAGTGAGCCATGACGATGCCACTGTACTCTAGTCTAGGAGACAGAGTGAGACTCTGTCTCAAAAAAAAAAAAAAAAGGAGTTGACTGTGACCATCGCCTGTGTGTGCCCATGAAAACAATATGGCAGAAATGCTACTACGTTCTCTCATCACAGACCAGGTGGACATCCCAGAATAAAAATAGCCAAGGAATAAAAATACCCATTGAATCTATCATGTGGCCAGGCCACGAACAACATTTGCAGGAAGATAGTGCCCAGCAGAAGGTGCTATTCAACAGCAGGGATCAATCACACAGCTTGTTGGCTCTACTTTGGGCTGACAGGATTTTCGTGAGCCAGAGCTGCACTGGACAGGTTGGGGCCCATGGGCACCCTAACCAGGATGGGCTGGGAGGTCAAGTGCACCATTAGACTAGTCATTCATTCCGGCTGACTTTCCTCCTACTTGCCACAAACATCTTTGGATACCTGGCTATTTCTTTCCTCATGCAAAGTAATGTGTCCTCTGCCCTCAACCTCTTCTCTACCAATCCAGTGACCGCAGCCTTGATTGCTGCTTGTCCTTATTCTGTCCTCTGCCCAGCTCCAAGGAGGCTGCTATCTCTTATTTTCCTGAACTCAGTACGAATAAGAAAATACCTTGGGTTTAGTTACTACAGACTTTGCTTCTTTCTCTAAAGGCTTAGACTAAGCCCCTATGGGTTGTCCTCCTAGAATAGTATGCAAAAACGTAAAAGGGTCTTTGGCCCAGAAAAGGATACAAATAGTTTCTGGAGTCAGATTCCTGGGTTGGCATCTGGGCTTCATCACTTGTATGTTTTTAGGCAAATTACTTAACTCCCATCCCTCGATTTCTACAATTTGTACAAGAATCATTGTGTGAGGAAACATGAAACAAATGTAGGTGAAGCACTTAGCTCAGTGCACGGCACATAGTTAACACCCAACACTTGTCATCAATGTTATCGTTAGTATGAAGGTATTAAGAACTCTTGCCCTAGGTCCTGAGGTGGTCATGGAATGCAGCAAACCGAGCTTCTCAAGTTGTTCCCTTTTCTTTTCTTGAGTTTATTTTGTCCCCTTAGCCAGTCACATAAAACCAAAATAAACTAACGACCACCATCTTGGAGTCTCTCCTTGGGAAACTGGGGATGGAAGGGATCTCTTGGATATATGTGGGGTGGGCCCCTCTGAGAGAAGCTGTAGAATCAGTGTTTCAGATGCTGTGCCAGGGACTAGAGGTTGGGGTAGCCTGAGCAGAGAAGAGCGAAGACTGGGGAGCCAGAGTGGAGAATTGGGGTGTCTAAGATAAAAAGGAAGAATTAACAGATGTATCAGGATATATACAAATGAGGGAAGTGAGCCAGGTAGGAGACTGAGAACTCGAAGTGTAGGGGCTTTTTAAGAGATGGCACATTTGATTTGGGGGGGTGCGAATTTGGGGAGGGGGTTCATGGGGACAGGGGCTGAGGGAGTTGCTAGGCCTCAGGACATGTGGGGCTGAAGATGTGGGGGGAGGGTAAGGAGTAGGAAGGGCTTTAGGTATGAAGGGGAAGTGAAGAGGGTGTGTTTTGGGGGTGGGGAGGGCACCAGCGACCTGAAGTGGCCTGAGGTTTGGTTCTGGGGGTTGAGAGGTTGAGTGAGGAGTGGAGAGGCTGGGGAGGTCCCGGGCTCAGCAGGCAGGTGAGGGTGCTGGGGCCTCTAGGCTCCCAAATCCAGGGGGCCTGAGTCTGTGCACTGAGGGGACCCTTGGGCTAAGGAAAGGGAGGGAGACAGGTGGGGTCTGTGGGGCTCTGGGGTCCCTGGGCAGAGGGGGGGTCTCTGGGGAGGGCCGGGGTCCCCGGCAGGGGAGGAGGGGTCTGTGTGCTGACCAGGGCCGGGCCGAGGGGGCTTGGGGCCTGTGGGCCGGGGGAGTCTCTGGCTGGCAGATGCCCTGGAGTTTGTGGTGTCTCCCGGGTCCCCGACCGAAGGGCGGGGAGAGGTGTTGGTGGGCTGACGAGGGCCGTGGGGGAGGGGCGCGGGGTCCCCTGCCGGTGGTGGCGGGGAGCTCCCGGGTCTCTGAGGAGGGCCGCGGACCGGGGGTGTGTGCGGGTCTCCGGGTCCCGGGAGTCCCCGGCGCGGGCGGGCCCTGGCGCCGCCCCGCCTGACATCAGTTCCTGCCGCCGCCGCCGCCGCCGCCACCGCCGCGCACAGCCCGTGGCCTCCTTCCCGGCCGGCCGCGCTCCGGAGCCGCCGGGCCGCGGCGGAGCGAGGGCCCGGGCGAGGCGAGGGCCGGGCGGCGGGCGCCGGGCCCCGCGGCCGGCACGACGGAGCCCCCGCACGGCCGGCGGCAGCGGTTGGCGGCGGCCCCGGGCCCCCGGCGCGGGAAGCGGCGGCGGGGCTGCGGCGGCGGCGGCGGCGGCGGCGGCGGCGGCGACAGCGCCATGGAGCCGCGGGAGGTGAAGGACCGGATCCTGGAGAACATCTCGCTGTCGGTGAAGAAGGTGAGCTCGGCCTCCTGCCCCGGCCGGGGCCCTTCCCCGCCCGGCGCCCCCTCAGCCCTCCCGCGGCTCTCGCCGGGCCGCGGGTCCCTCTTGCCACCGGGACCTGGGCCCACCGCCCTTCCCCTCCGCGACACGGGGCCGAGGGGCGGCCGGGAGCCCCGGGCCCGCGGAGGGGAAGCGGGGCCGCTCACGTGAGCTGCGCGACCTCGGAGCTATTTTTAAAGAACAAAGTTGAGGTCAGCACCCTCAGTGCTTCCCCAAGCCCGGCGCGGGCCCTGCCTTCCCGGAGAGGGTGGGAAGAGCCCACCGGCAGCATCCCTGCGCCGCTGCATCCTCCCAGCTCCCCAGCTCGCGTGTCTGGCGGTCAGGGTGAAGGCCAGTGATGGCAACTTCCAGTTTCCCCGGTCCTGTGTCCCGGCGACATCGCCCATGGTCCTAGGAAGTCGCCTGAATAATCTTGCCCAAGGATGGCAAGAGACTCACTGCAGAGCTTTGGTTGAGAACCTGAAGTACCTGGGAATTGCGTTTTGGGTGGTGATCCGTGGAACTGGGTGACACCACAGACACCCTGGGGCTTGCGGCAGTAGAGATCATTGTCCCAATTCCAGGTAGAAATGAGTGCAGTACCTGTCAAGGGCATGTATTTGTGATGAACTCAGCTTATCTGAAAAAGGGCCTGTGCCAGAAGGTAGAATTCATATTGACCGAAAACTTACATGGCCAAACCAGAAAAGATTTTTTTTCCTAACTTGAATTCCTGGCTCGCTTGATAATCTCAGAAACTGGAAAAAAAAAAAAAAATGACTTGTGTGGGGGAAAGACTCACTGGGTTATTTTTACTACTTCAAGGAACCAAAATGGAGAGAATTAATTACATCAACTATATACTTAACTGCGTTTTTCCCACTTGAATTCCTCAAAAGTAACACAGGCAAGCAATTTGACCTTTCATAAAGATAAATGTGGCTTAAAGAGAAAAGTGGATCCTAAATTGCTCTTACTAAAATGTTCCTCTAAAAGCACAACTTCAAGTAATATTGCAGAGATCCAACAAGAGTTCTGTTTGATTTTCCTGAGCTTTGCTAATGCAAATTGCTTACTCTAGGAGTGCAGGATGAGCAAATACTTTGTTAAAAAGCAATACATCTTTCGTAATGGAAGAGGAAGGAACACAGTGATCTTTCTAATCTAATTTGGGCTGATTATGGCTTCAGGTAGAAGATTTTGTCTTTGGATTTCAAACCAATAAATGGGGAAGGTCCTTGATACAGACGTGGTAGACATGGACACCCTGTCCCTTGTGTAAGCATGGATCTTTGGAAGGCGGAGATCCACTCTGTAAATCAGGCTGTCATTTATGAAAGAGTTGGGTGTGTTTGTTGAGGTGTTTGGACAAGCACATTTTATTGAGCTGTAATGCACCCCAGAATATTTAAGTCACGAGCTAGAAACTGCAAACCCATCCCTGGGTGTATCACAACCAAAGGCCTGACTAGCATCATGGTCAAGACCATGGTTTCTGGGGTCCGGCTGTGTGGGTTGAATCTCTGCCCTGCCAATTCATAACCCTGGAGCCTTGGGCAGGTTTCTTAACCCCTCCATGCCTCAGTTGCCTCATCTGTAAGCAGGGATAAAATTAGAGTTGTGGTGAAGATTTAATGAAAGTATGTTGAATGTTTAGCATGGTTTTTTTTTTTTTTTTTTTTGGAGACAGAGTCTCACTCTGTCACCCCAGGTAGAGTGCAGTGGTGTCATTGTAGTTTATTGCAACCCCAAACAACTAGGCTCCTCCTGCCTCACCCTCCCAAGTAGCTGGGACTACAGGCATGCGCCATGATACCTGGCTAATTTTTCTTTCTTTCTTTCTTTTTTTTTTTTTTCTAAGAAGAGATGGAGTCTTGCTCTTGCTCAGACTGGTCTCAAACTCCTGAGCTCAAGCAATCCTCCAGCCTTGGCCTCCCAGAGTGCTAGGATTATAGGCATGAGACACCGCACACACCCCTAGCATGGTTCTTGACCCAGTCTTAACTGGTAGCTTTGTTTATGTTAAAGTGCCAATTCCTCACGTTTACAAGGTTTGAAGATGGCTCAAGTGCCTCACCACCTAAAGGTTGTTATATAACACCATTTGTTCTTGTTAGCCACTTCTTTGTATGCTTGTTTCAGACAACTGCAATATGATTCTCGCATCATGAAGTGCGTTTGGTTTTCTGAATCAGTATCTGCTTCTAATAGGAATCAGTTAGCTTTGCTACTGCATTAGACATTGAAGACTAGCAGTTCTGGGATTTGATTTGTCCTTAAATGCCAGTCTCACTAAATTTGTTGTACAGCACCTTGAAAGTTCCTTTGCCTTTTTTCTTCCATCCTACCACCAGTAAAATGGTTTTACCTGTCCTTTTATAAGGATGTTGCATAAAGAAAATGAGATGTGTATTTCTGCAAAGAAAGATCCATTGTATATTACTATATTTGCAAAGAGTATTTTAGAACTTTTTATTAAAATGTAACATGCTGGCCAGGTGTGGTGGCTCACGCCTGTAATCCTAACACTGTGGGAGGCGAAGGCGGGAGGATTGCTTGAGCTCAGGAGTTTGAGACCAGCTTGAGCTAAATGACACCCGGTCTCTACTAAAAATAGAAAAATGAACTTGGTGTGGTGGCGTGGGCCTGTAGTTCCAGCTACTCAGGAGGCTGAGGCAGGAGGTTCGCTTGAGCCCAGGAGTTAGAGGTTGCAGTGAGCTATGATGACGCCACTGCACTCTAGCCGGGGCAACAGAGCAAGACTCTGTCTGAAAAAATAAAAATAAAAAAAAAATATAATACCCATACAGAAAAGTGCACAGGTCCTGAGTGTATAGCCTAATGTGTTCTTACAAAGTGAACGCACTCACATATCCAGCACCCAGACCCAGAAACAGAACATGACTAATATCACAGAAGCCCCCCCAACCTTATTCCCCCTCCCAGAAACTACACTCTCAAGGTAACCACTATCCCCAAGCAATATTGTTGAGTTCAGCTATTTTCACACCTACATTTTGTGATAGTGCACATCCGTTATAACACCAGAAAGGTGAAAAGCTGTTATCCCACCTGAATCCAAGGGAACCTGTGTTCTGATAGGGAGACAAGATTCTTAGGAGTTAGAGAGAACTGGAGAGTTTAATAGTTAACACAAATTAAATGAAAATGATAACGATAAAAAGCAAGTTCCACATGTACTTGAAAGGGAGCTAGTAGCAGAAACACCCAGGTGCTGCTAATAAAGCCTGTGATTGCCAATTTGTTAACAGTTAAAGAGAAATGTCCACCTCAAGGACAGTGCTGGCATTTGGGATTGGCACATGGTTCTACTAAATAGCATCTTCTCCAGGCATGGGAAGGCAGTGATTTTCAGGAGAGTTTTGTTTTGTTTTCAAGGAGCAGTGAGTGTCTGTTGCATATTCACACAGTATGAACAAAGGCTCTGTGCTGTAAGAAGCAGCTTCTGACCTCTAAGAGTTTGTGTATTGGTTGAGCTGGAGAGAATTAAAAAAAAAAAAATAACTAGGACAAAGAGATGCTCTCAGAGAAGGAGGGCTTAACTGAGTCTTGACGGATTGGTAGAATTCAGAGAAAAAAGCAGCAGGCATTCAAGGTAGAAGGAACAGCCTCCAAAGCATCCCCAAGGACGTGGGGCCCTCCAGGTGGTCTTCTGGGGACAGTGAAGAGATGGACCAGTCTCAAGAGTGCTGAGGGTTCTGCAGGATGTGGCTGGCAAGTGCTTTCTGTGGAAGCCATGTACCAGTGGATACAAATGCAGGTTTCACAGGTACACAGACCTGGGCATGGGTTTGTATTCTGGGTTTGTCACTGACCACGTGCATCCTGGCAAAGACTGGACCTCTGTTAGTGTCAGCAGCCAGAACTTACCCATAGTGTTATCATGAGAATTCACTTAACGTGCTTACAGCACTTAACACAATACCTAGCACACAGTAAGGCCTAAATAAAATATAGCCACCGTTACTACTTGCGATGTGGACTCTGCAGTTTACTCTTGCACAGTTTTCAGTGAAAGTCTTATACTACACTGCTCTGTTTCTTCAAGCTCAGGGGTCGAGAGATTATTTCTTAAAAGGCCAGATGGTAAATATTTTTTTTTTTTTTTTTGAGACAGAGTCTCGCTTTGTTGCCCGGGCTAGAGTGAGTGCCATGGCGTCAGCCTAGCTCACAGCAACCTCAAACTCCTGGGCTTGAGCGATCCTACTGCCTCAGCCTCCCGAGTAGCTGGGACTACAGGCATGCGCCACCATGCCCGGCTAATTTTTTCTATATGTATTTTTAGTTGGCCATATAATTTCTTTCTATTTTTAGTAGAGACTGGGTCTCGCTCTTGCTCAGGCTGGTCTCGAACTCCTGAGCTCGAACAATCTGCCCGCCTCGGCTTCCCAAGTGCTAGGATTACAGGCGTGAGCCACCGCGCCCGGCCCAGCTGGTAAATATTTTTAGGCCATAGGATCTTTGTTGAAACTACTCAGTTCTGCTTAATAGCAACTAAGCGTGTATGGGTGTGGCTAGGTTCCAATAAACCTTTATTTACAAAAGTAGGTAGCAGGCTGGATCTCCGCCCACGGGTGGTAGTTTATATATGTACACAAGTGTGGATACAAAAAAGTCCTCACCAGGGTAAGCTAGGGATCACCCTCAGAGAAACTGGGGTGACCAGTCCTATAGTTAACCCAGTCTCTGTCGTAGCTGTGTTTTTGCACGTTGTATCAGGCTTCTAGAGGAAATATGGACGCTTGTAAATCCCATCATGTGTACATGTATTCAGTTATTCAAAAATGTTTAGTGAGCACCTTCCCTAGGTCCTGCCTGTTCTAGGGCCTACGAAGGTCGCGGTGAACAAGGCAGATAAGGTCTCTGCCTCATCATGGAGCTGACATTCTGGTAGGAGAAGAAGGGTGACAAATTAATAGACAAATACAGAGATGGTTTCAGACTGTGGCAAGTGTTACGAAGGCATTATTAGGCAGAACTTCCTCATAATTAATAAAGAATTGGCAGGAAAGTTTGCTTAGGAGAAGACTTCCCTAAGGCGATGACATTGCATCCAGCAGGGAACATTGACTAGGATAAGATGATGAAAAATTACTCTAAGACAATAAGTAGCCGTTTTAGAAACACAAATAGCTCAGAGGTATGTAAAATGAGAATAATCCTCTCTTCTCCCTCCCCTTAAATGGGATAAATGAATTCTAATAAAGTCACTGTCACTCAGTGGATATTGCTGGGTAGTGACAACCTTCTCTGCCTAGGTCTCCCACCCCCTTCAGTTTGGGCAGACACTTACCGCCCCGCCAGGGTAGGCTCTGAGTGAGGTTCTATTTCCGGCCGGGCACACCCTGTCTCAAGCAGGAATCTCCCAGCCCAATCGGGATCTGCTGGCGCTGGTGAATGAGCTGCAGCTGTTGTTCAGCCCAGCCTATTGTGCAGCGAAAAAGGCCGCCTTGGGTGGTGGACGTTTCCCCATTTTTCTACCCCTTCAGATAGGTTAGATCTTCCAGCACATTAAAAATTAGCTGGGGCAGCTCATTCCTGGAGAGGGACTGGTAGGTAGATAGATGTGAGAATTATATTGATTATTTGGTGTGGATCAATAGTTTTGTTCTCTCTGACTTTACAGAAAAACTCTTAAGAGTTTTAAATGTTCTTGAAATCCCTAAGGACCTGAGTCACCAGGGCAGAGATCTAAATAAAATAATATCTGCACACATTTTATAAACTGAAAAGCCGAGGGTCACTGTGCCTGCTTCCCACCTGCTTCCCATTCTCTGTAGCTATTTCTCTGCTGCTTTCCTCTCTCCCAGAATAGGGGCTGTGTGGTGAGAGCTGGCAAGGACCTGAAGGTCCCCATCCAGGAACACGTGATGTGTATGGCAGGATTCTGACCCATGAGTAACCCCACCCAGGCCCAGGAGTAGATACTAGTGGAGAAGCAATAAGTGCTTTTTCTGAGCCCTGCCCATTCACTTGTAAGATATGCTTCTCCTTTGGAGAAATGCTCCACTGATGTCAGGTTTCTGTGTGAAGGCTTGTGACACTGTGGTCCTTTCCATCCTATGGCAGAACACCCTGGGCCCTCTCTCTCCATGGTGTGGCTCTAGCTCAGGCCTGTCCAGATTGAAAGGCCCCCATTTGATGATGTGAGACCAGGCAGAAACTCACCTGGGGTAAGACAAAAACAGACGTGCTGTTCAAATGGGGTGGACCACAGCTGGCTCTCTGTGGTCACTTTGCAGTCACAGTTAACACTCTGGAGTTTCAGTTGGAGCCCTGGTGATTCCTGTGGGTCTCCCTCAAAACTCACCCGGCTGGAGCCTCGATGAATGTGAAAAGAAATGCTCAGCAAAATTGAAAATATGCTGCCAGCTGACAAAAATGTTAGATCTAGAAACCAACATTGAGTAAGAGGTGGAGTGGTCAAGACATGTTTTAGGTCAAGGAATTTGGACGGATGCTGTGGCTCACTCCTGTAATCCTAGCACTTTGGGAGGCCGAGGCAGGAGGATCGCTTCGAGGTCAGGAGTTCGAGACCAGCCTGAGCAAGAGCGAGACCCTGTCTCTACAAAAAAATAGAAAAACTAGCCAGATGTGGTCATGTGCACCTGTTGTCCCAGCTACTCGGGTGGCTGAGGCAGGAGGGTTGCTTGAGCCCAGGAGTTTGACGTTACAATGAGCTACGATGATACCACTGCACTCCATCCTGGGGTGACAGAGTGAGACCCTGCCTCAAAAACAAACAAACAAAAAGACATGTTTTAATGTGGAAAGAAAGGAGCTGGTGTTCAGAGTGTGAATGCTGGGGGGAGGAGGTTGGCATTTGTAGGGACATGGGGCTCCTGGGTGGGTCATTCTTACCTCTCAAGTCTGCAGTGCTCGTCTCTGGCATCAGGATTCACCACCGTGGTGAGAGTGTGCTGCTGCCGAAGCTGGCAGTGCCCTTCTGTCCGAGGAAAGCCGTTGAGGCTTTTCTCACTTATGGTGTTAAAAGCTCTCCCAGGCTGCCATGGCCATCTCTGCAGAAGAAGCAGGTTTCTCAGCTTGGGATCCGGAACCCTGCCGTGCACCGTGGAGTGAGCAAGTCTGGGCCCACAGCTCTGCTCCTTGAGAGTCTAAACCAGGCAGCAGGGCTGGTTGGTTCAGGTTAACTCGCCTTTCCAGCCCTGCCCTCCTGATCGCTACTCACTCAAGGTACACGTGTCCTAGAACTTCCATTTGAGTCAGGAGAATAAGGATGACTTCTGGGAAGGGCCTTTTGACTGGAGCTGAAAGTTCAGGTCATTGATCTACTGGTTATTTTAACCATCCCAGGTCCTGAGAGTGTCTCCTGACCCCTCGGCAGTAAAGCAGCTGGCCTTGCTACACGGATGTTCTCCCGTTTTATGCATTTGTGATTTACCATTTTCTCCCTTGCTTGTAAGTGTTTACAAACATAGAAATACATAAGAAAGAAGGTTATTAGTTTCCTGTAATCTCCCCTCCTCTCTGATTAACTGTAGTTAGCAGTTGGAACCAACAGATTCTAAGAAACCCAATAATATATGAGAACAAGGAAGGAACTGATGCACATTTGCAATCTACAAAAAATCTCCAAACTTAATTCCCAGGAGCAATAATCAACCTTCACTGCTGACACTTTCGCCCCACGTTGTTTGTTTTTGGTGTTCATGGACTGCTGAGGCATGAGCGTCGGAACACGGTGAGAGGAAGGGGAGTACCGATGCCACAGGAATCCTTACGTGTGGCAGGCCCCATGCTTGGCACGTTCAAACTTGCAGGATGGCTCCCGAGGCCTGTTTAATACACAAGGAAAATGGAGTTTAGAGAAGTAACTTGCCCAGAGTTATAAAGCTGGCAAGGGGCAGAGCTGGGATTGGAACCACTTTCTGGCTCTTGCTCTTTCGTTTCTCTGAGCCTTGTCCATCTCCATGGAGTGAGTTAGTCTCGAAATGCTAACAGGTAACATGTCAGTCTGTGGGCCGGTCCTCCATAAAACCATCCATTTAACAAATATTTGTTGAGTGACTGGTATGTGCTGAGCATTCTTCTAGTCACTAGGAATCAGCAGTGAACAGATCCTACCAAGCCTCTGCCCCCATGGGGCTGACGTTCTAGAAGAAGAAACAGACATCAAACAAATTTCAGTAGCATAGGTGTACACCCCACGTCTCCCTAATGTCCTTTAATAACCATTATGGTTTCATAATCCATGAAGTTCCCACCATGCTTCCTAATTCCGTATTTATATTTTTAGTTTGTAAAGCACCTCTTTTTTTTTTTTTCTCCCCTAGAGACAGGGTCTTGCTCTGTTGTCCAGACCGGAGTAGAGTGGTGCAATCATAGCTCACTGTAACTTCAAACTCCTAGGCTCAACGATCCTACTGCCTCAACCTCCCAAGTAGCTGGACTACAGGTGTGTGCCACCATGCCTGGCTAATTTTTAAAATTTTTTGTAGAGACAGGGATCTCTCTATGTTGCCCAAGCTGGTCTTGAACTCCTGGCCTCAAGTGATCTTCCCACCTCAGTCTCCCAAAGTGCTGAGATTATGGGTGTGAGCCAGCCAACATACCCAGCCCCTGTGAAATATTTGTATTATACCGCAGGGGACTTGGAGTAGAGGCAAGGGTCCCCCAGTGACTCCCAACCTAACATTGTGATTTAGACAGTGACTTGGTAGACATTTTCCTTGGCAACACATGGGCTGTCTGGGCGGGGGAGCACCCATGCGGTCATGTTGTAGGCACAGCAGAGGAAAAGGGAAGTGAAAGATGAACAAAGAACCAACTAAGGCTCCAGCGCTTTGCAAGGCTGGTTAAAATGAGGCTTTGAAAAACTCCCTTCTCCTCCTGCCAGTGCCGCACACAACACTGAGCGTGGAGTGCTCAGAAAACAGCGCAGGGTTTCTGCCAGCTCCTGCTTCCATCCCAGTGGTGGAGGGATGGAGTAGAGTCGTGTGCACTGCATGTTCTTTTGGGCTGTGCAGTTCTTTCTGGCTGGCTTCTAGGTCTCTGGTGTTTGCCTAGGGACCACTTGGCAGAACCACTTATCATTTTTCTCCCCACCTTGAAAGGAGTCCTTGGTCCCTCCATGTGAAGCCAAACCCTGTGCTGAGTTCTGAGGCAGAGGAATCATAGTACCTTGAGGCTTAGACACTCTCCTTCCAGGAAGGGGAAACATTTAACTGCTTTTGGAAACTATATTCTGTCAAATTACCCAAGAGATCTGTGCCCAAGTAGGCTAGTCGCCTTCAGCTGTCGTTCCTACACCTGCAAAGAAAGCACAGAAAAATGAAATCCACAGATAATTCGAGTACCTGCTTTTTTCAACTTTCCCCCTGCGTGTCTTTGAACAGAGCTGTCAGTCAAGCAGAGAGCCTACTGCCTCTCCGGCAAAGGGGCTGCTGTCTTTAGTGGTAAATGAATGGTTAAGAAGCATTAATTTTACCAAACTTGCTTAAAGAATGACACAGGCCCATGTAGACACACCCTTTATGACAACTGTACATGTAGGGGTGCCAGTCAGTCCAAGGATGCCACCCAGCCTGGGTGCAAGCCCTTCCTGGGCAAGGACATTAGCTGCCCTGCAAAGACATCGTTGAAGGACCGCATTTTTCATGCCAAGAAACTAGGCTGATCGTTTCTGAATCACAGGGTCTCTGACTGGTTCTCATGCAGCGGCGATTTCTGGGCTTTCTTGCTCTATAATCCACTGTAATCGATTGCCTTTGAGAATGAAATATTTTCCAGGCTCAGGTGCGGTGGGATCTCTCTCAGGTGGGGGATTTTTAAATTAGGAGAGTAAGTCAGCAGCCTTGTGGTTGTCTGGGGTTGGTGGAGCAGCAGACACCCAGCAGTGAAGCCTCTGTTCACACTCTTCTGTTGTCTAAGAGGGAAGCAACTAGGGCATTCCCGACATTGTCCCCCAACTCCTACAGAGCCCCATCATGGAAGCCCTGGTGTGGCCCATGGCCCCTGCTGCTCTGCCCTCCTGGGTGAGACACTGGCAAGAGCTTCCCGGCTGGTCACAGCAGGTGCCCCGGCCAACTGTGCTTTGTCCCCAGGTGGGCTGAAGGAGAAGGAGCTCCAGGCCAAGACTCTGCAGTGGAGTAGAAGGACCGCAGGACAAGGCCATGGGGTGCAGGAAGTGCCTCTGTCTCCCTGGACCCTAGTCACCCCCCCTTTAAAATGAGGGTTCTGATTAAGTGATTATTTTTCTGATTTTCATCACGTTCATCAGTTCAGTGTCAGTTTCATTCACTGATAACCTCTCCCTGCTCCCTACTCCCGTCACACATCTTCCTGCACAGGGCATCCGTACTGGATGGAAGCCCCAGAAACCTCTGCTTCATGACCACATGATTTCGAAGGGCTCTTCTGCTCTTGAATTCTGAAGTCCTTCTGTCCTGGCCAACATCCAACCCTGTCTTAGATCCCAGTGGCGATTCTCTATAGAAATGCTGTTGGCAGTGGTGGTCCGTTCCTTGGATCAATAAAACAGGCATTATTGTTCTTAAGAAGCTTTGCTAGGACTTAAGAGACTCCAGCCTGCCTGCCTTGTTTGTTTGCTTATGTGCTTGCTCATGTGTTTTGGAGGGGAGGGATGATGAGCTCCGGTTTTCCCTTTAAATCCTCGGGAGTCTGTGCCTCTAGCTGGAGCAAGTTGCTGGCGATCGAGGTGGGCAGGTTGTCATGCTGGCCTCCCCAAAGGGACATTAGGTAGTTCTGACCACACCGACCCTTCTCCAGCTGTCTCTGATACTGATGCACCCTCTTGGGGTCCCTCTCTCCGAGAAGTCCAGGCATCAAGGTTTGGGGACATCCCAACTCCAAAGGTACTAAATGATATTACATGGCTTGAGCTCTGCCTTTCCTCTGAGGATCTGCCTTGGGAAGGATGAATGTCCGTGAAGACCAGAGGGGTGGTTTGCCCAACCAGTGGCCATGCTGCAAACAGACAGGCAGTGCCTGCTCACTGTCCATGAGACTCGTCCGTCACCTGCAGCACCCCTGCAACATCATCAGGGGAAAGGCAGCCTCAAGGACTAAGTGGACCTAGAGGGTCCCTGCAGCCCAGTCTGGCTGTGAGGTTGAGCTGCTCTTATTTAGGTGTGGCCATCATTGATTTAACTCTTTTTTGTTATTTTTGTTTATTTTTTTGGAGACAGAATCTTGCTCTGTTGCCCCAGCTAGAGTCCAGTGGCGTCATCATAGCTCACTGCAACCTCAAACTCCTGGGCTCACGTGATCCTCCTGCCTCAGCCTCCCAAGTAGTTGGGAGTATGGCGCACCACCACACCTGGCTAATTTTTCTATTTTTTGTAGATACAGGGTCTCACTCTTGCTCAGGGTGGTCTCGAACTCCTGAGCTCAAGCGATCCTCCCAGAGTGCTAGGATTACAGGTACGAGCCACCTTGCCCAGCCTGATTGAACTCTTAAAAGAGGTGATATGAGGTAAGGTGACAGTCCACCCATTCTTGGGGTCTTTACTACTTTTGGATATCCATCTCCTAGACCTGCACTGCTGAGGCTGTTCAAAACGTTCTGTCCAAATATATCTGGTCTCCATGGAGCCAGTAGGGAGGCTGCTGTTACCTGGTGACCTCCTCCCTGGGCAGCAGCAGAGAGCTGCCAGTGCCAAGCTGCTTTCTCCTGATCTGTGGGTCTGCGTCCTCTGTGGGTGAGCAGGGGTGGAGCAGGCGCAGCGGTGCAGTGCGGTAGTGGTCAGGCAGTTAAAGCAGGCATGTTTACAGCCTTGTGTCTGTCCAGCCTCACCTGATGTTGGGGCAGGGATTTTGATCCCGCTCTGTAAATATGGCAGTGTGGCGCCCCTCCCCTGAGCCTCTCCGGTACAGCCTGTAAGTGGGTAGCAGAGCTGGAATCCAGAGCTCCCATCTGTTGGGCTGCGCAGTGTTGCAGCCTCTGTGGTCTTGACTGACCAGGGAGAAAGAAAGGAGGTCACCTGGACTGCCTCGTTTTCATTTGGCCATTTATAATCTTTCACAGGTACCTATTTGGGGGTTGAGTTATCTATTGGGGACCAATCTAGGAGGATTTCTTAGTACCAACCCTAGTACTACAAATTGTTTTGTGGTTGTGTGTGGATAAGAGAGAGGCTGTGGCAGCTCAGAACGGGAGTGGGACTCACCCTAATTAAAATGCTCTGAGTCAGGCGTTTCTTGGCTCGCTGGAGTGTGCCACCCACGTTTCCCCGAAGCCATGGGGCCTGGCGCAGTCTTAAGATGGCCTTTCTTCCCAGAGCACTCAGGGAGCACCATGCTCCTGGCTTTGGGAGAGCCTGGGATGTGCAGAGGTAGTTCTTCCCGGCCCTGGTGCCTGAGCACACCCGAAAAATCAGGATCAGGGACAGAAGAGCAGCTCAGCTGGTGCAGAGTATGGCCTGGAAACAGGCCTCAGAGTTCACGGACTTTAGGGAAATCATGACTTTTTAAAAAAATTACTTTAAGTCTTAATCCCTCTCTTCATTCTCTGCTGATCTTGCTTATTGTTAAATTTTCTTCTGATGAGAACTTTTTCGTCCTCCCACCATGGAGCATACCGACCCACCTGTGCCTGGGCTCCCACCTGTGGCCACCCCTCCCTGGGGTGGTGGAGCCCGGCCTGTCTTTCCAGGTTCCTGTCTTTGCTCCTTAACTCCACCCATTTTCCTGCCACCCTTTTGGCAAAACTGGTCAAAGAGGTTTTCTGGGTTTGCTGTCTCCTCCCTCCTTCCTGCCTGCCTTCCCTCCCTCCCTCCCCTCTCCTCTTCTTGCTCTCCATCTCCCCCAGCCTTTTCTGTCCAAAAATCGGCATACCGAAGCCCCGTGTTCAGCTCTTATCTCATGTCAGTGTCAACTGTAGCCCCGTCCCTCTATTTTGAAGCAGACTTCCAGACATCCATAAATATTTCAGTACACATTACTCAAAGGTGAGGAGTCTTTCCTCACATGACCCAATACCACTACCATACCTTTAAAAAATTAATAATTTTTCCTTAACATCATCAAACGTCTGTTATGTTTTTGAGTTCCAAATGCCTCGTCAGTGTCATTTTTTAAGACACCTTGTTTGCTTAAAGCAGGAGCCACATAAGCTCCCGCCCTTCCTGAGCAACACTGTCCCTGCCCCTGCACCCAAGTTGCTTCTTCACTGTCCCAGCACCTTCCTTTTAGGTCCTTGGCTGTCGTGAGCCATCTTGCCTTCCCTTGGGAAACTCGTCCGTCCCTCGGCGTCTGGAGCACACACTGTCCAGGTTTTCTGCTCGCCTGGCTGGCTGTGCCTCCTCCACCTCAGGCAGTGATCCTCAGCCCTGGTGGGCGTTAGAAAGAAATGCTGATTCCTGGGCCCGGCCCCAGAGGTTCTGATTCAGTTGGTCTGGGAAGGGGCCTGGGCATTGTTATTTTTCTCATATTCCCCCAGTGTTCCGTTGTGCCGTGTGGGCGAGGACGCCTGGTCTGAGCTGCGGCCCAGGCAGCTCAGCACTCCAGACGCTCCTCTTCCTGCACCCCCACACTTTAAATGCCACCTAAAGGCTGGTGGTGCGACCTCTCCCTGAACTGCAGACCCATTTTTACAACTGTCTCCCTACCGAGAGAGGTGTTCTGAACTTGTCCCCGGCAGAGCAGAACTCCACCTGATCCAGAAATGGTGCTGCCCTCAGCTGCTCAGGCCAAAAACCTCAGAATCGCCCCCGTCTGTCAGGCCCCACGTCCCATCCTTCAGTGAATCACCGGGCCCTCCTCACGTCCTCCACTGCAGCCAGCCCCTGCTCCCGCCATCCCGCCATCCTGCAGTGGTGATCGCCTTCCAGCCGGTCCCTCTGCCTCCTCCTTGGCCTTCTCTCCACCCACCACACAGAGGCTGTAGCAGCCTGTACCATCGACATTGGATTATGTTACTTCCCTGTTCTCAACCTTCCAGTAACTTCCCATCAAACTGGCGATGCAGGGCAGTCCTCACCAGGGCCTGTGTGCTGTACGTGATCCGGCCCTTGGCTGCCCTCTTGACCTCATCTCATGCTGCCTCCCCCGGCCCCCGGAGCTGCAGCCTCCTCACTGTGGCCCCTGCTGTTCCTCTAACTGGAATACCCTTCCCCCGGACGCCACACAGGCATTTCCTCTGAGAGGTCTTCTCTGGCCTCATATTTATAACAGACCTCCATACCCTGCTTTGTTTTTTATAGCACTTATTACTCTCTGATGCCATACTATATATTTGTACATAGTTTGTCTCTGCCGCTGTATCTGATATGTATATACGTAGTAGGTGCTCAGTAACTATTTGTTGAAAGATATGACACTTCAAGGCTGGAACCTCCCCTTCTGGGCACTGCTGATCTGAGCTTTGAGCAAGAGGCAGCTCCCCAGCCCAGCCTGTCACAAGTGTGCATTCCTTCTTGTTTTTAATATATATATATTTTAAGATACAGAATCTTGCTGTGTTGCCCAGGCTGGAGTGCAATGGTATCATCTTAGCTCACTTCAGCCTCAAACTCCTGGGCTCAAGCAATCTTCCGGCCTCAGCCTCCCGAGTGAAAGGGACTACAGGCGTGAACCACCATGCCCAGCTAGTTTTTTTTTTTTTTTTTAAGTTTTTTTGTAGAGATGGGGTCTCGCTATGTTGCTCAGGCTGGTCGGAATCCTGGCCTCAAGCGAGCCTCTTGCCTCGGCCTTCCAAAGTGCTGGGCTTATAGGTGTGAGCCACTGTGCCTGGCCACAAGTGTGCATTCCTTGCCACCTCTGCTCAAGGCTCCAGACTGAGGTTCAGCACACTTTTTCTGTAAGGAGCTGGGTAGTAAATACTTCGGGCTCAGAGCCTGTAGTCTCTGTCTCACTACTCAACTCTGCTGTCATAGCATGATAGCACGAAAGAGCCATAGATGATACATAAACAGATGGATGTGGCTGTGTTCTAATAAAACTTTATTTACAAAAATAGGAGGTGGGCCCACCAGCCACCCCACCCCAGACAGATTCCAGCTAACTCTGAAATGTTCTGCCCTTTCTCCAAATCTGCATGAACAGAAAGCAAACAGAGCTGCTTGGCAGTCTGATCAGCAGGATGAATCTCTTCCCAGAAGTGGGGAAAGTGCCTCTTGGAGCAGCTGCAGGTTGTTTTCACCAAATAAGACACTTCCTCACTAGGGAGATGCCAGGGTGGGATAAGGACAGAGAGAATAACCTGTGAGCTTTCTTCTCAGGGAAGCCGTGCCGGCTTCTCTCCTTGCTCTGTCTCCCGCAAAGCAGAACTACAGACAACACTGAGCTCATACCTACTGGGCGCTTTTTAGTTCTCATGATTCAAAGGAGAGGGAATTGCCTTTTTCTCTCTTGGGTTCCCCTAAAACATATTAGGAGGGGATTTAAACAGAGTCTAACATTTTATATACATTATTAATTCAGGGATCTTGAACCCTTGTTTGACGAAAAGACCTGAGTTTAAAATCTGACTCTGCCACTTACTAGTTCTGTGACCTACTTTATGGGGTTGCTGTGATGATTGAATTTTTTTTAAAACGTGTCGTCGTCATCATCATCATCTTCATTATAGCTGTTAACATTTATTAAGTGTTGTTGCAACTTCAGGCAAAAGGAAAAAAAAATAAGAAAAAAAACATTTATTAAGTGTTTATGAGGTATTGTACTTTGATAAGTATGGTATAAGCATTATCTGAACCCTCATGACAACCTATATGGAGGGTACTGTTACAAAGCCATTTACAGTCGAGGAAACTGAGTTTAGAGAGGTTAAGTAACTTGCCCAAGGTCACCCAATGAGTGAGTAGCAGAGTCACTCATTAAACTCATTCAAACTCAGTTGTCTGACTCCAGAATCCACACTCTTTTTTTTTTTTTTTTTTTTGAGACAGAGTCTCGCTTTGTTGCCCGGGC
>CM052444.1:98599386-98643971 GCA_028533085.1 Varecia variegata | reverse complement strand
ACTCTGCCACTTACTAGTTCTGTGACCTACTTTATGGGGTTGCTGTGATGATTGAATTTTTTTTAAAACGTGTCGTCGTCATCATCATCATCTTCATTATAGCTGTTAACATTTATTAAGTGTTGTTGCAACTTCAGGCAAAAGGAAAAAAAAAATAAGAAAAAAACCATTTATTAAGTGTTTATGAGGTATTGTACTTTGATAAGTATGGTATAAGCATTATCTGAACCCTCATGACAACCTATATGGAGAGTACTGTTACAAAGCCATTTACAGTCGAGGAAACTGAGTTTAGAGAGGTTAAGTAACTTGCCCAAGGTCACCCAATGAGTGAGTAGCAGAGTCACTCATTAAACTCATTCAAACTCAGTTGTCTGACTCCAGAATCCACACTCTTTTTTTTTTTTTTTTTTTGAGACAGAGTCTCGTTTTGTTGCCCGGGCTAGAGTGAGTGCCGTGGCGTCAGCCTAGCTCACAGCAACCTCAAACTCCTGGGCTTAAACGATCCTACTGCCTCAGCCTCCCGAGTAGCTGGAACTACAGGCATGCGCCACCATGCCCGGCTAATTTTTTTCTATATATATTTTAGTTGGCCAGATAATTTCTTTCTATTTTTAGTAGAGACGGGGTCTTGCTCTTGCTCAGGCTGGTCTCGAACTCCTGACCTCGAGCGATCCACCCACCTTGGCCTCCCAGAGTGCTAGGATTACAGGCATGAGCCACCGCACCCGGCCAAGAATCCACACTCTTAACAGCTCTGCTGCCTTACTAGTGTACAGAATGTGCACTCAATGAATGATGGCTCTAATTATGGCTGGTATTAGCTCTACCAGCAGGTATTATGCAACTGAAGAGTAATTTGGCATAAAAGATGGCAAGTGTGCTTCCAGGCTGGTGTGTGTGTGTATGTGTGTATGTATTTGTTTATATATATATTCATATAAATACTTATATATTTATATATATATACGCACACACATATATATATTTTTAGACAGGGTGTCACTCCATTTTCCAGGCTGGAGTGCAGTGGCATCATCATAGCTCACAGCAACCTCAAACTCCTGAGCTCAAGCAATCCTCCTGCCTCCAGCCTCCCTCATAGCTGGGACTACAGGTGTGCACCACCACGCCTGGCTAATTTTTCTATTTTTTTCTAGAGATGGGGTCTCACTATGTTGCTCAGGCTGGTCGCAAATTCCTGGCCTCCAACCATCCTCCCACCTCGGCCTCCCAAAGTGCTAGGATGATAGGTGTGAACCACCATGCTCAACCAGGTTATATTTGTTACATTCATCCTGTTCACTCCATTGTTCAGGGGCACTCATTTCTCCGCCATTTGCTTCCCTCCCACTCCTGCTCTTTCAGAGGCCACTGTCCTTACTGGAGCAGGAAGTGGTTACCAGCTGCCTCGCTATGGCTGAGAGGGAGCACCTCTGCTGCTCCTTTGCCTGGGTGTGGTGCTTTGCTCCCCAGCTCCCAAAGTATGAGCTCAAGCTATTGACATAGCTCCTCAAGTTCTTGTGTCATTGATTCATAGATGTATTTTCTTCTTCCTGCTCCTTTCAAGAACTATATCGGGTTATAGCATTGATTCAAGATCAACTTGTCGCCTAAGACAGCAGTCCCCAACCTTTTTGGCACCAGGGACCGGTTTCATGGAAGACAATTTTTCCACGGACGGCAGGGGTGGGGGAGAGCTCTGCGGACCAGGGGCTGGGGACTGTAGCCCTAAGATAATGGCAAATCTTTATCTGCTTGCTGTAAAAGAGTGCTTGAGGAGTAGGCTTTATATACATCTCCACTCATGACCCGGTAAACAGAATATTCGTTATCAAGAGCAGAGCACACCATCTTGTCTTCTTTGCACCTGAACTTATGTTTAGCCAAGTGCTATGTCATATGGGTTTATTATTAATAATCTCAGCTACTGTTTGTTGAGCACTCACTGCCTACCCGGATCTATGCTAAGCATTTTGCATGCCTTTTATCATTCGATCCTCTAAATCAGCACTATCCAATAGAACTTTCTATAGTGATGGAAATGTTCTCTATCTGCATTGTCCCCTACAGTAGCCACTAAACATCCGTGGCTGTTGACCATTTGAAATGTGGCTAGTGCAACTGAAGAACTGAATTTTTAATTTTGTTTTATTTAAATTCAAATAGCCACATGTGGCTAGTGACTACTACTATATTGGACAGTTCAGTTCTAAACAGTCCTTTTATAACCATTTGAAGGATAAGAAAAAATGAGTGTTAGAGAGTTAAATAATTTGGCAAAGGTGCCCAACTCTGTAGTAGCAGAGCCAGGCTGTGGGCCCATGTTTCCTGCCCCCAGAGCCTTCACGTGTTCCTCGTGGTATACGTGGTATACGCCCTTTGTTCTATACTTTTTGCAGAAATTGTTTCGAGTTTGCAGATTGCTCTCTAACTCATACCATGTGTAGATATGCAACCCACCTCAGAATAAATATGTGAGACATATCTAAAGAAAGCTGTAAAACTTACCAAAGGATATAAAAGAAGACCTAAATAAATGGGGAAAAAATTCCATGTTCCTGGATAGGAAGACTCAATATTGCAATATTATTTCTCCCCAATTAATCTCTGAATTCAGTATAATTCTATTATAAATCCAAAAGGGGAACTGTAATGAAATTTGATTAAAAGAATATGCTAGAATAGTCAAGACAGTTTTGAAAAAGAACAGTAGGGTGGCTGGGGTGGACTTGTTCTGCCCATATCAAAATGCTGAATAAAGTGAAAGAATTAAAAATGGGGGACTGGCGCAGGGACAGACAGGAGACCAAAAATGTGAAATAGTCTAGAAAGGGACATACGAAATCACAGATAAGTAGTGAAGAGGCTGGGCCATTAATAAATATTAGCAAATATGAGGAAAATGGGTTACAGATCTAGAAAATAATAAAGCTGGATCCTTACCTCATGCCATATGTAAAGATTTAAACATAAAAAACAAAAATGCAGTGTCCTAAAACTACAAAAGAATAAAGGTACTTTTATAATATTAGACTGGGAGAAACGGGAAACTGCAAAGGAAAAAATTGACAGATTTGACTGCATAAGAATTAAAAATTTCTCACTAGGGAAAAAACATAAGCACCGTTTAGAGGTCAACTTGACACCAAGGGGGAATAACATAACAAACTGGGTTAAATTCTTAAAGTGCTGCACCGAGTCACTGAGAAAAACACAAGCCGTCAGGAAAAGACTGGGCAAAGGTTATGAATAGGCAGTTTGTGGGGAAAAAAACCAAATGGCTAGTAAGGATGCTCAACTGCACTTTAAATCAGAGAAATACAATTTAAAGCAATTAAGTACTATTTTTCACCGATTGGACTGGCAAAAATGGGACTGATTCTATCCAGTGTTGGCCAGCCTGGGGGGAGTGCAAATCGATCCAGCATTCTAGACGGGCCAATTGCAGATGTGTTTGTCCCCCAGCTCAGCAGCCCCACTTGTGAGCACTCCCCACACAGAGAGGCCCACACAGGACTGCACGATGCTCACTGCAATATTATATGTGATATCCAGGAATCGGAGATGAAATCCATATTTAGCAGTGGTTGAAGTATAGTACATCATATTTTAGAATACAGTGTGGCCATGAAAAAGAATATAGTGTCTGTAGGTAATGACATGGAGATATACATTGGATGTATCTTGAAGGCAAAGCAAGTTTCAGAACAGCGAGTATAGCAGGAGCCTATTTTCCCCTTTTTTTTTTTTTTTTTCAGGTCTATGTATACATGAAAAGAGTTGGGAGGATACACATACACCAAGCTGTTGACAGTGGGGAACAGGGGAGTGCGAGGTCTTTATATACGTCTCCACATCGCTTGCATTTTTACAATGAGCACATATTGTTTTCAGAATAATTTAAAGGTATCTTGGCCTGAGAAAGGACTCTGAGTTCCAGCCATGTGTCCTTCACCTAGCTAAAAGTCATACTGAGGGACTTAACCTCTTCTGGCCTTAGCCATCTTCTCCACTTAAAAATACATACATACATACATACATACTTTTCCATGTTCCTTGAGTGTTATGGTGGGTATGGCTACTTTTATAATCAAGAAAATGAATAAGCCTCTGTTTTGCTTTTTTAATGAGGAAATTTCACTAGATCTCTAAGGATCTTTCCAGCTCTAACATCTGCCTAAGGCTCTCTGAGCTCAGATTTACCTGGATTTTGAAATTAAAAAAAAAAAAAAAAAAGCTTGCCACCAGTGTTGCAATACTACAGACTAAAGTGTGCAAGAATGCTTCCAGCCATTGCTGAGAGGGAGTTGTGCAGTTTTGTAGGCTCCTTGCTCTTTCTTTCAGCTCTAGAAACCTTTGCTTCTGGTGCTCTGATTTGCCTGCCTGTGGGAGTGGGAGGGGAAGACCACGCAGGCCTGAGGTCTGTTCCCAGCTAGCAGGGCCACAGAGAAGAGAGGCTATTTTTGTTGTGAGGACTGAATCGTTGGCCTCTCTCCAAGAGCACATGCTTATTGGTGTGGTTGATGTATCTTGCCTGCTGCGGCCGTCTCTACCACTGCTTCCAGAAAACACTTGAGAACACATTTGTCCCAAGAGCTTAATCCTAGGACGAGCATTCAGGATCTGTGCTCTTTTTGTGTGTTCTTCTCCCTTCTGGCCATTGCAAGGGCAACAACTGGCAAGGATATGGCTAATGTGAACTTGGAGAGACTTTTCTTCTAGGTCTTTACTTGAAAGGGGCCCTCCCTCCGTAACTGGGGTTGCAGAGAACTCAGTCCAAGTATCTGAACTTTCTTAGCCTTAACCGGGCCAGCAGAGCTGCCCTTGCCCTCATTAGCCTGGTGGGGTTTGCACGGTGCTGCAGTTCACCTCCCCTACTGTCCAAATCTCTTTTTATCGGTCCAGCCTGGGAACAGTGTCCTTCTCGGTGCAGGGCTGAACATGAGCCTGGCATCCACCCAGATCCATATCCAGCCTTGTCAGTTTCCTCAGGCAAATCCAGTGCCCTGTGTCAGCCTCTGGCAAGAAGGCCATCAGACCAGGTGCCCCAGTCCCTCAGCTCTTAGTGTGTGCAGAGGGCAGCTCCAAGTGGGGCGTTGCACAACCCCGGGATGTGTGTGGCATTTATATGGACACCACTATATGTAGAGCACCTGGAGCTGTGCAGCATGGTGGCCCTGGCCCGAAGCCTGACACCACCTGAGACCTGTGCATCAGGTTGTCAGCATGCAAAGTGCTTACTGAGGGCCTCTGGTGGACTAGGTTGTCAGGATATAGCCTTTGCCCTCTGGAACCTCCAGTACAGGACCAGCAGCTGGGACAGGGCAGTTTGAGGTAGACGTCTCTGTCAGCCATCACGAATGCATCATTCCTCTATGGTTTTCTCAGCTACCTTCTTGATTCCAGAACTTCTGTAGCCCTCCTCTTTATCCATTTCTGATTTGGGGGCGGTTTTTTCCTTTCAGTTGCAGAGCTACTTTGCTGCATGTGAGGACGAGACCCCTGCCATCCGGAATCACGACAAGGTCCTGCAGCGTCTGTGTGAGCACCTGGACCATGCCCTGCTGTACGGGTGAGGTGGAGGAAGTTTCTGAAGATGGGAGTGCGTGGGGCACAGCTGGGGCCATGGGTAGCCTGCAGAGAGAAAGCCCCAGCTTTTCTGCCTTCCTTTTTGCCCCTGGCAGAAAGAGATTTGTCCCACTCAAGTGGGCTGCAGTCTGTCTGCAGTTATCCCCGTAAATTGTCTCTGTGCAGACAAAAATGCTGGGGGCAGGGCTGGCCACAGATGAAGTGATGGTGTGAAGGCATGCTGTTGCCCATGGGACCCTCTGGGACTCCAGCACTTCCTGCCTCGAGCAGTGACGTGAAGGCTGCTGGGCCAGCTGACTGCAGCTTCCCAGGGCAGCCCCGTGCAGCTCCCAGCAGCTCCTGTCCTCTTTTCTCAGCCTGCAAGACCTCTCCTCTGGCTACTGGGTGCTCGTGGTGCATTTCACCCGGAGAGAGGCCATCAAGCAGATCGAGGTTCTGCAGCATGTGGCCACCAACCTCGGGCGCAGTGAGTAATGACAAGGAGACACTGGGCAAGGACCCGTTCCACCCTTTCCGTGGGTAGCTTGAGACTCAGGCTTGGCCTCAGGGTCAGCCCTGGGAGGCTGATTACCTTGTGGTGTCCAGGGGCAGTGGGGCTGTTAAAATGCCGGCACCCTTCACAAGGCCTCTTGTCTCCCTGCATGTGACAGTTAGTGCCACAGCAGTGATGGGGTGAAGGAGAGTGAGCTGCCAATAAGAACTGGACTCCTGTCGGATCCCAGCCCGAGCACATGATGCGGAGTCTGGTTTCTCCCCTGAGCTAGGATCAGTGTTGGCTACAGGATCAGTGCAGAGCCATCTGAAGTACACAATCTGTCCCCTTAGTAGAGTGTCCTGGCCAGCTACGGGCTGGGGTCCGACTGGGAAAACAAAGAGCTCAGGCGTTACGGTGCCCCCACCAAGTGAGAAGGCTGTTGGGGTGCCCGCTCCCCTCACTTGCTCTTTCTTTCCTTTCTGCCCTTGTTTGGCAAGTAAAAGCCAGCGCCCTGCCAGGCCTTCCTGCCAGTTACTCCTGCCTTCGTTTGCAGGCCGGGCCTGGCTGTACCTGGCCCTCAACGAGAACTCCCTGGAGAGCTACCTGCGGCTGTTCCAGGAGAACCTGGGTCTGCTGCATAAGTACTACGTCAAGTGAGTGTCGGAGTGGTCTGTCTCTCCTAGCCTCGGAGCCACTCCCGAAGGCCCTTGTCATATGCACTAGTGTCCTGCTGGGCTCCTGTGTACAGTTGGGTGCTCGGCAGCTGCCTGATCCTCTACCTGGCCTCAGACCTGACCAGAGTGCCCAGCCTTTGGCTCACCCTGTGCTGGGGTTGCTGCAGGAACAGAGTATTTAGTAGCCGCTGAGAGCCTGATGAGCCTCACGCTGCAGGCCCGTCTCTGAAGACACTGGCAGGACAGTGCAGTGTGGCTCCAAACCCAGTAGGAGAAGGGCAGAAGGAGAATGGTGGGCGACAGCTCTATCAAGCTGGGTGCCATCCAGGGGATGGGATGTCACATGTCAAATTTCAACACAGTTGGCGTGTTGGTGAGGTTGGCCAAGCTGGTAACCAGACCCAGAAGCACCATCATGGCTTCTTGTGTCTCGCAGGAACGCCCTGGTCTGCAGTCACGATCACCTGACACTCTTCCTGACCTTGGTGTCCGGGCTGGAGTTCATTCGATTCGACCTGGATCTGGTGAGACACCACAGCTCTCGCTGCTCGTGGGAAGCAGAGAGGTGGGCAGGGTGGGGGCAGGCTGAGCGGTGGTTTCACTTTTCAGGCCTCTTTCAGGGTGTGACTGAGCTTGAGCACAGCCCTGTGTGTTCAGGTGCAGGAAAGGTTGCAGGGTGGGATTGAGTGGAATTGAGTGGAAGGGGAGTGATTCTTTCTTAGCTTATTCATGGCAAGAACTCCTGATTCAGGCCGCTTCCTCCTCTCTCTCCGTGCAACTTGGAGAAAAGCCACATTGCCTGGAGTATCTTAGCCCAGAAAGACTCACCTTTGTATTTAGGACATGAGTGAGAAGGACAAGGCAAATTCAGCCCTTTGCTTCCTGGGATTCCAGCAACTGTCGTCACCACCATGCTCCCACCTGCCGTGCTCTGGGCCACCCTCTTCAGTGTCTCAAGCTTCCCTCCGCTTCATGCACTGTTCAAACGTGTTGCTGGCCCAGAGCTAAAGGGGCTCCCAAGCACGGCCCGGACTCAGGCGCGTCAAGATGGCTGTGGCTGCCCTGTCCTAACTGAATCACCTTCCCTGGCTCCTGCCCTCGCAGCACAGACTGAAAAAGGAACTTGGCTAGTACAGGCTGAGCATCCCTAATCCGAAAACCCAAAATCTGAAATGCTCCAAAATTTGAAACATTTTGAGTGCTGATATGATGCCAAAGAAGAGGCTTGTTGAAGCATTTTGGATTTCAGATTTGTGATTAGGGATGCTTAACTGATAAGTATAATGAAAATATTCCAAAATCTAAAAAAATCTGAAATCTGGAACACTTGTGGTTCCACGCATTCCAGACAAAGGATATTCAACCGGTAGTAGAAATTGGAGAAAATGAGCAATTCTAATAGTAAAAGCAATCGAAGAAGTATCAGAGCATGTAGGGGGGCTCTGAGAGCTGTGTCATCCGTCAGCCTGAAGTCCACAGCTTTGAAAGCCGGCACCACTCACGTTGCTCTTCTTAGCAGCTTATCTCTGAATTCACTACTTTAAGCCCATTAATTTCCCGAGGAAAAACTAGCATGGGAGGGAACGGCAGAGGCAGGTGCACGTCTCCCAAGCCTGGATTCTGCCGCTTTCTGGCCCACCTGAGCCTCCCACCAAACCTCCCTCTTCGCCTCTCTCCTCAGGACGCCCCTTACCTAGACCTGGCCCCCTACATGCCCGACTACTACAAACCCCAGTACCTGCTGGACTTTGAAGACCGCCTTCCCAGCTCGGTCCACGGCTCAGACAGCCTGTCCCTCAACTCCTTCAACTCCGTCACCTCCACCAACCTGGAGTGGGATGACAGTGCAATTGCCCCATCTAGTGAGGGTGAGTGGCCCAGGGCAGAAAGGAGCCAGCCTCCGCTGGCAGATGGACGCTGGAGCCACTTAAGCCTGGCTGGGTGACGTCTTTCTCCGCTAGTTTTGGTCTGGCGACTGAAATTTGCAGTTACTCAGGGCCGGCCATTTCCCAGATCTTCATTTCCTCAGAATCCCTCTGGTGGCTAAAATATGGATTCTGGGCACAAAAAACCAAAATGAGATTTTATGAATGTTAGACCCTTTTCCAGAAGGCTCTAGTCACGTGCCCTGGGGCAGTGTTCTGAGCAGTGTGACCTGGGAACTCATGCCTGACCGTCACAGGGGTGAGCGTTGCCTGCTTTGGAGAGGTTGTTCCACCCCAGATTCTAGGCAGAAAGAGGCTGAGCAGCTCCTAGAAGGAGAAGAGAGAGCCGAGCGGGTCAAAAGCCTAGGGGGAACCTGCCACAGTGTCCCGCGTGTCCGTCCGATTCTCCGGATCCCTCCTGCACTCACTGGTGTGTTCAGGATGGTCTCACCCGTTGCATCAGAGACTGAGAACTCTGTAGGTCATTTTTTTGTCTTGGTCCGACAACTTATTGGAACAGCCTGGTTTCTTTCAAACCTTAGGCCTTGGTATTCATTGGTAAAACTGACCATTGCCCCAGCTTTGTTCCTTGTGGGAAACCAGGTCTCTTCATTCACCCCACCCCGCCCCTGGGAAGGGGATCCAAGTACAAGCTCAGCCCCTGGAGCTCCCCAGAGTTGCCTCAGCATTGAGACCTTGACCTTCCTCTTTCCTTTTTTTTTTTTTTTTTTTTGAGACAGAGTCTCACTCTGTTGCCCAGGCTAGAGTGCTAGAGTGCCATGCCATTAGCCGAGCTCACAGCAACCTCAAACTCCTGGGCTCAAGTGATCCTTCTGCCTCAGCCTCCTGAGTAGCTGGGACTACAGGCATGTGCCACCATGCCCGGCTAATTTTTTCTATATATTTTTAGTTGTCCAGCTAATTTCTTTCTATTTTTAGTAGAGACGGGGTCTGGCTCTTGCTCAGGCTGGTCTTGAACTCCTGAGCTCAAACCATCTGCCTACCTTGGCCTCCCAGAGGGCTAGGATTACAGGCATGAGCCACCGCACCCGGCCCTTCCTCTTTATTTATTTCTGCTGTGTCACGGGTTGTACATCCCAGGGAAGGGAGGTCACTTTCAGGCATGCTGTTAGCAAGCCCTGCATTGCTCAGTGTGCAAGCAGATGGTGGCCCAGTCTCCCCGGTGGGGCCCGTGAGCTGCCTGGCAGAAGTCGGAGGGGTAGGCCTGGCAGGAGCAGCCGGAGCAGCCGTGGATGGAAGTGTCCCCTTGGGCCCACCTCACCTCAGCAATTTGGAGATGGCACAGCTCGAGCTGCTCGAGCAGGACCTTACAGCTCTGCTGGGGTGCAGAGGGAAGGAAGGCAAGGGGTAGAAAACAAGGTTAGGTACGAGGGGGTCCAGGTCTCTCTGTGCTAGCCCCAGCTTCTAGGTTTGGACGGGGATCACCACCAGAGGTCTTTCCAGCTGGTCAGAGGCTGCCGGGCCAGTGCCCAAGCTAAACAGCAGCCAGGGCCCAGTATGTTCCCCTGAGGTTGTTAGATACAATGCCGAAAGTTTAAGTTTTTCCTCTCCTGTTTCTACCCCATGTCTCCCACCCCGTTTCCCCCAACCTCCCTGTCCTTCCACTGCCTGTGTTTCTAATCTTCAGTTTTGTCCCTCATTTTTGTAGATTATGATTTTGGAGATGTGTTTCCAGCAGTGCCGTCTGTACCCAGCACAGACTGGGAAGGTGGGACAGAGTCCGCTGTTATCCTCTTTTCCTGTTTTGCAATGTCTCCATGCCAAGCTTGCTGCATGTATCAAAATCAGCTCCTTATTATTTATAATAACGTCCATGATCATAATAAAGCCAAGTTTGGTGTTCTAATAGATGGAATTCTGCAGTAGAAGAACTTGACCTTTAGCCCTAGGTGAATCCCTTCTCCCAGTGCAGGACTCTGGCCTTTGTGCAGTAGCCTTTTGGAGTCACTAAGTGACTGTGTGTTGGGGGCCACTGGATCCCCCTTCCTGATTCTGCTGCCAGGTGATGCCTACGAGGTGTATAGGGAGCTGCTAACCTGTGGGGCACTAGTGGCCTGAGCCAGTGAGCCGAGATTTGTTCTGGAAAACGATGCCTTTAAACCTGCAGATCGTGAGCTCCTTTCCGTCAGACGCGCATCAGGGAGAGAGACAGAGAGCTGGATTCTTTCAGCCCTTTCCTAACGGCGTCCTCATGGGTGTTTTGGAAAGATAATGAGGTCCAAGTGAGTGAGTTGCCCAGGCACAGCTGAAACTTCCTGTGGGGAGAATCTCTTTGAAGTTTTAAGGCAGATAGAATAAAATCTGTCAGCCCTCCCACCCTGGCTACCAGGCAGCAGTGCTTGGGCATTTTTCTGCCTGAAACCTGCTTCTGGGCCTGCATAAATTCATAAAGCTATTCCCCAGGCTGCTGTAATGACGCAAAGGTGACTGATAAGGTGACTGCTTCCTCTGAATCTGAGGCCACACCAGATCCCCTTAGTAAAGAGCCTCCTGCCCTGCGGGCACTTCCAGCCGGGGTGGGGGTGCCTGAACGGGGAGGTGAGAGCTGCCTCACCCAGAGGATGAGGAGCGGGGCTCTCCCCGTGTTATTAGAGACACGATCTCTGAGGATGATGGCGATTTTTTCCCATGTAATAGGACTAGGAAATAGTTTCACTGTGTGGGAAATAAGATACGGCATTGGGAAAAATAAATTATGTCACTTGGCCAGGAGAGTAGCATTGAAGAGTCCCATGTTAAATTAGCCTGAAATCCAGAATTCCATCCTAACATCATTTTCCTCTCAGCCTCTCCTCTTGCAGCACACGTGCTGGGCAGTGGTTGTGTGCCCCTCTGATTCTAACAACTAACCCCCTCCTGACATGCCTGTTGCAGTCACTCGTCAAGCAGGGCCTGACGTTCCTCTGCAGCCCTCCAGAGCTCCCCAGGGCCTGAGAACTAACAGCGCAGTTGCACTGCTCGCGGGCCAGGCTGGGCCCCGGGGCAGGGTGAGATTTGCCCCAGCAGTGACCTGCTTTCCTAAGCTCCTTGAGCACTAAAGAATCCCTGGGCACGCTCTGGCAGCTCACCTGGGGAGGCTCTGTCTTCTCCTTGCACCTGGAGGGAAGCAGGACTTGGGGCAACTCCAAACTCTGGGCTCCGGGGCCGGGATTTGGGGTGGCCTTTCCATGGTCTTTGGCTTGTTTACAGGACTGGTGGGTATCCCAGCCTTGACACCCGCCACATCCAGGGTCTGCCCACTCACCTCTCGGGACTCCTCTGGGAGCAGCTGCATGTGTGCAGAGCATCTCGGGGGCTGGAACAGGAACGCGTGGGCTTGGCGGGAGCCCTGTTAGGGCTGAAGGACATGGTTTTCTGCATCTGAGAACTCAGGCTCCGGGGCCCCAGGTCTCAGGTGTTGCTAGTGTTTTTCTGGCAGAGCTGGTGATAGCTTTGGCCCCTTCTTTGCCCTTACCTTAAAAGACAGAGTGCTTTTTAACAACACAGACGATGTGCTGCGCCAGCAGACAGCTGCCCGCAGTGTCTGAGATCCACTGAGACGTTGACAGCAGGTTGGGCCCTCCCGGCAGGCTGTGGGCCGCATGTTTGCCTCCTCTCCTCTGGTCAGATAATGGCCAGCAAGACGGGCATAGGCCAGCAAGTGGAGCATGACCAGCCTGTGTCCCTTGCCATTAACCCTCACCAGGAGGTGTCACCAGCTGGCCCTAGTTCTCTGCTTGGGCAGCTCCCACCTGCCACTGGATGAATGGCCTGTGTGCTCCGATGCCAGTGCTCCCTCCCCTCACCGCCTGGGATGGTTGGGTGGGTGGGAGTGGGCATTAAACCAGTTTTTCTCTGGAGGGGCAGCAGTGCCCGCACCTTCTCCCCAGGTGGCGCTGTGGGGAGGGTGTGACTCAGGACCAGGCAGCCAGAGAGTTCTCAGCTCCAGCCTTACATGGCCTGGGGGATGCTGGGAGAGCAGCCTCTGTGGGGACAGCCACTGGCCACACATGTCTTTGCCCCCTCACCCCTCGTTCTTGTTGCCCTGCTCTGTCATCTCCTCTCTACTCTGTGCCCTTCTTTCTGCCCCGCCCGTGGTCCTCACCCCTCGGGCTCCTCCTGTCCCCTCGCCCTGCCCTAGTCTGCACCGCTCACTTTCTCTCCCCTGCTCCTCTCTCTTCCTTCGTGTTCCACTTCGTCTGCCTCTGCAGGGACCCTTCATGGAGTCAGCACCTCTCAGCCCTGCGAGTGGGGTGTGGGGCTTGGGGAGCTGCTGGGTGCCCCTGGAGGGTCCTCACAGGAGGGCTCTGAGGTTAACCCCAGAGGTGTGCAACTGTCTCCTCTTTGTGGCTCCCTGCCACACTGAGGTCACCATCCCTTGAGCCTGGAGGCCGCTTAACCTGGGGGCCCTTAACACGGACCGGCCGAAGTGTTGTGCACTCTGGCGGGCTCCCCGCGGTGGTGGGCATGGTGTCCCTCCAAGCCGCTTCTAAAGCACAAATCCCGTGTCCTGATAGGTTGGGGCTTCTACTCTCTGAACAGTGCACCCCGATCAGGTTTCCCTGGGAAGAACTTGCCCTGGGGACCTGGGGCCCAGACAGTGTCTGATGGACTCTCCTGCTTCCTTGTCCTCCCAGACGGGGACCTCACAGACACCGTCAGTGGCCCCCGCTCCACTGCCTCAGACCTGGCCAGCAGCAAGGCTTCCACCCGGAGCCCCACCCAGCGCCACAACCCCTTCAACCAGGAGCAAGGAGAGGTCATTTCCTCCTCCGATACCACCCCTGTGCACACCACCCCTCCGGAGAAGGAGGAGTCCCGGGCCCCGGACCTGCCAGATGCCTGCACGGATCTCGAGGTCATCAGGTCAGTGGGAAGGGGCCCAGAGAGGAAGTGGGTCCTGGGGTCTGACCTGTCCACTCCTGGCATCATTGTTTAATCCAGGGTAGACTGAGATGCCCACTGAGGGCAGCTGGACATCTTCCTGGAGACTAAGTAACCCTGCCCGCCTTTAGGGAGTTCTTTGGGCAAGCGGAAACAGGCCTGTGCTGGTCAGCTCGGGCTCCGTGACAAAGGGCCAGGGACCGGCACTTTGAACAGCTGATACTGTCTCTCAGTTGGGGAGGCTGGAAGGCTGAGATCGAGGTGCCAGCGTGCTCAGGTTCTGGCGAGGGCTCTCTTCTGGATTCACAGACGTCTGTCTCTCACTGTGTCTCCGCCTGGTGGACAGCAGAGCGAGCTCTCTGGGGTCCCTGTCATAAGGGCACTTATCCCATTCACGAGGGCACCCTCGTGACCTAATCACCTCCCAGAGGCCCCACCTCCTGATACCATGTTGAGGCTAGGATTTCAACATAGGAATTTGGGCTAGGCACGGTGGCTCACGCCTGTAATCCTAGCACTCTGGGAGGCCGAGCTGGGAAGATCGCTTGAGGTCAGGAGTTCAAGACCAGCCTGAGCAAGAGTGAGATCCCGTCTTCACCAAAAATAGAGAAAATTAGCCAGGCGTGATGGTATGGGCCTATAGTACCAGCTACTCGGAAACTGAGGCAGGAGGATCTCTTGAGCCCAGGAGTTAGCGGTTGCTGTGAGCTACAGTGATGCCACTGCACTCTAGTCAGGGTGACAGAGTAAGACTCTGTCTCAAAAAAAAAAAATAGGAGTTTGGCGGGGCAGTGGGGGACGACACAAACATTCAGTCTCTTGCAAGACCCGAGCCCTGGAGGCAGGTGATGCAGGCAGTAGCCACAGCTGGTGTCTGGGGCCTTGTCCAGGCTTCCAGGGCCTTTGTCAAGTCCGTCCAGGACCAGAAAGCAGCTTCAGACTGGGCTTCTTCCCAAGGAAGATCTTGGAAGTTAATGCTCAATTTCTGAGATTCATACCAGTTCTAGTTCAGCCCAGCTCATTAAAGGAAAAGTGTCTTTGTCACGCTGGCAGGGACACAGAAGGGAAGGAGGAGGTGAATGACAAGTGGGACTGTTGGCCAGAGCCTCCTCAGCTCAGGAGGTGATCCAGCCGCTGCCCTTGAAGCTCTGCCCTGGGAACGAGGAGAAGCCCTGCGAGTGTCAGGCCTCCTGGAGGCTTGCGGGCCTGAGGCAGGGCCTTGCTCCCCGGTGACTGGAGCCAGGAAGACCACCCCACTGGCTGGTTCCAGGCAGGGCAGTGTTCGCAGTTCAGACCTGGGATCACTGAGCTAGGCCCACCCAGCCAACTTGGACCCAAAGAGGAGGGCCAGGAGTTTGAGCCCAGAAAAGTTTGAGTACCTTTGTGGGTGATCATCCCTGGTGATACCTGCTGAGAAGGGGGTCAGCACAGCATCCATTGTGCACACAGGGGAGGGCTCAGTGGAAGGGCATTCGTCTGACCAGCCATGGCCTGTGTTTGTGTCCCAGAGCTAACTCGGTTTTTCCATCAGGAGGAACCTGTAGGACCTGCTCAGGACTTCCTGTGGCTGCTGTCATCTGTGCCTCCCTTGTCCTCCCTCCCATGCCCCCTGCCCTGCCTCTGCCAGCAATGGGGCTGTCCTGGGGCCCAGGACCCCTCACCCAGCACTGCCCAGGACCACAGAAGCACTGACTGTGCCTTCAGAGGTCACACTCCCAGGATCGCCTCTTTGACCCAGCCTGATTTCCCTCAGGACTGGGGTACTGAGATGCTAAGTCTCTCCCATCATTACTGTCCCAGGGTCACCAAGAAGAAGAAAGGCAAGAAGAAGAAGACCAGATTGGACGAGGAAGCAAGTCCACTTCACCCAACCTCTGGCCAGCAGAAGTGTGCCAAGCAGGGGGACGATGACAGCCTCGTCGGCCGCTCAGGCCTGGGGCGGGACTCGCCAGACACTGCACTCGCTTCCCCCCAGGAGGAGGGAGAGGGCCCGAGCCGCGCAGCTGAGAGCAGCCAGCGCTCTGAGCTCGGCCACGTGGGCTTGCTGATCCCCGAAATGAAGGACACTTCCATGGAGCGCCTGGGACAGCCCCTGAGCAAGGTCATTGACCAGCTCAATGGGCAGCTGGACCCCAGCACCTGGTGTTCCCACGTTGAGCCCCCCGACCAGTCCTTTCGGACCGGCTCTCCCGGGGTTACCCCGGAGAGGCCGCCATTTTGCGACTTTAGTGAGGGGCTTTCAGCCCCAGTGGACTTCTACCGCTTTACCATCGAGAGTCCAAGCACTGTTACATCAGGTGGCAGCAACCATGACCCTGCAGGGCTTGGCCAACCGCTGTATGTTCCTAGTAGCCCTGAGGCTACTGGCCAAGAAGAAGAGGGAGGAGGAGGAGAGGGACAGACGCCTGGGCCCCTAGAGGACACCATGGGGGAGACTCGGGACCTGGAGGCCCAGGAGGTAGAGTCCCAGCTGTCCCTGGTCAGGGAGGGGCCTGTGCCCGAGCTGGAGCCTGGGACCCAGGAGGCTCTTTGCCGGCTCAAGCGAGACCAGCCCAGCCCGTGTCTGAGCAGCGCCGAGGACTCTGGGGTGGATGAGGGGCAGGGAAGCCCTTCTGAGATGATCCATTCGTCAGAGTTCAGGTAAGCGAGGCTGTCTGTGCGGCTGGATTGACATTCGCCCAGTCCTTGAAGCAGGGGACGTTGGGCCTCTGGCATCCCAAGAAACTAAGCACAACTCCCAGGAGACCTGGCCTGGGGGAGAGGGAGTGTGATGTGCCCTCCCTAACTTTGGCTCCAGGTGGGCGGTGGAGGCACCACCACCTGCTCTACAGGTGTGAGGCCTGTGCCCCCAGCCCGAGCCGACACCTCGCCCTCCTCACGCTTGGTCCCTCACAGGGTGGACAACAATCACCTGCTCCTACTGATGATCCACGTGTTTCGAGAAAATGAAGAGCAGCTGTTCAAAGTAAGTCCCAGGAACTCGCGACCGAGCCTGAGACAGCCGGGGCAAGGCAGGCCACCGACCCGTGCGGAGGGAGGCATGCCGTCCGGACCGGCAGGCAGGCGCCGCGGGCTGACCTGTCTGCTTCGGCCCCTCAGATGATCCGGATGAGCACCGGGCACATGGAGGGCAACCTGCAGCTGCTGTACGTGCTGCTCACGGACTGCTGTGTCTACCTGCTCCGGAAAGGTGCCTGCCACCCCAGGCAGAGCGGGTTGCGGATGAGATTGGCCCTCCCCGTGTCCCCAGCCCCCCACCCCCCGCCTCTCAGCCCCCTGGCGTGTAGTGATGAGAAGGCACTCCAAGGACGGTGTTGCCAGCAGTCCCAGGCCCCGAGACACCCGTGCTGTTCTCCTGCTGCGTGGTTTCAGACTGCAGGGCAAAGGGTCCTCTCCGAGAGGGGCCGGGCCTTGGAAAATGGGGCAGGGGGAGGGAAAGAGGCCAGCGGGGTAATAGGCCTTGGGATCTCCTCCCTCAGGGGCCACAGAGAAGCCATACCTGGTGGAGGAGGCCGTTTCTTACAATGAACTTGACTATGTGTCGGTGAGTTCAGGCTCCGCAGTTGGTGTACCTGCTGTGGGTACAGGGTTTCTCGGGCCACCCCGCTTAGAGATGCAGAGTGAGGCACGTCCCCTGACCGGCCCCTGGGGTTCTCACAGAGGCTTCTGCAGGTGACGCTGGGGATAAGAACCAAGCTCGAGGCTGCCTTTTCCTGCACCGGATTTCTGACTGTCCTGCCTGACTCAGGCTTCCGGGGCTTTGTGTGCAGGCGACCCCAGGGCGTGCTCCCTCCTCCCCAGCCAGCACTCAGTCTGGCGACACTGCCTCCTCTGCCAAGCCCCGTGTGCATGTCAGGGTGTGGTTTCTGGCAGGTCGGCCTCGACCAGCAGACAGTGAAGCTGGTGTGCACCAACCGCAGGAAGCAGTTTCTGCTGGACACAGCCGACGTGGCCCTGGCTGAGTGAGTGGCAGTCCCCGCCCTGCTAGCAGGACTGCCATTGGTGTGGCGTGGCCTGGGGGTGGGGAGCAGGACGTGGGAGACACAGAAGGGAAACCTGTAGTCTGGTCAGAGTGACAGGCAAGTAGACCAGCACCAACAGACTGACCTGTGTGGTCAGCCCAGGTGACCTCAAGATGGGAGGGAGCTGGCATGAGTTGTCCGACAGGAAGGAAGGCACAGAGCCCTGCTGCTGGGCTGTGCTGCGCCCTCTCACACTTGCATCATTGTCCAGGACCCTCTGTTCAAGTCTTGCCGACCATCACTTTGTCCGTCTTCCCTCACTGTCAAAATCCAAGGCCCTTAGCCATTGGGAGTGGCCAGGCCTTTCCCAGTCACCATCGGATGACCTTAGACTGCCACCTCCTCACTGCCCTACCTGCTGCTCTGAGCACGGGTTCCAGCCAGGCCCCTCCCTCAGGTTTCGGTGACCCCTCCAGGCCCTGTTCCCAGGCCCCTGACAGCAGCCCCCCTCCCTGCACAGGTTCTTTCTGGCTTCTTTGAAGTCAGCCATGATCAAAGGCTGTCGGGAACCACCCTACCCCAGTATCCTGACGGATGCCACTATGGAGAAGCTGGCACTGGCCAAATTTGTGGCCCAAGAATCTAAGTGTGAGGTAAGAACCCTGAGAGAAAGATGGGTCACAGTCCTTGAGACACTAGTGTGACAGTCAGCCTTGGTATTAGGGTTAAGTGATGCAAATAGGTGTCATTAGCATTTCTCAATCCCCCACCTGGGATGGCTCTCTTACTCTGGGTCCTGTCCTCCTCCCTCCTTGTGTGTCCTGAGGTTAAAACACCCTTGCTCTCTCCACGGCCACTCCTGGTGCCGGGCCATCGGTGAGCCACCTGCCTGGCCGGGACCTCACCCGCTTTGTCCACTGCCCCCACCCCCAGGCATCCGCTGTTACTGTGCACTTCTACGGGCTTGTGCACTGGGAGGACCCCCTGGACGAGTCCCTGGGCCCTGTCCCCTGCCACTGCTCTGCCCCCGAGAACACCATCACCAAAGAAGGCATGCTGCACTACAAGGCGGGCACCTCCTACCTAGGCAAGGAACACTGGAAGACTTGCTTCGTGGTGCTCAGGTGGGAGTCCCCGCAGCCCCATGGCTCGGGCGCAGGCCCTGGAGGTGGTTGGGTGGTTGGGTCCCCAGCAGGTCACTGAGGGAGAGGCCTTGAGGAGAGGACACCTCCGCCTTCCCTTCTCCACAAGGGCTTTGGAGCAGACGTACCCTGGGTTATTAGGGCTCCTTTGTAAAGCCAGTCTTCGGGTCCCCAGTGCCGCAGGCAGACTCTGGCTGGGTCCCGCTGAGGAACCGTGGTCTGGGCCCCAGCTCTGCTGCGGGAGCCGCCTTCCTGCTGGCCCTCCAGCTCTTTCTTCACCCCTCTCCTTGGATGGCGGCCCCTGGCCTCCTTTGCCTCTGGGGCTCGTGGCCACGGCTCGTGTGGGGGAGGGGAGGCCTGGGATCTGGACTGTGCCTGGTCCCAGTTCTGGGACAGGCCTCACTCCTGCTGTGCTGTGCCTGCAGCAACGGGATCCTCTACCAGTACCCCGACCGCACGGATGTCATCCCTCTGCTCTCGGTGAATATGGGGTGAGTAGCCCGGGAGACAGGGGGTGCTGCCTGAAGGCTGAGGCTCGGCTGAGCCTGGGGCCCAGAGCTCTTGTTTTCCCTGGTTTGCCACGGCTGTCCCTCTAGTCAGTTTAGCCTCTCCCCAGCCCCCATCCAGCAGCCTTGACTGGGGCCCTGGGGTTTGGCGCACTTCGAGGCCACGAGGAGCCCACCAGAGGGGAGGAGAGAGGGAGCAAGGAGCTCCTTGCCTGGAATGGGACCAATGTAGGAGGGAGGCAGGCCCCTCCCGGGAAGCTCCTGGCCTGAAGGGGGCTGGACACCTGCATCCTTGGAAAGAACAGTGGGCCCTTAAGAGGAAGAGTGAATGAACGAATGGGCACCAGTGCTGAGAATGTCACTGATCGCTACTCCTCCCCTGGCCATGTTTGGGTATCTAGAAGGATCTTGGCAATTTCAGAGATCAGAGGTGTTACCTAGAAAGGGGAAACCTCTTCTGCCAGCCTTCTGGTACCCCGAGGCCTCAGCACTGTGCGGCAGGTCCTGTGTCCGCCAGCCCCGGGGGCTCCCACCCCACCACCCCTGCCTCCTCGCTCCCATTTCACCCTCGTCCTCTGGCCCAGGGGGGAGCAGTGCGGTGGCTGCCGGAGATCCAACACCACGGACCGGCCCCACGCCTTCCAGGTCATTCTCGCCGACCGGCCCTGCCTAGAGCTGAGTGCCGAGAGCGAGGCCGAGATGGCCGACTGGATGCAGCTCCTTTGCCAGGCCGTGTCCAAAGGGGTGAGCTTCTCCCGCTCCACTGCACACCTGCCTGCCCGACCCCACCGGGATCCCCAGGGTCCCGTCCCCAAACCCACACCAGTCACAGAGCAACCTGTGAGGACCAGGACAGACCTCCAGGGGCAGCCCAGGAATGGACACTGGAGCTCAGGGCCACCTGCAGCCTGGAGCACTCCCACCGTCACCCCCGCCCCCACCTATGCTCCTGACGGGGCAGAGCCTGCCTGACTCCTGGAGGGAGGGCAGAGGCTGGTTGTGTGCCCAGGAGTGGGGAGCTCTAGTGCAGCCTAGCCCTGGAGGACTCAGCCTGCCTTGCCCCTGTCCCCTGCCGGTGCCCTCAGGTCATCCCCCAGGGGGTGGCACCCAGCCCCTGCATCCCCTGCTGCCTGGTCCTCACCGACGACCGCATCTTCACCTGCCACGAGGATTGCCAGACCAGCTTCTTCCGCTCCCTGGGCACAGCCAAGCTGGCCGACATCAGCACTGTCTCCACCGAGCCGGGCAAGGAGTACTGTGTCTTGGTGAGCTGGGCGCTCGGGGGTGGGATGGCAGCCGGCCCCGCAGAAGGAAAGCTCTGCTCACCCGGGGGCCCGGCTCGCCCTAGGAGTTCTCCCAGGACAGCCAGCAGCAACTCCCACCCTGGGTCATCTACCTGAGCTGCACTTCTGAACTGGACCGATTCCTGTCTGCACTGAATTCTGGGTGGAAAACCATCTACCAGGTACCTAGCTCAGCCAGGGACCCTGTGGAGTGGGACCCACCCCCTGGGGAAAGGAGCCCCCTGCTGCTCCCAGGACCTGGCCCCGGGGGACAGCAGAAGCTCTGGGACAGACACAAAGCCCTGACTCCCAGGGAGCCTGAGGTGAAAGCTGAAAACAGAACCCAGGAAACAAAATTCCTGACCTCAGTTCCAGTCAAGAAGCATGAATAACGTGCTTATGGTGGGCCTAGAGCTGTGCCCAGATGGTGAGGGACAAGAATGGCAGAACACGCTCCTTGCCCTCCGAGCTTACAGTGTGGGAGGCGCTCGTTAGGCCCCTGGGCAAAGTGGGTTTTGGAGCACAGGCCATGCCTGGGGCAGAACTGATCAGAGCAGGGGCCGTCTTCTCGGACCAGCCTGGGAGCTGGGCCCTCCCCGGAAGGAGGGGGGTCGGGGAGCATCACCTGTCATCAGCTCAAGCCCCTGTGGAAGTCATTCCTGGGGGGAGGGGTGTGGAGGGGCTGGTGCCCGGGAGCCCTGACGGTCCCCCTGGGAGTGCAGGGCCTGTGGCCCTCACACGTTGCTTGCACGCCCCCAACACAGGTGGACCTGCCCCACAAGGCCCTCCAGGAAGCCTCCAACAAGAAGAAATTTGAGGATGCCCTGAGCCTCATCCACAGCGCCTGGCAGCGGAGCGACAGCCTGTGCCGCGGCAGAGCCTCCCGGGACCCCTGGTGCTGAGGCGGAGCTGGTTGGCACCCCCGGTGGGGCGGGAAAGGGAGCACGCGTGCCAGCAGGCACACTACGGTGGCCGTGTCATCGTGCTGCTGGGAGCTACAGCACACTCTTGCCCCAGGTGGCAGAACCACCAGTGTGGCTTAAGACAGGGTCTCTTCACTCCCAGGGATCCAGACGGGTACCCGCCCCTCCCCACCCCCCGGGCATCCTGCCTGGCAGGGAGCGACCGGAGATCACTGGGGCAGAGGGTCCGAGCCCTGTGGGCTCTGCAGACGCGCCCTCCTCCCTGGGCCTCCGCCCCAGCGTGCACCATCTCTTCAGAATGGCGACGAGAAGAATCTAGATCTAAGGGAGTCCCTCTTCCTCTCCTGGGTCAGGGCCTGGACAGAGGCTCAGGGCTGCCTGGGGTCCCTGAGTGCCCAGCCACCCTTGTTCGTTTTTGAACACTCTCCTGGCTGTGTGGGAACACTAGGTGTCTGTGCATGTTTCCTCCTAACTCCATGCCCACGCACAGGTGCCCGTCTCTCCAGCCCCGGGCCCGGCTGGCGGGTGTTCCTCCCGGCTGCCAGGAGGCCCTGCACGCCCAGGCCCTGCCCAGGCCCTCCCCCAGCCCGCAGTGCCGCAGCACCCAGGAGCAGAGGTGGGGAGGAGGGGCTTGGAGAGGAGCGGAGCCCACCAGCCTGGTGTCTGGCTGACACCTGACTGTCCCCTGCTTGGCTGGAGCCAGGCCTTTCCCAAGAGCTTTGTCAAGAGCCCTCTGAGGATGGGGTCAGGTGGTTTGGGTTTTGTTTTTTAAAATAAAATAGACATGTTATATTGCCAAGACTTGTCACTGGCTCTCTGTGAGCAGGGGAGGGGGAGGGAGGTCTCCAACCCCCCTTGGACCCACAGGCCCTTCTTCCTCATTCTGTAAATGTTGCTTGTCATCTGCTCTGTGCCAGCCCTGGGAACCAACGGGATCCCATCAGCAGGCGCTCGGGCTCTGGGAGTTCCTTGGCCTGACCTTTGCCCTCCCTCCTGTTTCATGCAGCTGCCAGGGGAGGGGCAGCCACCAGCTCCAGTCCCAGGCCTGTATGCCCGCTGGCGGCCTGCCCAGCCCCAGGCAGGGTGCTCCAGCCTCCGCAGCCCTGTGGGGGAGTGCCCGCTGTTCTCGGAACAAACCCAAGAGAGTCCAGGCTATCCTCACGGCCTCTTGCTGAGCTGTCCCCTCTGGGGGCCAGCCAGAGGGTACGGCCCTCAAGCCACTCAGCACTGCTGCCCCAACAGCCTCGAGGCACACCTGGGCGGAAAGGGCTGGGGCAGGGAGGTGGGTGTGGAGGCAGCAAAGGTGGGTTCCAGGGGGCGGTTCTGCCTCTGGTTTTGACTGGGACCTGCGTGATTCGGGGTGGCCTGGCTGAAGAAGACTGCCATGGGGCAGAGGCCAAGGTGGGCAGGGTGGTGCTGGTCCCAGCCTGGGCAGACAGGCATCTGACAGCCGGGCCGGGGTAGGAGTTCCTCCTGACCAGACACAAAGGGCGTTTCCCTCCCAGGCTGGCTCCCCTGCTCCGGCCACTCGTGCAGGGAGCCGTAGAGCCTCCTGCCCCAGCCAGGGGGGGCTCCCCCTTCTGGTGGGCAAGTCCTTACCTGCTGAGTGCTAAAGCCATGAGGTCACCTGATTTTCCATCTCCTACCTACCCAGGGGCCCTGAAGTCAGGGGGCAGGGATGGGTGACAGGAGCCAGAGGCAGCGGGGGATGTGGGCCACCTTTTATTGGGTGAAGCCCTGTGCTAGGCACACTCTTGGCACATCTCCAGTCTTCCAAAGAATCTGAAATGGATGTCAATAGCCCCATTTTACAATGAGGGAGACTGGAGCCCAGGGAGGAGCGACTTGCTCAGGGTCACATATAATAGCAGCACTGGGATTCCAGATCAGCCCTTCTCCGCCTCTGCTCCTGCGGAGAGTGGGACCATAGACCGTGGGGCCAGACTGGAAGATTGAGGCCTGGAAAGGGGAAGTCACACCGGCTGTGGCAGGGGTGGGGGTGGGCAGTTGCTGAGTTGCCCCTACACCATGGCCTAGGGACCTCCCAGACACTTGCCCTGTGCCCAGGGCTCTGAGCCGGAGCAGGACAGGCTAAGCCAGAGAGGCCGGGCAGGGGCACCAGCCCTGTGCCCAGGGCCAGAGGGAGGGCAGAAGGAGGTGCCCGGGCTGGTTGGCACCTTCACCCCACCCCCATTTTCCTTCCAGCCCCTAGCGACCTTTCCCCCAGATCCCAGGATCCAGGCCCGCCCCAAGGCGGGAGGTATGGGGACAGAGGCAGCTGGGATTGGTCAGAGCCAGTGGGGGCGTGTCCCAGGCACAGCAGACCCGGGCAGCTGAGCCGAGCAGGTGGACTCCGAGATAGACCAGGGGCTTCCAGGCAGCCCGTCCGACTGGGACCCCTGTCCTCTAGACATGGCCTCAGGCACCCTGGAGCTCCAGCCCTGTGGCCCTGCAGGGACACAGGCAGCCTAAACACCAGCAGCCCAGGGCCTGTGCCCTGCCCCTGACCCGGCCCCAGCAAGCCCCTGGCACAGAGGCCATGGAGACGGTGCCCCCAGCTGTGGACCTGGTGCTGGGCGCCTCAGCCTGCTGCCTGGCCTGTGTCTTCACCAATCCCCTGGAGGTGGTGAAGACGCGGCTGCAGCTGCAGGGGGAGCTGCAGGCCCAGGGCACCTACCCACGGCCCTACCGGGGCTTTGTGGGCTCTGTTGCTGCCGTGGCCCGAGCCGACGGGCTGTGGGGCCTGCAGAAGGGGCTGGCCGCCGGCCTGCTGTACCAGGGCCTTATGAACGGCGTCCGCTTCTACTGCTACAGCCTGGCGTGCCAGGCCGGCCTCACCCAGCAGCCGGGTGGCACCCTGGTCGCAGGCGCTGTTGCTGGGGCGCTGGGAGCCTTCGTGGGGAGCCCAGCTTACCTGGTGAGTGCCTGGTCTCCAACCTCCGCCACCCCGTGACTCGGCTCCCGAGGGGGCTCTGCGGGCTCCGGGGCTGGTAGAGCTGGCGGGGTGGGGCCGCTGGGTGAGGCCGCTGGGTGAGGCTGCTCCCCAGAACATCCCAGCCCAGGTCTGGACTCTGCCCCTTGCCCAGGGCACCTGGGCCTTCCCTGATCCTTGCTCCCCTGGGGACCCTGCCCCACTGTTCCTGAGCTAGGGGAGCGGCAAAGGGCAGCAGGTGCAGGAGTTCAAATCCTAGCCGGGTCACTTTTCTTCCCGTGTGGACTTGTGTAAGCTAAGAATGAAAGTGGCCGTTGAGCCAGAGCTCGCCGTCCTGCGCTGGTGCTGGACAGTCACCATCTCCCACAATCCTCAGAACAGCTTCTCAAGGGTGACAGACAGAACTGAGGCCCAGAGAAGATCAAGTAACTTGCTCCAAGTCACAGCGAGACGCAGGCCGACTCCAAAGTTGTGCCCTCAACCCTATTCCGCAGGCCCTCTAAGCTTCAGGCACGGGATCTCAGAGCTCTGGGTTTCAGGGGCACAGGGGTAGGGGGGTGCCCTCAACACACACAGCCTGTCCAGCTTCTCCCAAACTCCGTCCCCAAGCTGTGTGTCCCTTCTGCTCGCACAGGTGAAAACACAGCTGCAGGCCCAGACGGTGGCTGCGATGGCCGTGGGGCACCAGCACCATCACCAGGTGAGGACCGTCACTCCAGAGCTCCCTGGCTGCATGGGCTGGGTGGGCTCCCAGGCTGGGGAGGGGCTGTCCAGTGACCTCGTGCCCTCTCCCTACAGAGCCTCTTGGGTGCCTTGGAGACCATCTGGCAGCAGCAGGGCCCGTGGGGGCTGTGGCGGGGCGTGGGTGGGGCTGTGCCCCGAGTCATGGTGGGCTCGGCCGCCCAGCTGGCCACCTTCACCTCAGCCAAGGCCTGGGTACAAGAGCAACAGGTGAGGGGCTGGGGACGTCTGTGCCTCCTTTCACACAGGGAGGTCCAGGGGGTGGCAATGGGTGGAGCCCTGGCTCTGCCCTCGGTCGTGACCCTAGCCCTCGGGCCCAGCAGGAGTGGGCATCAGCAGGGATCTCAGAAGTTGTGAAGGAGCTGGGGGTGGTGGGCTGGGGGCCATGGCTGGAGGGGCTTGTCTGTTCCCCTCTCCCCAGCCCTCGCACCCCCGAGTGCTGGTGGGTAGAGGGCAGTTGCAGGGCCAGCAGCCTGTGCCCTCCCCACAGTGGCTCCCAGAGGACAGCTGGCTGGTGGCCCTGGCTGGAGGCATGATCAGCAGCGTAGCCGTGGTTGCCGTCATGACCCCCTTCGATGTGGCCAGCACGCGACTGTACAATCAGCCGGTGGATGGAGCTGGCAGGGTACGTGGGGTGGGGGTGGGAGGATGTGGGGGGCTGGGACCACACCCCAACACACACGCAAGCAGCCAGAGACGCACGGACACGTGACATGCATGCAGACACAGCAGCTGGGCTTGTGTGCTGAGCATCTGGTCCCAGGCAGGGGCTAAGCACACTGGAGTTTACTCCATCCCCACGACCACCTCCATTTTCCTGATGAGGAAACTGAGGCTCAGATCAAGGGACTTCCCTGAGGTCACCCACCTGGTAAGTGAAGGAACCAGAACTGGAATCCAGGCCTGACCCCACGGCCTTCTCCTGGCACTGTGGCCTCACAGATATGCCCAACCAAAGGCACCACCCATAGGGTGAGCTGGTGGTGAAATTGGCCTCGGTGCCGTGAGCCAAGCTGAGCCCCCTGGCGTGGGGCTGTGGCTGCCGGGAGGAAGAGGCTCCCTTTTCCAGTGTCACAGACCAGAGGGTCACCTTTTTGTAATTTGCCCAGCTGGGGGTGAGTCCCTTTTCCCATGTCCCCACTGAAGCCTTGAACACACAGACACCTGGTTGTGCCAGCCAGGGCCCCACGGCCCTTGTGGTGACTCCCACCCCATGTCTGTCCCCAGGGCCAGCTGTATGGGGGCCTCGCCGACTGCCTGGTGAAGATCTGGCGGCAGGAGGGCCCCCTGGCGCTCTACAAGGGTCTGGGCCTGGCCTACCTGCGCCTGGGCCCCCACACCATACTCAGCATGCTCTTCTGGGACGAGCTGCGGAAACTGGCCGTGCGGGGCCAGCACCAGGGCACCTAGGCAGCACCCTCACCCCACATCCTGACACAGCCCGGCGCTTGCCCCAGCAGGACTGGCCACCCCACAGTGGGCCATAGGCCCAGGCCCTGCCACAGGACCCCACAGGACCCGGGGAATGTGCACAGCTCTGGCCCCATGACCCATGGCCCATGGCCCAGCTAGGGCCGGAGCATCCACTCCAAGTTACCACCCACTCTGTTCTCAGAAAGTTCTCTTCCTTCCCTGTGCTGGGCCATTGCATCCCAGAGCTTTATTCCTCGGTATAACAGCTGCCACGGGCCTGAGCCGAGTGACTTACACATGTCAGCTTGCTCAGTCCTCAAACAGCAGCACGAGACAGTAAATCCTCTTTTATGGTAAGGAAGCTGAGGCTGAGAGAGGTGACATGGCTTTGACCAAAGCCACACAGCTTTGCAGTGGCAGAGCCAGGACTAGAACTCAGCTCTGCCCACCCCAGCCCTGTGCCCTTGATGAGGGCACTGCCGCGCCAGGCCCGTGGGATCGCGGTACCCGGGGAGACTGGGGGCAGCATGAGGCCGTGGCGTCGTCAGCTATGTCGTTTGCTCAGGCTGCCATCACAAAGTGCCACAGACCAGGGGACTTAAACAATGGAAACCTGTTCTCACAATACTGGAGGCCAGAAACCTGAGAGCAAGATGTCAGCCGGGCTGGTTCCTCCTGAGGCCTCTCTCCCTTGTCCTCACGTGGTCGTCCCTCTGCGTGTGTCTGTGTCCTAAACTCCTTTCTTGTAAGGACACCTGTCATGCTGCACTATTATGGTCATGAGGCCACCCACATGACCTCATTTTACTTCATTATCTCTGTAAAGACCCCGTCTCCAGCATATCCTGAGGTACTGGGGGACAGAACTTCAACATGTAAATTTTGGGGGACAAAATTCAGCTCCTCTCAGGGCTTTTGCTGAGGGCCGCCCAGGGCCCGGCACTGTGGGCATTTGCACGGATCCAGATGGTTCTTTAGGGAGCCCTGGGGTGCCCGTCGTCCAGATGAGGAGACTGAGGCCGGGGAAGGGAAGTGACCTGCCTGGAGGGCGTCAGGGCGGAGCCAGCGGCGGGGGGAGCAGCAGGCCCTGGGCCCTCTCTCCAGACCCAGCAACACTCCACCGCGCAGGCTCTCAGCGCCACGCCGACCTTCGCACTGCAGAGGGGACCCCAGCCCCCTGGAAGGGGCAGAACTGGCCGGGCTCAAGCTGCCCCACCTGCCTTCCCTGCCACACCCCCGCCGCACACTCCAAGTCAATAAAGTTTTCTATTTTGTTTACTTCAACGACTCCCCTCGGCCACCAGCCTCAGACCCCGTCCCTGACCCCCACCCTTGGCTGGCGGCTCTTTCTCCCCCTGCTCTTACTCCGCAGGCAAGGACGGGAAAGGCGTCTCGCCGGCCAGCCCCGGGGAGGCCTGCCACCTAGTGGACACGGGGAGGCACAGCAGGAGGGCAGGCTGAGGCGGAGGGGGCTCCCCAGTCCTAGCCTCAGGCCACCTGGGAATCCACACCAGGCCAGAGCCAGACCTTAGGCTTCGGGAAGCTGGAGCCAGGCCTCCCAAAGAGCTGGTGGGGCCTGACTGCTACCTGGGGCTGACAGGACACGGCCTGACCTCTGGCTGTGGGGACAGAGCCCCAGACCGGGGGCTGACAGGACACGGCCTGACCTCTGGCTGTGGGGGACAGAGCCCCAGACTTGGGGCTGACAGGACACGGCCTGACCTCTGGCTGTGGGGACAGAGCCCCTGACCTGGGGCTGACAGGACACGGCCTGACCTCTGGCTGTGGGGACAGAGCCCCAGACTTGGGGCTGACAGGACACGGCCTGACCTCTGGCTGTGGGGACAGAGCCCCAGACCGGGGGCTGAGAGAGCAGAGCCCACACTTCAGGCTGAGAGAAGACAGGACCCAAACCTAAGGCAGGGGCAGGATGGATGGAGCCTGGGGCCTTGGGGAGGGTAAGAAAAGTGGATGTAGACTTTAGCAGGGACAGGGACCAGAGACCAGCCCCCGAGATACATCCCCCTTCACCCCACACTGCCAAATGGGGGCACCAGGCAGCAGCTGGCTCCCCACGCCCCTGTGCCCGGAGCTGGGCTTGCCTTCCTGGGGCCTGCAAGAGTTCCGGCCCCTGGCTCTCCTCCCTTCCCCTGGTCTGGCCTTTGACCTCCCCTCTGGGCCCCTCCTCCGCTCTACTGACACCTTTGCCCTTTGCCCGGTGACATCATCTGTCTGTGCAGTCCTAGCCGAGGCCGCCTCTGGGCTGCCATGTTCCACCTGCCGTCCCTCCCCTCCTGGCTCCCCGGCCTCTCCTCCCTCGAGTGGGGCTCCAGCCTCCTGGACTCCCTCCTGCAAGGTGAGCGCCTCCCCCTCCCACTCAGCCCCACCCTCCCAGCTCCCGGCAGTACAGGGTGCACCCCACCCACGCAGGTCTCCTGCTGCCCTGCCACCTTGCCTATCACCTCCTCTGTCCCTACCACCTAATACTCCTTCCTCCTGCACCTGCCACCTCCCTCTCACCCCCTCAGGCCTTGTCGGAGCCCTTGGAGTCTTGGTCCTGAACAGCCTCCTGAAAGTCTACTTCTTCGTGGGCTGTGCCAAGTGAGTGCCCACCTCCCTGTGCCACTCCATGCCCCTCGCCAGGCCCCTGGGCCCTGCACTGTGACTCTGGCCTCTTTGGGGAGGGCTGGCAGGGGAGTATGACTGGGGACACAGGGACCTGCCAGGGGCCGAGGCTGGTGGCTCCACACCTCTGTCCACACCCCCTCTGTGCCCACAGTGACCCGCAGCGGCGTCCGCAGAAGGAGCGGCTGCAGGCCCAGTGGGCCTCGCTGGAGACAGTGCACCTGGCAGGGCTGACCCTGTTCCTGACCATCGTGGGGACCCGGGTGGCCGCCCTCGTGGTACTTGAGTTCTCCCTCCGCGCTGTGTCCACGCTGCTGTCCCTGGGCAAGGTGAGACCGCAGGGAAGGTGGGGGTGAGTCACTTGGGTTTTGATTGCCAAAACAAAGTCTCTGCTCACAGTGGATACAACCCCAGTCCCCAGACAATAACAACTACGGCTCCTGAGTCTCGAGCTTCCCAAATGCCAGGCCTTGTGCTAGGGACTTTGTGTGCACCATCTCATTTAATCCTCGCAACCACAGCGGGTAAAAGTTGTGGTCCCCATTTCACAGATGGGGAAACTGAGGCTCAGAGAGAGTAGGTGGCCTGTCTGTGGTCAACAACCAGCAAGCGGTAGTCAGACTTTGCTGGGGTAGTCAGGTCTCCCAGGCTCTTTAGCTAACGGATGGGCCCCAAGTAATATGACACGACTGAAATTAAGGCAAGGGAAATGATCCCACTGGGGCTCAACCTGTAGCCAACACGCCCACTTTGGGAGTGACCCCCAAGGTCTCTCAGGCTCCAGCTTCCTATGGGTGGAGCAGCCCCCATTGCTGTCCCTCTGCTGCCGCCCCCCAGGGCTCCTGGGACACCACGGAGCGGCTGCAGCTCTACCTGCTGTGCCAGTACTCGCTGGGCTGTGGGCTGACCTGCGGCCTGAGCTTCCTGCAGGAGGACGCCCCTCGCCGCACGCTGAACCTGCTGCTGAGCCTCGGGCTGGCCGCGCTGCTCGGCTGGGGGGCCCGGCGCCTCCAGCGCCACGTCTGCCGCCTCTACGAGCTGCACAGCAGCCAGCAGTACTGTGGGGTCTGCCTGTGCCTGCTGGCCAATGCCTACGGCCTCCCCGGGCTTCTGGGCCGCGCCCTGGCCGTGGCCTTTGCTGTGGGCGACCTGGCGGCTGTGGCCCTCATCAACCAGGACTTCCTGACGACCTCGGAGGCCGTGCGCTTCTGGACGCCACTCACCATCTGCTACACGCTGCTGGTCATCTACATGCAGGGTGAGGGCCGGGGGCCGGAGTCCATTCAGTCGGCATTTGTGGCCCACTGCCAGCCAGGCTCTGGGGAGGTGACAGCCATCAGACCCTACCCTGCCTCCCCAGGGTGCCTGGTCAGGGCACAGACCGTATGGGGTGCAGCTCAGAGAAGGTGCAGGGGCAGAGGGAGTCCCCAGGAGCTGGCGTTGGGGCTGGGCCTTGAAGGATAGGCAGGAGCTCCTGTGGGAGCAGAGCAGGGGAAGGGGACCCTGGGCTGAGAGGACCACACGTGCCAACGCCCAGAGCTGGGAGAGGGCATGGCAGTGTCAAATAATTGACAAAGTCCAGTGTGGCTGTCATCCTGAAGGAACAAGGAAGGGATGAGGCTGGCCTGCTGGAGGGCCTCGCCAGCCAGGCCGGGCAGTCTGGTGAGAGGCCATTGCAGGGTTTCAAGTGAGAGAGGGTAACCTGGTCGGACGAGGCTCTAGGAGGAGCCACCTGGCTGCAGGGTAGGGATGGGGTGGCAGCAACAGGGCGAGGCAGGGTGGTCCAGGCAGAGGGAACAGCAAGTGCAAAGGCCCTGAGGTGGGCATGAGCCCAGCACGCTGAATGACAAGAAGGCTGGGCCAGCTGGGGGCAGTGACCAGAGCCCAGGGGAGGCTGGGGCGTGGGCACAGATCCGGCAGGGTCTCCTAAGCCAAGGTGAGGGTTTGCATTTTACTCTAAATGCAGTGGGAAGTCCCGGGAGGGTTATAAGCGGAGGAATGAAGGGCACCTTAGCTGGTCAGCAGGCACTGGATTGCCCAGAACAGAAGCTGGGAGCCAGGGAGGAGGCTGCTGCGAAAGGCAAAAGGACTGGGACCAGGTGGGGCCGTGGGAGTGGCCAGGGGTGCTTGGCTGGGGACCTGCTTGCAGAAAGAGTCGACAGGACAGGGAGTACTGATGGCTCAGACACGGGTGTGCGGGAAGAAAGGAGGCAGGACGGGGCTCTGTCCTGGGCCAGCAGGAGGCTATCAGGGTGGGCGGAGAGTCCTGGGCCGCAGGAGCGCCTGGCGCCCTGTGAGTGCTCAGAGAGGGGATGGGGGTGAGGACCACAGCGGAGGGGAAGGCTCGCTCTGGGGAGGGCGGGTCTGGGAGCTGGGGGGTCCAGACCCCGGATGCAGGGGCAGGTGGTGACAGGCTCCTGTGTCCCCTAGAGGAGCAGCGGCAGCACCCCGGCATGCAGGGCCAGGTGCAGACGGTGCTGGTGCGCATGGGCGGCCTGTTCGTGCTGCTGCTGACTGTGGGCCGCTGGCTGGACCTCCTGGGCGTCTTCGTCTCCCTCCTGGGCGAGCTCTGGTGTCTGGTGGGCACCCGAGCCCTGCTTGACCTTTGCCAGATACAGGTGGGCACCTCTAGCCCGTGCACCCCTGACACTGCAGCCCTGTTCCAAACAGCCCCGGGAGCCTGCAGAGGCCGCGTTTAAGAAGAGCTGGGGCGACCTCTCCTGGGGTGGGGACAGAGGGAGCTGGAATCCCCTCTGGACCCCGCTGTGTAGCCAGGCCAGGGCTGTCCTCCAGGTCACTAGCAGCGGGGAGGTTGAGAGGCTCCCCGCCCCCGTCCATGACCCCTCCAGCCTGCACCCCAGAGCCCAAGTGAGAGGAAGGTCCCGGGTCACTGGAGCCTGAGGCCCCCAGGGGAAGGGGAAAATGGTGGTGTCCTCCATCCATCCTTCCTCCCCGCCTTCCCGCAGGACTTTCCATCCCAGAGGGCTTCGGTGTCCACGCCAAGCCAGCCCCTGCCCTCCACACCCGCCCAGCCCCGGAAGTCGGCCCCGTCCTGACCTGCCTGAGGGAGGATTCAGAGTCTGTCTCAGGCCCACCCGGGCTGACCTGCGGGGCCTTGACCCCAGGACGCTGCCTGGAGGCTGAGTGGCAGGGCTGGCACCGGGGGTGGGCACTGGGGACCCCTGCGGGGAGAGCAGGAATTTTGGATGGGGACCTTGGAGAGAGGGGCAGCTCAGGGCCCCTGGCTTAATCCCTCTTTTTCTCAGGGTGGGCAACAGACACAGCCCCTCAGACCGGCCTTCCTGGGCAGGACTGGGGGCTGGGGGCAGTTGCACCCCCTGTACCGGCCTCCCCTGCCCTCCCCGTAAACAATAAAGGTGGTGATTTTCTCAACCTGTGCTTAGAATCACGGACACACAGAGAGGGACAGGGGCCTTTCTGAGGCCACACAGCTCTTCTGGTAGGGTCCTGAGATATGTGCCTCAGGCTGGCCTGGGCAGGGTACCCTGGGGGACAAGGCTCCCTGCAGACAGGGGAAGGAGTTCGGGTGGAGTGGGGATGGGTGGCTGAGAGGGGAGGGGTATCGGGTGGGAGGGACACATGGTCCAGCACCCACTTGCAGTCTTGGGTGGACGGTGCCATGTCCTGTCCCACCCCAGGCTGAAAAAAAGCTGACGGAAGTCGGTGGTCTTGGGTCCCCAGAGACCATGAGGGTCCTTCCCACCTCAGGCCTGCTCAGCCCTATATCCCCTGCAGGGCCCAGCTCAGGGAGCAAAAAGTGTCGAGTACCAGCTCCTCTGCCTACCCTCTGTGTGACTTTGGACAAGCCGCTGCCTTCTCTGAGCCTGTGAGAAGAATTACTACCATGTGTTGGGTGCTTACCACGTGTGTGCTGGGTACTTTTATGATTTTATTTAGACATCAGCCCCAAGAAGCAGATACTGTTACCCCTTTTTACAGATTCAGAAACAGGCTCAGAGAGGTTAAGTAACTTGCTCAAGGGCACACAGGTAGTAAGTGGCCAAACCAGGATTTGAATCCAGGCGGCCTGGCCCCCAGAGCTCAGGTTGCTTCGCATGCTCCCTGCTGCCCTCTTCTTGTTGGAAGATTTGGGCCCAGGGAAGCTGACAGCGATGGGTGGGTGTGAGAAATACGGCAGGTCCATTCCTGGAGAGTTCTGGGGTGTGGTTCCGGCCACCTTTTGTCCAAGGTAGCTGAGCTCCAGCACAGCCACGTTCTGCTAGCCCAGGCCCCCAGCCCACAGGGCATTGGGTTCCATGGGGACTCAGGGCCCCAGCTCAGGGCCCTTCCCCAGGAGAGGCCCCAGAGGGCAAAGGAGCCACCCCGCCCATGGGCTTCCATGGGGTTGGAGAGTGGGGGCTGTCGGGGGCTGTCGGGGGGAGGCAGGGCCGGCATCAGGAGGAGGTGAGGCATAGAGAAGGCACTTCCAGGCTCTGATGGGTTCTTGCCTCTCAGCAAAGGCCACCACGGTTGCCTAAGGACTGCCTCTTGGGAACAGGCAGGGAGGGGCTGGCCTGGGACTCTCCAGCCCCCACCGGGAGCACAGCTGGGACACAGGTCAGGCTGGACCCAAGGCTGGGTCGGGTGGTTTCGGGTAATCCCCCAGGAATGGCCACCCCTCGGACAGCTCGAGCCCAACCTCTGAACCCTGCCCAAGGACCTACCACCAGGACGGGCCTCTCATCCCAGGGTGTGGTAGCTGCGGTGGGGGAAATGCCCGTGGAAGCCCCTCCCCCAATGTAGGACCCAGCCCACCCCCGCCTGGGAATGTGCTCCGTTCCCTCTGGGCAGGAAACTTGCCCGTCTGGGAGGAAATGGCTCACTTAGGTGGGCACAGGGCCAGCCCTTGCCAGACCCAGTCTGGGCTCTGTGTTCCATCCGGGGCTGTGTTTTTGCTGGAAGGTGCTCCAGCCTCCCAGCCCCTGGCGCAGCCTGGGACCCATTGGGGACAGGGCCAGGAGGGGACTGGACTCAGCAGTCCTTTCCTTTTTATGGGCACAGGGACCATTTTCCAAACAAAAATTGGGACATGTGGCTGGAATGGGATTCTTTTCTTATCAAATTATTTTTGTGAGAAGTCTGGCAAGGGTATAAAAATTAGATCACCCTAAACGAGGCATTTAGCAAACATCCTGACCAAATGAAGAAAAATGGGCCTTCAGTCCAGAGGGTGCAGGACAGCCCACACCTTACGGCCCAGGAGAAGCACGAGGCTGGGACCAGCTCTCCCTCGGAGACCGTGAGAGCCTGAAGCCTGGGCCCTGGGCCACCAGGAACAAGGTCCCAGGGTGGGGGCAGCATCGTTCTGCAGAGGTGGGAGACCAGGGTGCCCGGTTTCTGCTTAGAGCCAGCAGTGACCCCCGGGGCAGCTGGGACTGGGGTGAGCCAGCCTCCCCTGTCCTCAGCCCCCCACGTCTGGCTTTTCTGAGCTATGGCCTCATCTCTCTGAGGGCGCTGCATTTCTTCACCCATTCATTCATTCAGTGAGTAACCCCTGCGTGGGGCCAGGCACCGGGCTGGGCGCTGGGGATGCTGAGACCAGTAAGATGCACATAACTGGCCTCATGGCGTCACCCAGTCGCCTTCCGCAAACCAGTGTGGCAACTAGTGCTGCAAAGAAAAATATAGCTGGGTAAAGGGACAGAAAGCGATGGTGGAGGGGGTGTTATCTATGGCTGTGTAACAAATTACGCTCCCAAATTTAGTAGCTTAAACAGACGTTTAGTGTCTTGCTTTTTCTGTGGAGCAGGGATCTGGGTGCGGCTCAGCTGGGTCCCCTGTCTCAGGGTCACTCACAGGCTGCAGTCGAGGTGTGGGCCGAGCCTGTGGTGTCAGCTGGAGCCTGGAGGCCTCCCTCGCTTCCTGGCCACATGAACCTCTCCGTAGGGCAGGTCACAACATGGCCGCTGGCGTCCCTCAGCCAGCCAGCCAGAAGCCTCTTTCTGTAAGCCAGTAGTAACAGCCACATGCCATTGTTTTTGCCACAATCTACTGGTGAGAAGCAAGTCACTAGGTGCCACCCACTCAAGGGGAGGGCACGAATTCAAGGGTGTGGGATCCCAGGGGACATCTTAGAAGCTGCCTTCCACAGAGGGCTCCTTTGAGGAGGGGACATTTGAGCAGAGACCTGGATGGAGTAGGGGAGCCAGCCAGGCTGAGAGCTGAGGGAGCGAGGTCCCAGCCGAACAGCGTGAGCAAAGGCCCTGCAGTGGGAACAAGCCGGGAGCCCTGTAGGAGCACCACGGAGAGGATGGAGTGACAGGAAGGCAGCCACAGGGGTGGGCAGGGCCCGGGTCACTCAGACCCCAGCCCAGTGGAGAGTTCTGTATGATATGATGTGACTTAATCATTTAAAGGAGTCCTTGTTGCTGCTTGTAGACTAGACCATGTAGGCTGGGCACGGTGGCTCACGCCTATATTCCCAGCACTTTGGGAGGCCAAGGTTGGTGGGATCACTTAAGCCTGGGAGTTCGAGACCAGCCCGGGCAATATAGCAAAACCCTGTCTCTACAAAAAAAGAAAAAAAAATAAAAATTAGCTGGGAATGGTGGCACACACCTGTAGTCCCAGCTACTCAAGAGGCTGAGGCAGGAGGATTATTTGAGTCCAGGAGTTTGAGGTTGCAGCGAGCTGTCATGACGCCACTGCACTCTAGCTCAGCTGACAGAGTGAGACCCTGTCTTAAAAAAATAAAATAATAAAAAGACAGTTTAGAGGCTGGTAAACCAGTCTGGAAGCATTTAGAATAACGCAGGTGAGAACCCAGGTGAGAAGACGGGACTTGGCCGCATTGTGCTTTAATGAGGAGGGTCTTGGGCTTGGGGTTGCTGAGATAGAGGCAGGTGTTGGCATAGAGGTTCTGGGTGGGATGGGGGCACAAGGAGGGGGATGGGACCAGCGAGGGCTTGGGGCAGGCTCGGGGCCCCTCCAGAGTGGGGGGAAGAGGGCCCTGACCAGAAAGGCTTAGGTTGAGCAGGGCCCATCCCCCTCCTCTTCCCCCTTTCATCCCTCCCCCCAGAGCCTGTGCGGATTTGCTGAGTGGACGGCCTGGCGTGGGAACCAACCCGCCTGGCCAGACCCAGCTCAGGTCCCTAAACTCAGAGGGGATTAACACCCAGACGTTGTTGTCACAGCCAGGTCTTGGGAAGCTGGACCCTGCCCGGGTGAGGCAGGTGGACACAGGCTGGGGCCTGAGAGTGGGGACTCTGTGCAGTTATACCTGCGGCCTAGGGGGTTCCCCCTTGAGACCCCTTCCGAACAACATTCCCAGCAAACTTGGCCTGCTCAGTACAGGGGCCTGGAGCTAGACCGCCCGCCCGGGTGTGAATGACATTCATGCACTAGTGGCTGTGACTTTGAGCAAGTTACTCTCTGTGCCTCAGTTTCCTCCATTTGTTGAGAGGATTGAAGATGATGGAGAGAGGGCACCAAGCCCAGAGCCTGACCACAGTCCCCAGTCGCCCCACAGGGGACTGCAGCTCCGTCTCAGCCACACCCTTCCACTGTGACGGTGGAGGAGCACATTTGGGAAGGGGGACAGGGAAGGAGGCACTGACCTGGGCGGCAGAGCAGGAGCCCTTCCCTGGGGAGGGCATGGGGAGACCAGGCCCAGACGTCTCCATCCCCGACCTTCCCCATCTTGGCCAGACTTCTCCCCGCTAGAGAAAGACGAGCACATCTGCACCTCACTTGCAAAGAGCTGCGCACATGGCAACTCTGCTGAGGAGCTACAGCCCTGTGCTAAGCATCTCTCTTGCATTATCTGCACCCCCACCCCTGACTTCAGGACCGAGAAAGATTAAGTGACTTGCTCAAGTCCAGGAGCCAAGATTCAAATTCAAGTGGGTCTGACTCCAACATCCAAACTCTTAATGCTCACTGCCTTTACTACTTCCCACATGATTTGCCTATATAGCTACCTTAGACCACATACGCATTCATTTTGGAGGAATTGCCAAGGCCCTACTATGTGGCAAGCACCGTGCTGGGTGCTGGAGACACAAACAGCCATCAGATATGGCCCTGCTCCCAGTCTGGAGGGAAAAGGACATTGGTGCAACTGAGCAGCCTTGGGATATATCCATGGGATGTACAAAACTCCTAAACCTACCTGGAGGAGTTGGCAGGCTTTGAAAAGTGGTGACAAGAGTACAAGGTTTACTAGCAGGGAGAGGTGATCTAGACCCATGGAGCTTCACCAGGCTTCATTGTGACTCTTGAAAGCAACAGAAATACAATTTTAACTGGCTTAAGAAAAAGTAAGAAAAAAAGAATGCATTGGCTCCAGAGGCCCAGAGGTAGGATATCAGGCGTGGCTGGATCCAGCAGCTTAAGTGATGAAATCAGTTATCTCTCCTTTTCTATGTCTTTACTCTGCTGTCCTCTGTGGTGGTCCAAGTGGTAGCAAAAGTGGTGCCAAGTTTGCATCCCGCCAGCTAACAAGCCCACTGGAAAAATACTGCCTCTTTCCAAATAGTTCCAGCCATGGGCCCAGAAATGAGATTGGGTGCTTATCTCAGAACTAACAGCCACCATGATTGGCCAGACCTGGGTCACGTATACATTCCCAGAGCCAGGGGGTTGCAGCAACCCTGCCTGAGCCCCAGGCATTGAGAATGGAGGCGAGGTTACCCAAACAGAAGCTGGGTGCTGTTATCAGAGTAGGGAAAGCAACGTGGCGCCAACAGGACCCATGGCTGTCCCTTAGATTCTCCTGCAGGACAAGTCTCTGCCTTCCCTCCCCTGCAGTGCGTTGTTCACCTCACTCTAATGTCCCCAAACGTCTGTCCTCTCTGCGGTGGGAAGAGGAAAGGAACTCACCTCTGAACATCTACTAAGTGCCAGGCATTATTATCCACATTCATCCCATTGAATTCTCACAACGAAGCCACAAGGGGAGTCCTGCTACCCCTGGTTGCAGGAGGAAACTGAGGCCCAGATAGAATTGATTTGCCCGAGGCTGACAAGTGGCAGAGCTGGAATCGCTCACAGATACTGATGTCACAGCTGTGTTTGTGCCCATCTGACCCCACCACTGCGTGGGAGATCCCACTATCTACCCTGCTGCCACCCACACCAGCTCCTCACTCAGGGGTGCCACCCATACCGGCCCTTGTGCAGGGCCCTCCACACAGCAGGCGCTCGGGAAGCCCCATCCCCACCCCCACCCACCCTTTGTCTGTCCGAGCCCTTGTTCATTCCTTCACAGCACATCTCACTATTGGTAATTATTATATTATATTAATTTGCTTTATGTGTCGCTCTCCCCCACGTCCCCGTAAGCTCTGTGGGGACAAGGATTGCTTGTGTCTGGTTGATTCCTGCTGGCTGCTTGACTCCCACCTGGCACACAGTAGGTGCCCAGCCAGTCTGCTGAGCCCAAGCCCTCCCCTGTGGACGGCAGGTGCCGTACTCCCCAGCAGACTGCATGGCAGCAAATGTCCCCACTGCCCTGGGTCTTGCCCCCAAACCTCTCTCCCCCCCTTCCCTGCCACCCAGGGTCTCAGCTGCCACAATCCTAATAGAAGATGGAGCCCATTTGCCCGCTGGGGCCAGCTGAGAGGGGAAGGGAGCCGGCCGGAGCCTGGCAGGGAGGGCGGAGGGCAACAGGGCCTCTGAGCTGGCAGACAAAGGGCGTGTGTTCTCGTCCAGCGCACTTCCTGGGTTTCCATTGCAGGAAGTTTGGCACCTGCTGATCGGTGACACCGACACCCAGGCTGGTGCAGGAGACTCTTGGCCAGGACGCGCCCCTCCATCCAGGAGCAGCAGCGGAGGTGGAACAGGCGGCGAGAGCTGCTAGACGCCAGGTGAGTGGAGGCAGCTGGACCCCCACATCCCCCTTGGACCAAGGAGGCCTTGGTCCTAGACTGAGTCAGTGTGACCTTGGACAAGGCCCCAACTCAACCCTTCGGTGCCTCACTGTCCCACCTGGGGGTGCAGTGAGATGGCTCAGGGACATCATGGAGGTGGGGGAGGGGGGCTCCATTTTTATCTGCTTAGATGAGCTTCTGGGTCACCAAGCACTTGAAAGGTGCACTACAGCCGACAGTATCTGAAAAGCCCTGGATGGCACCTTCCTCCTTTAGGTCATTCCCACCCCTGGCGGCCAGTGGCTCCCTCCCGGCAGAGGGCATAGGGAAGTGTCCACACGGTGCTGCAGAGTGGGGGGCGTCACTGCCCAGCTGGGGACTGAGCTGACCAGGGGCTCAGGCGGCCTTGAGTTCCAGTCTCACTCTGGTCACCTCTCTGAGCCTCGACTTCCACGGGTGGCAGAGTACTCGTCCCTGAGACCAGCTTAGCCCTGTGCCCAGGCCCACACACTGGTCTGGTTTGAATCCAGCTGTGTCACTTGCCTCTCAAGTGGCCTTAAGCCTCCCGGGGCCTCAGTGTCCTCCCTGTGGACAGGAACAATCAGCCCGGTGCACAGGGCTCCTGCAGGGACCCAAGGGGAAGGTCTAGGCTGGGCTCCAGCACCTAGGACGCCCCCCACGGCAGCTGCTCTACTGCTGTTATTGCAGCCAGGGTGTGAGGATCAAACGGAAAAGGGGGTGACCAGAGGGACGGGAAGGACAACAATCAGTGGGTGAGGGATGCAGAGGGTCCAGGCACCCCCTCTGGTGCCCCCCATGAACGTGAGCCCCTCAAGAGCAGCCCCAGAGCTATCTGGCGGGGTGGGGTGGGGGACTGCAGCTGCAGAGCGCCAGATCCCGCCTGGCTGCCCCCCAGATGGCGCTGGGTCCGCACTCTGGCCCCAGCCACTGGGGCTTTAATCAAAAGAACAATCTGTTTGCCTCTGAATCAGACCCAGATTCCTTTTCCCACAATGTTTCTGAGGCCTCTAGGGACCCAGGCGGCCCATCCAGGCCCCATCCCCGGCCCCACAGCCTGGGCTCTGCCTCCCCTCCCGGCTCCTGTTCTAGCTACTCCAGCTTTGGGGGTAAACAGGAGGTGGGTCAGCGATGGGTCAGCGACAGGGCCTGTCTCCCAGGACACTGGCACCCACCTGCGGAGGGCTTGAGACAGGCGGTGACTTTTGGAGACAGCAGATCAAGGACACTCCCTGGAAAAGCTCCAAACTCAGCCAGCAGACACTGACCACTGTGTGCCTCACTGTCCTCATCCCCTGTTATCCTCAGGCCACCCTGGAGGGGGAGGCAGTGCTTACCCCCATTTTACAGATGAAGAAACTGAGGCTCAGGGAGGTGGAGTGACTGCCCGAGGTCACACCTTAGTGCAGGGCCATGGAACCCTGGTCTGCCTGACTTTTAGGACCCTCGCAGATCCCAGGGCCAAACCGGGGTGTAAGCACCCCCCTTCCCTGGACAGGGCAGGTGGGGCGGCCAACCCAGGTGACCTAGGGGAGGAGAAGGGTAAGGACCCCTCCGGGTACACAAAAGACATGGGGAGTGGGCGCAGGGAAGGACACCCACCAGGGCCTGGGCGAGGAGGAGGAGTGGTCGAGGGAACAAAGGGAGGGGGAGGGGGCGGCGCGGGGCGCGGCTGGGCAGGTGGGGGGGCAGGTGGGGCGGCTTCAGCGGGGCGGGAATCCCGCGCCCCCTCCCCTGCAGCGTCACCTTTTATGGTAAAGGCGGCGCGGGGCGGCGGGGCGGAGGGAGCCGAGGGGGCGGGGAGGGGGGCGGGGAGGGCGGCGGGCGGGAGGCGCCTCGGCCCCGGGCTCTGCTCGCTCCGCGTCCGATCGGAGCCGCCGGGGCGCGGGCGGCCCAGGTAAGCGGGCGCGGGAAGGGGGGTGGGGTCCCGTCCTTCCGTCCCTGCCCCGGCCACTCACAGGTGACAGCCCGGGCAGCCCTTGGCCAGAGCCCACCGCGGCCCCCAGCCAGGACCCCAGCCCCGGCGCTCCTGGAGTGGGGGGTGCTGACCTAACGTCCTCTGTCTCAGTCCTTCGGTCTCTGTCCGCGGAGGGGGAGGGGGCGGGTCTGGGGGATGGCGGGGGGTCGTGTCCCTGCCCCGGAGCGGGGAACCGGACCGGGAGCGCAGGGCGGAAGCTCCCTCACAAAGAGGACAGCGTCCCGCACATGGATCGAATTAAAGTCCCCGGCGGCGCCCCTCGGTGACCCGGCCAGCCGCCCTGCTTGGCTGCCCGCGGGAGGGCGCCGGGTTTCCGGAGCTCCTGGGAGCTCCGGGCCCCTCTTCCCGGCCAGGGTCAGGCGAGGGGAAGGAGGGCCCGCGGGCTGCCCCCTCTGGGCCTCAGATGCCCGTCGGGGGCTGGGAAGGTGTGGGACTAGGCGATCCCCAAGGAGTGTGCCGCGGTCCGCCCTCCCCCAGCCTAGACCTGAGGACCCTGGGGACAGGCTGGGGCAGCGACCAGATTGCTGCTCTTAATAATGGTGGCAGCTAAGTCCATGTCCTCCCGGGACCCTCCGGCGGAGCCCAGTCCCCAGAGCTGCTCCTCTCCCCCAGGGGCTAACCAGCTGTCCTTCTCTTAGCACCTACCAAGTGCCAAGATCCTGAGCACCCTCATAGCCTCTCCGCCACCCTTCAGGACAGACTCGTTATTCTCTTTATGAAAAAAACCAGGCCAGAGAGGTTTGGTGACCTGCTCAGGGTCACCCAGCAGGAAAGAAGTAGGGCCCAGTGTGAACCCAGCTCTTTGCCCCCACTGGTTCCCTGGGGTGAGAGAGAGGTTGAGCGACCCCTCTCCAAGGCTGCAAGGTCCCCAGTGTTTGGTGGGGGGGTCAGGGCACTGTCCCTCCCGCACCTCCAGCAAAGTTTAATTCCAGACCCAAACACAGACTACTTTATCCAGTCATTAAAGAACAAAGCTTAGAGGTGGTTCCAGAGGTTTTTTTGGAGGGGACAATAAGGAGTGGGAAGGGGACGCCGGGGGTGGGCGTCCTCCCCCCTCAGCACCGCATCGCCTGCCCCAGGGCTACAGCCTAAACCGGGCTGGCTGGATCCCAGCCTCCTTCCTTCCTCTTGACAGGAAATGACTTTCCTTCCTTTTGTTCCCACTTTCTCCGCTTACCCAACTGGATCTCTGATTCTGCCTGGGTGGGGGCGGGTGGGGTGGGGGTGCCCTGGGCGTGGCTGGCTGGGTGGCTGCCTCAAGGGGAGCTTATACACACCCTGCTCCAGGGTGACTAGGGCAGAGTGACTAGGGGGAAGCTGAGGCTCCCTTTCCCCGTGGGACGTGACAGGGCTTTGAAACTCCCCAGCTCAGTCCCTTCCCCTGGGGCCTGAGGTCCCTGCAGTGACCGCTTGGGAGAGATGGGGGTGCTGCCCAGCTGTGAACATCTGGCCTCAGTGCTGAACGTTTTCCGAGAAACCGGGCAGATCTGACTTCCCGGAGGAGTGTCATAGGGTCAGGGCTGGGTGGGAAGGAGGTGGGGGGGGGCATGTGGGACCAGCCCAGAATGCACTGACCACAGAATACCCAGGCCAGATTGGGCCATTCCAGGGTGAGAACAGGCCTGGGAATTTGGGGGACCTTGTGCCATCCAAGGAAAAAAAGGTGTGTCGTCTAAGGTCCGAGGACACCCTGGACTTCCAGGCCAAATGATGCTCCATTAGAATTCGGAGTCTGTTGTGACTGCCTTGGGCACTGTGGCCCTCCTTGCAGCTGGGTTGAGAGTTAGGTGAACCCAGTGCGTGGCATGAAGCAAGTGCCTGGTCAACGAGTGCCGTTGTTGGATATTTCTTCCTTAAATTTCAGATGCACTCTGAACATCATTTACAAAACTAGATTCTTAAACTTATAACAAAGTGTGAAACTAAAGCCTATCACAGCCAGGATAAGTATATATACTTTCAAATGTCACTTCCAAAACCAGAAACAAAAGAGAAGTATTTTAAAAAAAATTTTAAAGGTCTTTCCTAACATATTGGTCTCTTCTTCAGAACAGATATTTTATTGTCAGGCTGAGCTGTACAAGTAGCCAAACGTGCAAATCAACTGGAGAGGAATTTGGGAGCATGTGTCGCTGTTTTTGCTATTATTATTCTCCATCAGTCACCAAGGGAGCCCACAGCGGCCCACACGCTTTGGGATCTATGAGTTCCCATTGGGCTCCCGAGTCCACCGTTAGGGTCCCTCAGGGCCCCACCTCCCACTCAGCCCCACTTCTTGAGATTCACTCTCTGGGTCCATTTCCTCCCGAAGGTACCTGTGGGTTTCGGGGCATGTCAAGATGGCCCAGACAGAGTGAGATAGCCCTGGGCACAATCGGGTGGTGCCCAGTGAGGACTCCTGAGCTGGGTGTGGCGGACTCACCTCCTGGTGGCCCCACCTCAGCCTGGGCCCCTGAGGCTACTGTCTGTTGGAACCTGAGAGATGGAAAACGGCCTTTTCCTGTTACCAGGGTGCTACCCTGCTCCCAGATCTACTCTGACGCTACCCTGCACTGTGCGCGGCCCTCACGGACACAGCTGGGGTCAGACACTTGCTAGTGAGCCAGCCTGTCCTGTGGTGGGGCTGTCATCTCCCTGTGGAAGCACACAACTGCCCTGGGAGGGGGCCGGGACTCAGGGGAGGCTTCCTGGAGGAGGTGATGTTTGAGCTGGGCCTCTAAGGGAAGGCTGAAATTCACCCGGTGGGGACAGGAGAAGAAAAACATAGTAGAAACAGGCTGGGCATGTTGGCTCATGCCTGTAACCCTAACACTCTGGGAGGTTGAGAAGGGAGGATCACTTGAGGTCAGGAGTTCGAGACTAGCCTGAGCAAGAGCGAGACCCTGTCTCTACAAAAAATAGAAAAATTAGCCAGGCGTCCTGGCATGCACCTGTAGTCCCAGCTACTTGGGAGGCTGAGGCAGGAGGATCGCTTGAACCCAGGAGTTAGAGGTTGCAGTGAGCTATGATGACACCACTGTACTCTAGCCAGGGTGACAGAGCAAGACTCTGTCTCAAAAAAAACCATAGTGGAAACAGTTCAAGGCAAGTAAGAGAGAAAGACACAGTGAGGAAGGAAGAGTGGTCCAAGTGCTCTTGCGGAGGTTGACGCCACAGCAATTTGGACTTTATCCTGACGTGGTGGAGAGCCATGGAGGGAGGGGTTTTGAGTAGAGGAGAAAGATTTGTGCTCCAGAAAGATCAGGGTTAGGGGTTAGGAGGTGAGGCTGGAGACCATGGAAATGGTAGCCCCCCGCCACTGCCCCACCAGCCTGGGCCTGATCCAAGGCCATGGTTTTGGAGACGGCTGGAGTGAGAGATTCTGGCTCTGGAAGGCAGAGAAAGACATGCTGGCTGTGGGCTGGGCTGACAGGGCCGAGCAGAGCAGAGCAGAGCACAGTGGCCGAGAGCACGGGCCCTGGGTTCAAATCCCAGCTCTGGACCAGCGCCTTCACCTCTCTTGAGTGTCAGTTTCTTCATCCGTGAGACAGGTCATACTAGTGCCTACCCCGCAGCAGCCTGTGAGGGTTTGGGAGTTGATGCCCAAGACGTGCCCGGAGCCTGCGAGCTCCGTGCAAGCTGGCCTTGGTGAAAGGTCGCCCTTGCTGCGCTCCTGCCCCCTCCGCCTCCAGAGCCCTGCCCT
>CM052444.1:98567820-98598886 GCA_028533085.1 Varecia variegata | reverse complement strand
GGGGTCTCGCTCTTGCTCAGGCTGGTCTCGAACTCCTGAGCTCAAACAATCCGCCCGCCTCGGCCTCCCAAGTGCTAGGATTACAGGCGTGAGCCACCGCGCCCCGCCTGAGACAGGACTTTTGTCCCGTCCTGTGGCCAAGTCCTCTGGTGGACCCGTGTCCCCCTCTTCCCCCACTCTGGCTGGGCTGGGGGGCTGGCACGGTGGGGTGGCTGAGCTACCTCAGGGGCAGGGAGACTCCGTGGCCCGGGGGGCGTCTGTGTCCGGCTGGGGTGCGCCCCTGTGCCCCGAGCCCTGCTGGAGCCTGCACCTGAGCCCTGCTCTGCCCCCAGCCCCAGCAGGAGCCGAAGCGATGGCCTCGAAGCCTGAGAAGAGGGTGGCCTCGTCTGTCTTTATCACCCTGGCGCCGCCGCGCCGTGACGTGGCTGTGGTGGAGGAAGTGAAGCGAGCGGCTTGCGAGGCCCGGCGCGGCCGCCCCTGGGGGGCTCCTGCCCCCGTGAAGGCACCCGGGGCCGGCTCGGCGGGGAGGCCCAGCCCCTGGGCACCCCCTGCCAGGGCTGCAGCCATGGTGCCAGCCGTACCACCCCAGCTCGCCAACGGAGGTAAGAGGGGGCGGGGACTTCAAGGGAGACCACGTCACAGACAGCACTCAGGTGGACAGGAAAGGGCAGGCTCCAGAGCCGTTCGTTCATTCATTCATTCATTCCTCAAGCCCCTACTAAGTGCCAGGCAGACTCTGGAACTCACCTGCCTGCGTATGAATCACAGCTCCTCCATTTCTTGGCTGTGTGATGTTGGCGGGCCACTTAACCTCTCTGTGCCTCAGTTTCCTAATCTGGAAAATAGAGATAAAGATAGTACCTTCCTCAGAGGGTGGCTATGAGGACTAAATGAAATCATACATATGTGAAGAGTTTAGCCCTGCACCCATCACGCAGAAAGTGCTGAGAGACCAGGTTACATCCTAGTGGGGGAAACAGAGATGTGAAAATATAATGTACTATGTTGGGTAGACATGAGTGCTATAATGAAATAAAACATAGTCAAGAGCTGAAGAGGTGCAATTTTTTAAGGGGTGATCAGGATGGCTTCCCTGGGGAGGTGACATTTCAGCAGAGACCTGAATTACATGATGGCACTGACCAGGGGGAGGTAGAGCTCACAGGGCAATGGAAACAGCAGGTGCAAAGGCCCTGAGGCAGGAATGAATTTGGCAAGTTGAAGAATCTGAAAGGTGGTTTTATTCTTTCTTGGGCTCTGCTGTTTGTTCACTTGCTGTGTGATCTTAGGTAAGCCCTTTCCTTGCTCTGGGCCTCAGTCTCCTCTTCTGGAAAATGGAAATTTGAATGTGTACGTGACCTATTAGTCACAAAACAAATACTGAAGGATTCTACCTTGTGCTTGGTCTGAGCTGGCCCTGTTGCCATGGTGACAGAGCACCTTCCAGGCATCTTTCCCTGCCTCTCCCATGGATGGGCTCAGCTGCTGGGTGGGGTAGGGGTGAGGAAGGTGACAGCCCAGGGCCCTGGGGCAGGGGGTGGCTCATCATCTGACAGGGCCCCAGCTGCAGTGACAAGGTGCTGAGATGCTAAGGGTGAGAAGCCAGCCCAGGATGGCAGCTGAGCCCCCAGAGTCCCCTGGGTGCCTAATCAGGTGTCCTGCTGTCCCAGAGCAAGGCTAGGGCAGCCCTGTCCATCATCACCATGGAAACCACCTAAAGACCAATGGGAACTGCCAATTACTGGAGGCAAGAAAGGAGTCCAGGGGCCCACAGGCACATACACATGACAGTGAGTGGATAATAGAGTGACATGCTTCTTCACGATCACAGAACCTCCTAAACTGATCTTTCCTTCCTAATCCCACATTCCAAGAACACAGGCTCCTTCCAGCCGCCACTCTGTGTAGGAGAACCAGGACCATGTTGACAAAATTCACACATCAGGACGTGTGACCTGATGGGAAAGAAAAAACTTATGTCCCCTGTGGGTGGAAATATAGTTTGGATGTCAGAATTTCTGGGACATTCTCATGGGTTATTGGAATTATAGGCAGAAGATCCCAAGAGTGTGGGGAATAAAAATCAGCCTGTCCTTGGGAAGGGCTGGTCTAGCAGTCACTGGTCGGTGTGGCTGGCCAGGCATCGTGTCTGCCAATTGTTTGCCCTCATTAGGACGCAGGGAGTCCTGGGGCTGGGTCTCGCTGGTGTGAGATAAGTTTCAAGTGAGCAGCTTGGTCATGAGTCTGATCTGACTGCAGAACACAAAGGCTGGGCCTGGCAGCGCCTTGGGGCCCTGGGGACCTGCCGGCTGCTTGAAGCCATCTCTGCAGCAGACTGCCCGTCTGACGCCCCGCCTGGTGCTCATCCTCTCAATTATCCTCATGCAGCTCGGGGACCCCTTCTCTGCCCACCTGCCCTGGGCCTCAGGTCCCTGTCCCTTGCTTCTGTCTCTTGAATTGCTGTCCACCCTTCATGGCCTGGGGGCCCTGCACCTGCGGCAGGTTCTGGGAGAGGCCTCAGCACTCTTGCTGCGTCTCTGAGGTCTGCCCCTGACTCACTGGCCCCTGGACAGCCTGGTTCTCACACTCCAGCCGCATCAGCACCACCCGGGGCTTGTTCCCACGCAGCAGCCCGGGCCCCGCCCCGGGTATTTCTGAATCAGCAGGTCTGCAGTGGGCCTGGAATTTGCATTTCTTATTCCTTTCCAGGTAACGCTGATGCTCTGCTCAGGGCCCACACTTTAAGAGCTGTTGTTCTAGTCCAGAGGTGTCAAGCAGGTGAGACTTTGGGCTAGAACAGTAGTTTTCAAAGTGTGGCCCTTGGACCAGGCACACCAGCATCACCTGGGAACTTAGCAGACATGTGGATTCTCGGGCCGCCCAGACCTGCCGGATCACTCTGGGGTGGGGCGCATTTGAACAGACCCCCCGCCCCGGGTGGCTCTCTCCGATGCCCAAGTGTGAGAACCACAGGTCTAGAGCAAACTTCCCGGCTGTGCAGTCCCTTCAGCCCTTGGTAGGAGAGGGTGGGAGGCGTTGTCTTTGGCGAATGGCTAAGAACCCTGGAGCCCAGAGAGGTGCCCCAGCGAATTAGCTGGGAATGGGGCCAGAGCCCAGGTCTTCGGGCTCAGGGGCTTTTGGCACTTTCCTCTGCTTGCCATGGGCATCTCTGGCGCTCTGAGCTCCCGGGGCCTGGCCTAACTTGTGCCCCAGTGACAGGACGTGTGCACAATGTCCCCAGAGTGCCCCTTTTCCCTGGGGCACTATCAGCAGTGCCCGCCCTATACTGGCAGTGGACGGAGGATTTTCATGGCCATGGTCCCAGCCCCTCTCTAAGGCTTCCCTCCTGACCCCCAGGGGCACGGGGCAGCCCCTTGTTGGGGTAGCCTGGTGGGTGTCGGTTAGTATAGTGATGTTTCCTGCACAGAGGAAAGAGCCTGGGGTTGAGGCAGGAGCCCCTGAGAGTCTGCGTCCCTGAGGAGTCCTTAGCATCGAGGGCCACTCCTGTCCCCACCCCTCTGCCTGGGAGCAGGGGTGAAGCTGTGTTAATAATGGAAATGATTCCATGCCAGTGCATTTGCCGGGTGTGTGGCTTTATGACGCTTTCAAACATACATGGCAGTAGAGAGAGCAGTGCAAGGAACCCTGCACGCCCCACGTCCAGTGTCAGCAACGGTCAAGATTTGGCCACATTTGTTTCATCTGTTCCTTCTTTCTTTCTTTTGTCTCTCTTTTTTTTTAAGTATTTTAAAGGAAGCCCCAGTGATTGTGGCATTTCAGTCCCACATTCGTCAGGGTGCATCTCTAAATACAGCCGTTTCCTTACATAACCACGACACCAAACGATGCCTAACAAAATAAACAAGAATGCCTTATGATTGTCTGGTACTCTAACCATAATTAATCTTCCTCGATTGTCATAAAAATGTCTTTGAACTGCTGGATTGTAGTAGATTGAAAGGTTTATGTAATGTCTGGTCTTTCCTTTCAGCTGTATAAATTCAGTGGAATATTTAGCCTTTCCTCATCTACAAAACGAGGAGAATTAAATGAGGTGATTAATTTTTTCATATCGGGATCCAGATAAGGTCTATACCAGTGCTGTCCGATAAAAATAGAATGCGAGTCACAGATGCCAGCCACATATGTGATTTAAAATTTTCCAGTATCCACATTGAAAAAAGTAAAAAGAAATGTGATATTCATTTTTACATATTATACAACCCAATATATTAAAAATATGATCATTTTGGCATGTAATCATTATAAAAATTATTCTTATTATATTTTAGAGATGGGGTCTCACTATGTTGCCCAGGCTGGTCTCCTGGCTTCAAGCAATCCCCCTGCCTCAGCCTCCTGAGTAGCATAAAAATTATTAATGAAACATTTTACATTCTTTTTTCCATGTTAAGACTTAACAGCACATCTCAGTGTGGACTCGCCACGTTTCAAGTGCTACGTAGGCACGCATGTGTGGCCACCGTTGAACAACACAAATGTATATTGAGTCTCTTAATTCCAGGGAAGTCCCCCTTTTTTTCTCCCTCATGCCATGAACTTATTGCAGAAATAGGCTCAGTTTCTGTAGAATGTCCCTCGTGTTGGACTTGTCCCATTGCTTCCTTCCTTGTGCTCTCAACTTGCCCCTCTGTCACCCATATTTATTATAAATGGAACTTAACTCCAGAGATCTAATTAGATTGAGGGTTTTGCTTGGGACTTTTTTTGGTAAGAACATTTCACAGGACGTGCCCATAGCTTAGCTTCCTGTAGTGTCAGTGAATCAGGAGACCCCTGATGTCTCCTGGGTCCAGGTTCAGCTGTTGGCAGCCTGACCCTGCCTTAGAAAGTTCCCCATCAGCCTTTCGCCTAATGCTTTCAACACCTGATGGTCATTACCTGAGTCTGTTATTTAATTAGGGTGGTGGTTCCTACACTTGGATAGCATCAGTGTCACCTGGACGGTGTCTTGAGCTCCGTGCGGCTGACCCCATCCCCAGAGTTTCGGATCCTGCAGGTCTGGGGCAGGCCGAGAAGTTGCATTTCTAACAAGCTCCCGGGGACGGGGACGGGGACGGGGACGGGACGCTGCTGCTGCTGGTCCAGAGACCACACCCGTAGAGCCACAGCCTTGGGGCTGGTCATGCTTGTGCTTGAACAAGGCCTTCCAGCAGGCGGCTTCAGGCTCTCTAGCCCGTAGGGGTGCGTCATGGACGCTTTCACAGCTCCCGTGCTCAGAGCCCTGCTGCGTGCCTACATGACACAGCCAGAACTGGGACGTCTGCAAGACAGAAAGTAAATATCTTAATAAAGCTGTTTTAAAAATGCTGAGAGATGCTGAGCAGGGTATGACTGACCCTTGCCCCGCAGCCAAAGGCTGGGCCTGGGAAGTTCAGAGCAGCATTGAACGACGGGTGTAGGGTATTCACCCGTCGATACCCTTCAAAACCCCAATGCCCACTGGGGCATTGAAGCAAAACTCTCCAGACATTAAAACCGCCCGGGACAGAACACAGCTGAAAAGAGGGGTTCAAGGAAAACAGACATGTGCAGCCACTATCCCTGCAGTTACCCAGTCTGGACCCCTGGGATTTCTTTCAATCGATCGGCTTCTCTCTGTGTGTTTACGTGTGTGTGTGTGTGTGTGTGTGTGTGTGTGTGTATAAATACCATCTCTATGCCAATGGTTCTGAAATACGTGTCCCAGCCACTCACTGCATCATCTCACTTAGTCCTCAACAGCCCTCAGGGACTGAGGCCCATTTCCCAACTGAGCAAATTAAGACTCAGAGAGATTAAGTCTCTTGCCTGAGGACACACAGCAAGTCAATGGCAGAGACAGAGATGGGACCCAGGTCTGGGTGGCCCCAGATCTGAGCCCTTCGCCATCCTGCTGTACAGCCCTCGGGGGAAGTATAAATCTCTGTTGGCTCTGGCCAACCCTCTTCCCTTCCCATTGCAGGATTCTCCCCGCCGCCTCCTCCCCTGGATGGTGAGAACACAGACCTGGACCTCCTCCCACCGCCCCCGCCGCCCCCTCCAGCGTACCTGCCCCCTGATGAGGAGCCCCCTGCCCCCGTGGGGGCGTCGCTCGTTTTGGACTTAGAGCAGCTGCACCTGCCCCCGCCCCCGCCCCCACCCCCACCACAGGTACTGCCAACCCCCTGGTGCCCTGGGTGTGGGGGGGTCTGGGCCTTCTGGGCCTTTCAGGGATTATAAGCCTGGAGGTTATCTGGCCCGTTCTCCTGCGGAGGGCAGGCCCTATTCGAGCTGGTAAAAATCGGTCTGGTCCGGCATTTCAAGGTCCTTGGAGAGGGGAGCCACACCCTTTTCCCTTTGGACACCCGCTCTGGCCCTGAGGAGGACGTTGCCGTGTGTCTGACTGAATCCCTCGTGCTGCATGGGAAACCCGTTCTTAATCCTGGGCCTTTAGCAGAGGCCGTTGTGGAAATCGGCAGGGTCCCAGGCCAGGGCTGAGTCTACTCAGTCCAGCATCCAAGGGAGAACCCGATTCCAGGAGATTCCTTCCAAGTAGAAGGAGCAGCTTTGACTTGTTGAGGGGACCCAGGGCGAGGAGCTAGGAGGCCAGGCTCCAGCTGCCACTGTACCCTTCCCACTGAATGACCTTAGGTCACTTGGTTCTCTGGGCCTTGGTTTCCTCCTCGATACCCTGGGACTAATTGTGCCTGGGGCCACCCAGGTGAGGAACAGAGCTGGAGGGCTGCATGAGGTCCCCACTGATGACTCCTCCCTACTTTGTGTCCCCACAGACCCCAGTGGAGCGACCTCCAGTCCAGCCTCCGCCTGGTCCCCTCAGGCCCACGGAGGAGGAACTGCCACCTCCCCCAGCAGAGCCTGTTGACTTCCCCGAGAGAGAGGCATCCACAGGTATGTGCACAGGGCTGGAAGGATGCTGGGGTGGTCCCCAGGGACCCTTGTGGGGCCTGCATGGGCTTTCAGGTTGGAACTACGAGAGCAGGGACCCCCATTCCCACCCCAGCTCACACCACAGTGGTGGGCTTTATAATTGGGCATCAGTTTAATGTTTACTGCCTTAACTTTTTTCCTTTATAACTAAAATCCATTTAACATATTAATCTGCACAGTTTGCTATGATAGCCAAAATGCCTTGAATTTTTTCTCATTTTTTTTTTTCTATACCTGGGGCCCTCACATAATGCAAAATAAAAAGTGTAAACGGGCACACAGTGAGAAGTCTGCCTTCTGGGGCCTTCTCATATCACCCAGTTTCCTTCCAGATGGGCAGTGTAGGTGCTGACGTCTTGCATATCCTGCCAGAGATATTCTATGTGTATACAGGCAAATACAGATATGTGCCCATCCCCTTTCCCCATTTTTCCTCAAATTGTAGCAAACTGGGCTGTCCTGTGCTTTGCTTTCCTTCCTTAGTACATCTCACAGCTGGTTGCATATCACAACGTAAAGTGGCTCCTTATTCTTTTTTATAGCTGCGTAGTATTCCTTAGTAGGAATGTACCACAGTGATTTGCACCAGCTGCCTATTGACGAATACTTAAGTGGTTTCTCGCTGTACCAAATAATGCTGAGATGGATCACTTTGCATATCGGTCATTTTGCCCATGTGCAGATTTACCTGTGAATTAAATTCCTAGGAGAGGAAGTACTGTGGCCAGAGTGCAGGTGCATCTGTAATTTGGGTCTTTTTGCCAGATTGTCCTTGTTCGTTGTCCTGAGCTACACTCCCACCAGCAGCGTCTGCCTGCCTGTTCCCTCACGGTCTCTGCAGCACTGCGTGTTACTTACTCATTTAATAAACGGCTACTAAGTGCTTGCCATGCGCCCAGCCCTGCTGCGGACACTGAGGGCACACAGTGAACAATGCAAAGTTCACCTGCATGGGGCGGTCAGGGTGACTGAGTCTTTGTGATATGAGTTGCAAATTTTTTTCTAAGTTCCTCATTTGTCTTTTGACTTATGGTGGGTTTTGTCATCTGTAAAAATTTTTTTTTTTTAGGGACAGGGTCTCACTCTGTCACCCAGGCTAGAGTGCAGTGGTGTGATCATAGCTCACTGTGACCTTAAACTCCTGGGCTCAAGCGATCCTCCCGCCTCAGCCTCCCGAGTAGCTGGGACCACAAGCGTGTGCCACCACACCCGGCCATCCATAAAAATTTGGTTTTTATGTAGTCAGATGTCTCAGCCCTTCCTTTTCTGGCTTCTGGATTTTATGTCATTCTTGGAAAGGCCTTATCTCCAGTTATGAAATAATTTTCTTCTGGTTTCTTCTAGGATTCTTATGGTTTCATTTTTTTACACTTAGATCTTTGATAAATTCGGATTATCTGGGTGTAAGGTATTGCTGTGGAGCCCCCTCCTTTATTTGCTTGCAGCTGACAATCCGGTTGTCCTGACCCTTCGTCCTTGACTTTGGCTTTTCAAAGGCTGTTCAGATTCCGTTTTAGTGCTCCTCACGACCCTCTGTGTTTGTCAGATGAGGAACCCCCAGGGCTTTGAGGCAGAGCCCTGGGTACTCGACACATGTTCTGGGTGGTGACTGGATTCAGTCCTCCCAGGCTGGGCTGGTGACAGCCCGTGTCTCCTTGTCCCCAGACATTTGTGCTTTCTGCCACAAGACGGTGTCCCCCCGAGAGCTGGCCGTGGAGGCCATGAAGAGGCAGTACCACGCCCAGTGCTTCACGTGCCGCACCTGCCGCCGCCAGCTGGCCGGGCAGAGCTTCTACCAGAAGGACGGGCGGCCCCTCTGCGAAAGCTGCTACCAGGTAACCCCCGCGGCAGGCTTCCGGGTGCCGGGCCCCGAGCCAGGCTCTGGGAAGACATGATGTCATTTCATTCCCCACGACAGTCCTGGGAAGTATTATGGGCACTATTGACCTGTTTCGAGATGAGGAGGCCGAGGCCCAGCAAGGAGAAGGAGCTCTGCAAAGGTGTGTCAGAGTCCTCGGGCTGCTGTAAGAAATCACCACAGAGCTGGCGGCTTCTCATTTATTCTCCCACAGTGCTGGAGGTCAGAGGTCCAAAATCAGGTTCACTGGGCAAGAATTGAGGTGCGCTACTTGGAGGCTCCGGGGAGAATCCATTTCCTTGCCTTTTCCAGTGTCTGAGCTGCATTCCTGGGCTCCTTCCTCCATCCCCAAAGCCAGCAGTGTAGCGTCTTGCTTCAGTGGTCACATTGCCACCTTCTGTGTCATGTCCCCTCTGGCTCCTCCTCATAGGGACACCTGTGATGGCATTTAGGCTCCACCTGGCTGATCCAGGATAATCCCTCCATCTCAAGATCCTAAACTTAGTCCCACCTGCAAAGTCCATTTTGCCATACAAGGTAACGGGCACAGGTTCTGGAGATTTGGACCTGGATCTCTGGGGGCATTACTTAGCCGCCACACAAGGTCACACTCTGGAAGGCCCAGGAGCTGGGGCTGTGCCCCAGACCTGTCTGGCTCTGGAGCCTGCCTGTGGTCTTGTCACTCCCTCACCCAGAGCCACAAGGGTCCTATGAGTGGCCTACAGGGGAATCACACCCCTTCTGGGTCCCAAATGCAGTTGGTGAAAGCCACTTTGGATGACAGTGTATTGGAATTTCTGACCCTTCGATGGTTTTCAGTGGTATGTTCAGTGTGGCATACAGACCACCACAGTCTCCTCCCCTGGGTGTGCACAGGCCTCCCCTTGTCCTCGTGAATGGGCAGCACCTGGCCATCTGCACGTTTACAAGTGTCTCAGGTGATTCTGATACACATGGAAATTTGAAAACGACTGATGAGAGGGGTTAGAATGTTTGCAGTTGGAAGGATCCAGAACAGTCAGAATAATCCGATCCCAGGCTCATGACTTTACCACAGCCCGTGAGCACTGTGGGGGGAGCAAGGTGCCACCCCTTTATCCCTCCGAACCCATCAACATGACTGTGGGGTGGTCCCTACCCTCTTCCTTCTGCGTGGAGCCAGGTAGGGGTGAGGCACTGAGGGGTGGGAGCAGCCAGGAGGGAGAGCTGAGCGGGGCGCTGGGGAGAGAAGGGCCGTGCGCAGGAGGCGGGGAGGAGGTGCTGCGCCCACGTCTGCCCAGGTGGAGCCAGGTTACGATGAACCAGTTCAGCCGGAAGGGGAAAGAGACGGCCCGTCCAGAGAAAAGACGGACAGGCTAGTGGGGCCTCCGCTCTGCCTCGGTCATCTCTCTCTCTCTAATCCGCCCTCATTCCAGAAAGGGTTTGAGCAGCCTATACTATAAGAATGCGTGTACACCTGTCAGCAACAACATGGCACACTTACACGCTTGTTAAGAAGGTGGATCTCATGTTAGCCATTAAGATCAATTAAAAAAAAAAAGAGAATGCTTCAAATACACCTCCAATTTGAAAGAAATAAAATGAAAACAAAAACAAAAGTGATTTTAGAAAGAGAAAAAAGGAAAGGAAATAACATTTAAAAATGGAAAAAAGAATGCATATAATACTATGAAATGTAAAATAAGCAAATGCAAACAGAAGGAAACCAAAGTAGAAAGTGCGATGAGACCAAGGGGAATTTAGCACCCAACAGTGTGTGATGCAGACCCTGCGGTGGTTCCTGAGAGCAGAACACGGGACTGGGCTCTGAGCTTCCAAATGGCCAATGGGAAAAGGGAAGAATTTCAAGCTTTACGTCTGAAGGAGGAAAGCCAGTCCCCCAGGAATTCCTTTTCCCTAAACTCTGAGGTTTAGGAGAAATTTCCCCTAAGAGCTCTGGTGGGCCCTGGCCGCAAGCACATCCCAGTGACAAGAAGTGCAGTTGTAGCTTCATGGCCACATTCCTCGCTGCAGCCAAGGATGCAGGGCCAAGCTCAGTCTGTTACGAGCGATGGTGGAGGTTTGGGGCAGTGGTCATAGGCTGGTTGCGTGCCTCTCCTTCACCCCTGGCCTCCTGGGTCCCCGAGGATAGCCAGCCGGAAGACCCTCATGGCTTGGGGTGGGTGTCCCCATGGGATAACCCTGGCAGTGGCCTTCTTTCCAGGACACCCTCGAGAAGTGTGGCAAGTGTGGCGAGGTGGTCCGGGAGCACGTCATCAGGGCCCTGGGCCGGGCTTTCCACCCTCCCTGCTTCACATGTGTGGCCTGTGCCCGGTGCATCGGGGACGAGAGCTTTGCCCTGGACGGCCAGAACGAGGTGTACTGCCTGGACGACTTCTACAGGTATGAAGGGGTCCGTGCGCTGGGAGGGTGGGGAGCACACGGGCAGGGTGAAGGAGCCAAGCCTGAGTGCCGGGCCAGAGCCTTCTGTTTACTGGTTTATTGTAAATGATATTACGGAGGATATAGACAGAGAGATGTGTAGGACGAGGTCTGGGGGTAGGAGTATGGCGCTCCCATGCCTCTCCGGTGACCCCACCCTCCAGGAACCCCCACGTGTTCAACTACCCGGAAGCTCTCCAAGCTGTCCTAGTGTGCCTTCGACCGAGACTTCATTGGATAGGAATAACTGCCCTGCAGACATGTGATTAGGCAAAAAGGTGTGATCTTATACTACTAGACAGGAAAATCCCGCAAGTCCTGTTTGGATTCCTCTGGGCCTTCTGCTGCAGCGTCCCTTCCTGCAGGCTGGGGCAGGACCCTCTCTGGAATGAGGGTCTTATGACCCACAATCAGATAATTTCTTTATGGCCAGCCTCAAGACAGAGAGGCAAGAGCAGATTCTTGCCTTGGGGAGAAAAAGGAACAGGTGAAAGGAGGGCAAGAGAAGATCAGAGGGAGAGAGAGTTGCTGCTTTCTGATGCCGAAAGCGCCCGTGTTATAACAAGGGCAGGGGGAGTTAGCAGCCAGGAATGATGGACGAAAACCAGTATCTGTCATAGTGTCGCAGGTGGGCACTAGTAAGGGTTCTGTTTTACCGCAGCTGGTATTGAAGCTCTTAGCAAGTGTGCAGACCCCTAAGGACCTGACTCTGGGGCCTCCCCTTGGAGCTGGACAAAGCCCTGGGAACACAAAGATAACTGTGAGATAACAACCCTGCCTGCGAGTTGTTCACTGCCCAAGGGGAGAGGCAGATGTGCCTATTAAAAAGAAAGGAAAAGGCTGGGTGCGGTGGCTCAGGCCTGTAATCCCAGCACTCTGGCAGGCCGAGGCAGGCAGATTGTTTGAGCTCAGGAGTTCGAGACTAGCCTAAGCAAGAGCGAGACCCCGTCTCTACTAAAAATAGAAAGAAATTAGCTGGACAGCTAAAATATATATATATATATATAGAAAAAATTAGCCGGGCATGTTGGCGCATGCCTGTAGTCCCAGCTACTCAGGAGGCTGAGGCAGGAGGATCGCTTGAGCCCAGGAGTCTGAGGTTGCTGTGAGCTAGGCTGACGCCACGGCACTCTAGCCCGGGCAACAGAGTGAGACTCTGTCTTAAAAAAAAAAAAAAAAAAAAGGAAAAAATAACTAAAAAGGAAAAAAAGGCGGTGGCCTATAAAACCAGACAGCCAAGATGGGTCCCAGCTCCACTGAACACAGTTCTCAATTCAGACATTCTCCAGTCACCCTGGGCAGCTGGGTCTCGCCGCATAGCTCCCTCCACCCGCAGGACATGGACGCCATGGCTCCAGGTGTAGTCACATAGCAATGGGTCTGAAATCGCTTGGGAGGTGAACAGCCAGCCCGCCCCAGTTCCAACAGCTAATTTCTGTGTTCATCCCTGGGTCCTTTCCCTCCAGGAAATTCGCCCCCGTGTGCAGCATCTGTGAGAACCCCATCATTCCCCGGGACGGGAAAGATGCCTTCAAAATAGAGTGCATGGGAAGAAACTTCCATGAGAATTGCTACAGGTGTGAGGTGAGTGGAACAGCGGTGACTCAATGATGTGCCATCGCTACGCAAGCCTGCTGCGGGCCGGGCCCCAGACTGGGTTCTGGGACACGGGGACAAGTTGGGGTGGGGGCTCTGCTCTCAAATTGCTCACTGTCCGTGGCAGAGACACACGAGTGGAAAGAATTACAAATCTAGTCTGTTAATCAGAACTCTTTAGGTTAATGATAGAGACCAAACTCAGCTTGCTTTGGCAAGACAGGGAACCCGTTGGTGGTAAGATCCCTGATGACATCAGATGGTGGCAGCAGGGCTCCCGCCATCTCTTGGTTCTGCCTTTTTTGTGTGTTTGCCTCATTTTGTCTTCCTGGGGGCCGGCATCCTCTGTGAGGGGGGACACAGAGGCACAGAGGGCCCAGGTTCACATCTCCCGATGTAGAAACCCGCAAGGAAAGAGGGGATGGGAAGCCACACAGTCCCAGGAAGGCCCCTGCTCAGCCCCACTTGGGTTACTTGCCCATTCTGGGCCAAGCACCGTGAGGGGGGGCTGCCAGGTGCCAGGACTGACGACCCGTGGGGCCAGGGATGCAGACCCATATGAGCCACAGGAAGGGAGAAGGGGATGCTGGGCAGGTGCCAGCACAGATGTCCTTTCCGGGTGCTGGGAAAGAGTGTGTGTAAATTGGCTTTGAGACTAAGAAGGCAGTGATGGAGTCTAACCAGGGTGGCAGAATCAGAGGCACTCTTGTAGTGGAGGTGATGCCTAACTGGGTCTTGCAGGATGAGTAGGAGTTTGCCAGATACTCAGAGAAGGGAAAGGCAGTCCAGAAAGACCGAAGGGTCTGTAAAAACCCCCTGCAGCATGAGCAAGCCTGAAGAGTCAGAGAGAGAGGAAGTTTCCAGACACATCTCTGTCTGGAGTGTAGTGGGCTAGAGGTTGTGGTTAGCAATGAGGCCAGAGAGAAGGAAAGAGCCTGGGGGGGCCAGGCTGTGGGGAGGGGCCGGGCTGACCTGGGGGGGCTGGTTAGAAGCTGGTATGGTTGGTCATCCCAGCCAGAAATGCCCAGGGAGTCGTCCCCCAGGGCCTGGGGAGCACAAGGGCTCTGCTGTTGCTGCTTCTGCCCTGTATGTTCATTTCACCCTGGACTCTGCAAATTCTGTAGCTGGTCTCGCTGGGAAGGCTCCACGAATCCAATCCCACTCCTGCTGCCAGCGCATATCACTGAAGTTTCTGTCTGCTCTGATGGGGACAAGGTGGCAACTTTTATGAGTGTCACCTAAGTGGAGAATCCCAGAGCAAATCTCTTACTCAGCCAATGAGTAATTCTAAACATTTATTCACTCACATTTATTGAAACAGATACTGGACCCAGGAGGCTGTTTTCACTGAGGATGTCAAGGGAACTGGGTAGAAAAGTTGATTAATTGCTTTGTAATTATGTTGTCTTGGTCGATTCTAGTTCAAGGTCCAGCTGATAATGCTTCTTGAAAGCCCAGTGACAAAAGTCAAGCGCTATTATCACCACCATCGCCCCAATAAGCTCCATGGTGATCAGCACTTCCTGAGCCGCCTAGGGAGCAAATAAACCCCCTGCTGTCCTGGGCGGGCGTGGCCAAGGCCGCTGTCCAAAGGCGGAATTTGGACTCCGGGCAGTTACGTTTTGGAAGATGAGGTTCTTGAAGCACCGTGGCCTGGAGCAGAGTTGGGGTGCTGTTCTCCAGGGAGGGAAATGGGCTGCTGGGCACTGCCCACGCCCCCGTCTCACCATTCTTACCTGCTAAGGGGTCCGCATTATTTATGGCTATTGATGGAGGGATAACAAGTCTTTTAGACATAGGCAGTGCTTTTAAACTTACAAAATGCTTTCAAATGTATCATCTTATGTAATCCTATTTTTTTTTTCTTCTTTATTTATTCTGTCCTTTGTAGGCCAGGATATGTAATCCTAATGTGTCTTGCAAGATGGGATTCCTTGTCCCCATTTAAGAGGGGTAAACTGAGGCTCAGATAGGTGGTTCCAGCCTATATTTTTCTGAGCCGTATCCAGGCAGCTTTCAGCCACCCCACGGTTCCTTCATAGACTTTGTGAGACTCGGCTGTAGTGTGGGGTTTTCCCCACTTGGTTCTAATTTAGGAGCAGTCACATGTGTCCCTTTGGAACTTCAGGCTGTTACGAATGACGCAGATACTGCAGATACTGGAGTTATGTCACCCAGAGTGCACTTGAGAGACTTGGGGTGGCATTGCAGGGAAGAGACATATGAAGGCACCCACCCTGCTGGTCAGGGAGGAAGGCAGGTTGTAGACGCTGGTCTCTGCTGGGTCAGGATGGCCACCTGTGACCCCAAAGTTGTCTGTACGGGACGAGCCCCTTTGGTTGGATCTGTGCCACTTCCAAAGGGGGCCTGGCACCGAGTGTCCGGGCATGAGTTGCTCCCACCATCACCCTCCAGCCTGTGCCCGGGGGAGGCCCAGATAAGGTGCCCGGGGCAAAATGGTGACGCTCGCAAAATCTGGGCCCCAAATCCCCATGCTCCTCATTCTGAAATCCATTAGTGATTTGAAAAATTGAAAATATTGAAGTTTGTGCCAGTGTTTAAGCTGTGCAGGCCACGGGACAACAAGGAGACCCCGCCCAGGCCCAGCTCCAGACGCAGCTGTGTGACCTGGGACAAGCCTGTGACACGAAGGGACCGGACTAGACTCAGGTTCTCGTTGAGCAGATACGTGCTGCAGCTGGTGGCGTGCCAGGCTGGTCCTGGCTGGGGAGCTGGTGGTACACGGACTTCCTGTCGCATAGAACTTAGGTTCTAAGGGCTGTCGGGGGCTTGTTAAGACCCTGCCAGCCTCAACTTCCCCCGATCTGAGTGTCTTCAGTTCTCTCTGCAGCGACTCTGCTGCCCTCGCCCACCTCCATGTGGATTAAAGCCCCCTGTGGGGACCTGGCCCAGGATGTCAGGGGGGTGGAAGGAGCAGCCGCCTTCCTCCCCCATAGGGAGCATGTTCGCTCCCTCGGTTGGTTTACACGGATGCCCAGTGAGTCCTCCCCCGTGCAGGCGGTGCCCAGGCCGGGGGCACGTCCACATGCGTCTTTGTCTCCCCAGGACTGCAGGATCCTGCTGTCTGTGGAGCCCACGGACCAAGGCTGCTACCCGCTGAACGACCGTCTCTTCTGCAAGCCGTGCCACGTGAAGCGGAGTGCCGCGGGGTGCTGCTGAGTGCACCCGCCGGGCACCAGGGCAGTGAGCAGGCCGCTAGCCCTGGCCAGGGCCCTTCCCTGACTTGGTTTCCCTTTCTGACCTGCTCTTGCACACTTTCCTTCTGAGCCTCAGTGGGAACCAGCCTGCAGCCCTGCCCAGCATGTCTGGGACACAGGGGGCTGAGCCTCCTCCAGCTCAGAGGGGGCAGTGGTAGACAGTGCCCCCCAGACCTTCAGCTCCTCCTCTGTCCCTCCAGGCACTCCAAGGCTCCTAGACCATGAGGGTCACACCCAGAGTTCCCTGCTGGCCCTGACCCATTTCCAGGGGCGAGTTGGGACAAATCTTCGGGTGGTGCCTGGGTCCCTGGCACTGACTCTTCAGCTGTCTAGCAGGGTGCTGAGACCAGCCCTGGCTTGCAGGGCTGAGCTGTTTGAGGAAAAATTCCAAGGTCCCTTTAAAAGTGCTTTTTGAAAATGTTGAGGTTTAAAGATGGGAAACAACATTCTTTGCATTTGGGGGAGAAAAATCTTCATAGCAAACATCTCCCCTTGGTTTGTACATGTATAAGAATGTGACGTGGTGTTGGCACAGACATGGACTTCACACCTGTGGCATGTGTCATGCAGAGGTGGGGCTGGGGCCCAGGCCCAGGAGGAGAGGTGTCCCCAGACACCTGAGGACATTAGCAGCCCCTTCACCTTGCCTTCTGGCACCTCGTCCTGTGTGCTACGTGAGTCAGCAGACACAGATTGAGTGCCTGTTGTATGCTGGGGAACAGGGTGCAGAGGCTGAGTGTTCTTACACACACGCTCTTCTCCAGGACAGGTGTCCCTTCAGCAATCCGCTTGTGCCCCCCAAGTCCCACTTGGGCCCTCCAGTGGGCTGCCCTGTAACCACTGCCTACACAAGGCCACACCTAGAAGAAGATGCTTCTTCCCTTTTTTTTTTTTTTAATAGAGATGGGGTCTTGCTCTTGCTCAGGCTGGTCTTGAACTCCTGAGCTCAAACGATCCGCCCACCTCGGCCTCCCACGTGCTAGGATTGCAGGCATGAGCCACCGTGCCCGCCCGCTAGAAGATGCTTCTTCCCTCTGAAGGAGAACCACTTCTGTTGCTTCGTAACTTTGAGACGATTTGTAGGGCATGAGCAGGTTAAACAAAACGTGCTTTCCTCCCTGGGGTCTGCTCCATGTACCACCTGCCACAGGTTCCGAGCACTGGGCCAGTTTCTGTGCAGAACCCTTAGGGGCTTCGGCCCAGGGCACAGCTTCTTGCCCTAAGCTTAGAGCAGCAGGTCCCAACCCAGCATTGGTGGACCACCGCCATGATTTTTATCATAACCAAGGACTTTCTGTTCTGTTCTTTCATTTACATCAATGTACTGTTTTTCTTCCCCCACTTCCAACTCCAGCCTGTGCTGAGCCACGTATCCATGCAGCCACACGCTGATGTACTAGCTACGTTTTTTCTTCTTACACGTGAAAATAAATGCATAACTATTAGAAACATGTCGGTGTTCTAAGATCGCCCACAGGTAATGCTGGCCTTTGGTAGCAGCCCTGGGAACATGTTTGTTGGGACTCTGCTCACCGAGGCATGAATGTCCGGAACGTGCCTGCACCTCCTTCCCCCAAAACTGGGGCTCAGTTTGGCAGATGGAGGAACTCATCTCCCTCCTCACGCCCAGCCCTGGAGACTTGCATCAGCCAATCCACAGGTGTGCGTCTCCTGGACACAGGCCACCAGCAAAGCGGTGGGCTGCAGGGGCCCCTCTAGGACCACCAAGTCCTCTAGGAGAATCAGCACCCACCCCAGGCCATGTTCTCCCTGTGGGATCACACGCTGGCCTGACCACAGGGCTGGCTTGGTCAGGGAGGCCCGAGGGAAAGGGTGCATGGCCGGAAAGAGCGCTGGGCTTGGGGGCGATGACTCAGGTCTCAGACCTGCCTCTACTCAGGTGTGGACAGGTGAGTAACCCTCTGAGCTTTAACGTCCTGTCTGTGAACTGGGATCGATACTAACCTGTGTCATCAGCAGTTGCTGTGATGGAAAGGGAAGTGTCGGGCTCCGGAAGTGGCCGGCTCACGAGTCTTCTCCAGCCATTGCTCTCCGCGGTTGTGTTGATGCCCATCAGTCAGACCCCCAGGGACATGCCCGCAGTCAACACAGTTGGGTCGATGCTGCAGCTGTGATTGGGAGGGACGCAGCAGCGGCTCAGGATGGGGGGACGCTGGTCATTTGCGCAGATGGCCCAGAGACGCAGTGCTCAGGACAACTGCTGAGCGGTGTTGCTTTTGACCTTGACTCACTTCCTCATGGTCACAGAGTGACCTTGCCCGGTGTGGGTGAGCTAGGAGATTGGAGCACACCACACCCAGCTGTGGGGACCAGGCCAGCTCCCAGCTCTCAGGGGACACTTTTCTCTCTTTGTCACCAAGTTTGGTTTGGTTTGGTTTTTCCTACCATTAAAATGTAACCTTGTGGCTGGGTACAGTGGCCACACCTGGAATCCCAGCACTTTGGGAGGCTGAGGCAAGAGGATGGCTTGAGGCCAGGAGTTTGAGGTTGCTGTGAGCTAGGCTGATGCCACGGCACTCACTCTAACCCAGGCAACAAAGTGAGACTCTGTCTCAAAAAAAATAAAAAAAAAGTTATGATGGTAAATTTTATGTTATGTATATTTTACCACAATTAAGATATAAATATGCGACCTAAATTAGATGCTGAGAGACAGGGAGAGGGGCTGGCAAGGAGCTGAAGTGCTGTAAGAGTCCTAGGAGGGGGACGGTCCCCTGCCGGGAGTCCCAGGGAGAGTGGCCACTGCTGCCCACAAGCCCAGCCAGTTGCGGCTGGCTGTCCCCGCTCCCTGAAGGCAGGTGCGCACACAGCCACTAGAGGGCAGCATGGGCCAGAGAACTGGGAGCCGCGCCGGGCACCACCGCTTTCAGCCTGACTCCAGGTCCTCAGCTTCTCCAAACGCAAGAGGAAGAACGGTTCCTGCCTGCCCACCCCACCAGGTTGCAGGGAAGCTGAGAGGAGAAAACGCATTGCAAAACTAGAGAGTGAGTGATGTGGCCATGGGATTGTTGCAACTGTCCCTGGGCCGTGGCCTCTTGGAGGGAGACCTATGTCAGGAGACCAAATTCCTCATTGGCCCAAACTCCCAACTGCAAGGAGGGGTCCACCTGGAAGCCCCCATGCTGCTGCCCTGCAATTCCATACTGGGAACCTGTAGGCACAGAGTCAAAAGTGGGACAAAGGAAAGCCTGGGGTTACTGGGGGGCCCTGAGCCTTGGGTCACCCTGTCCCCAGGGCTGCCCTTACCTGAGGCCACACCTAGGTGTTGCAGGTGTGAACCGTCCCCAGCAGGTGCCGGCCCCTCCAGGGCAACCACATGCCAGCTCCCTACCCTGCTTGGGACACAAACGGTGGAAATGGGGAATTAATGGAGGGCAGGCAGGGATGCGGGTGGGGAGAGGGGAGAAGGCTGGGTGGATACGGGAGAATTCCAGGGACCCATTGGGCATTTTCAAGAAATGGTCTTCTCAGCTCAACATACAGTTAACATAAAATGATCTATGAAGTAGGTAATATTAATATCCCTGATTCAAAGCTGAGGAAGCTGTGCATCAGAGAGGTAGTGTAACTGCCCGAGACTGCACAGCAGAGTTGGGATCAAAGCAGGTCCGGGGACCCATTTCAGAAATACCCACATTCTAGAATGTTCCAGAACCCATCATATAACACAGGTGCCAAAATCCAACTGAAAAAATCTTTAATGTCTTGAGCTCTGCATCTTAAGAGCTGCTGTGAGGCCGGGCACGGTGGCTCATGCCTGTAATCCTAGCACTCTGGGAGGCCGAGGCAGGTGGATTGCTCAAGGTCAGGAGTTTGAGACCAGCCTGAGCAAAAGCGAGACCCCGTCTCTACTAAAAATAGAAAGAAATTATCTGGCCAACTAAAAATATATATAGAAAAAATTAGTCGGGCATGGTGGTGCATGCCTGTAGTCCCAGCTACTCGGGAGGCTGAGGCAGTAGGATCGCTTGAGCCCAGGAGTGTGAGGTTGCTGTGAGCTAGGTTGACGCCATGGCACTCACTCTAGCCGAGCAACAAAGCGAGACTCTGTCTCAAAAAAAAAAAAAAAAGAGCTGCTGTGTTTAGACTGCAGGCCTCTTGCTTGCGAGCGAGAAGTCATTTCCTCAATTCACCCAGAAAGGACCTTGCCTCCCATGTGTGAATTGAGCTAATTCTGGAGACTGATCATCAGATTACGACATTACAGAGTGTACCCTGCTCATGACCTTCCTTTCTGCAGAAAAAAATGTGCGTGCTTCAGCGGGAAACTATGCACCTTTCACACACAGCACTCCCTTCCCGGTTGTCAGATTCTAGCCTTTCCTTATTTTGAGCTATTTTACAGCTCTGTAAATTGTAGATGAACTGAACCATAAATTCTGTCCTGTCTGCTAGCTCCCACTCACCCCCTTGTGGAAAAACTGGTTTTGCCTCCATTTGCACATTCATTTCAATGTTCCTGTTCTATAAATATGTGTTCTTCGGCTGCCCTTCTGAGCTGGCTTCCTTATGAGTTAAATAAAATGGTTCGTACCTGTTCATTTTATATCTGGGGGGGCATGATTTTACCTTTTTATGAAAATAATCTTGGAACACTTCCTCCATCAGGTGTTTGTGGACAGGGAAGGTGGTGGGGTCCCTGTGGTCATCCTGTTAAATGGAGTGTTACGAGTGGCAGGCAGGTGGCTCTGGCCCCCTCAGCAGTCTCCATGTGGGAGGGGAGGGGGAGGGTCAGGGGAAGGGGCTTTCCTCAGGTGGATGGGACAAGGTCTTAGCAAGACCTAGGTTCTCCCTCTGGTTAAGCTCCTAACCAGCTACTTGACCTCGAGACGCAAGCTCTTTAAGCTTCGAGGGTAAGGAAGGGTATAGGGAACACCGCCACTGCCTGCGTTCTTGTTCAGGGAGGCGGGATGATGGATTGAGTGTGCTGGACAGGGAGCTGGGTTTCAGCAGGGCTGGGTCCCTTGCCTGCGATTCAGGCTCCCTAGTGCTGACGACACTGACGGTAATAGTAACAGCAGCGGCAGCAGCTACTGCTGCCACCTCCTGGGCATGCGTGAGCCCACAAGTATTACCTCACTGAGTCTTCACCGTGGCCCGGAAGTAACCATCTGCGATCCCATCATTCAGACAGGGGGACAAAGGCTCAAGGTCACACCACTAGTGGATTCTGACTCTAAATTTAGCCAAGTCCTAAGCCTGTTATTCCACCTCGCCCCCTAGACATAACCGGGCAATCACTTTGTGGACGGAAAAATCCAAACTCTGAAATATTAGAAAGAGGTTTACTCTGAGCCAAATTTGAGGACCATGGCCCCAGGAGCCACTCCCGAGAAGCCTTGAGCAAGTGGACTCACTGTGGCTGGGTTACAGTTTGGGTTTATACATTTCAGAGAGACAGGGGTTACAGGTAAAGTCACAAATCAATATATACATGGGAGGCATACATTGGTTTGGCCCGAAAAGGTGGGACATCTCGAGGGGTGGGGGGGGTTACAGGTTATAGGTGGATCTAAAGATTCTGTGGCTGGCCGGACACGGTGGTTCACGCCTGTAATCTTAGCACTCTGGGAGGCCGAGGCGGGTGGATTGTTTGAGCTCAGGAGTTCGAGACCAACCTCAGCAAGAGCGAGACCCCATCTCTACTAAAAATAGAAAGAAATTATATGGACAACTAAAAATATATATAGAAAAAGTAGCCGAGCATGGTGGCACATGCCTGTAATCCCAGCTACTCCGGAGGCTGAGGCAGGAGGATCGATTGAGCCCAGGAGTTTGAGGTTGCTGTGAGCTAGGCTGATGCCATGGCACTCTAGCCTGGGCAACAGAGTGAGACTCTGTCTCAAAAAATAAATAAATAAAAGGTTCTTTGGGTGACAATTGGCTGAGAGAGGTAGGCTTTATCTAAAACACCAGAAAGGAAATGCTTAATTTAAGATAAAGGTGTGAGCACTCTGGGAGGTCCAGGAGAATCTTTCGAGTTAAGATAAGGCTCTCCCAGGATGCTTGAATTCACATGGGGGCTTTCTATCTTTTAGGTGATGCTAACGCTATACCGGAATCAGGTTGGGAAATAAACCAAATTAACAAAACCTGCTTAGTGGGATTTTTACCATTTGTGAGCATGACTCATCTGGCCCCCTTAGGAAGGAATTTTGAGCAAAAGAAAAAGGTCAGAGTTCAGTCCTCAACTTCACTCTCTGAACCTCTTTTTTCTTTACCTGCAAAACAGAATTATGACTTTCATCATCACATGTAAAGGGAAGCAATAGCACATGACTGAATGCAACGTGGTTTCCTGGATTGGATCCTAGGGGAAAAACTGATGAAATCCCAGTCAAGTCTAGGGCTTGGTGAGTGATACTGTACCACTGTTGGTTTCTTAGTTTTGACAAATGTGCCATAGTTTGAGATGACAACACAAGGAAAAGTAGTGAAAGGTGGAAAGGAATTCTACATGATCTTTGCAATGTTTCTGTAAATCTAAAGTTATCCCAAAATGAAAAGTTTATTATTATGGCCAGGCATGGTGGTTCATGCCTGTAATCTTAGCACTTTGGGAGGCCCAGGCAGGAGGATCGCTTGAGCCCAGGAGTTCAAGACCAGCCTGGGCAACATAGCAAGACCCCGTTGCTACAAAAAATAGAAAAATTAGCCAAGTGTGGTGTAGCATGCCTGTACTTCCAGCTACTGGGGAAGCTGAGGTGGGAGGATTGCTTGAGCCCAGGAGTTTGAGGTTGCAGTGAGCTATGATGACACCACTGTCCTCATGTCCCGGCAACAGAGCAAAACTTTGTCTCAAGTAAATAAATAAAGTTTATTGTTATTTTTTTATAGACAGAGTCTCTCTCTGTTGCCCAGGCTGGAGTGCAATGGTATCATCATAGCTCATTGCAACTTCCAACTCCTGGGCTCAAGGGATCCTCCCACCCAACCTCCTGAGTAGCTGGGACTACAGGCATGTGCCACCACACCCAGCTAATTTATTATTTTTTTATAGAGACCCCAACTCTCTATGTGACCAGCCTGGGTCTCTGTGTTGCCTAGGCTGGTCTTGAATTCCTGGCCTCGAGCAATCCTCCTGCCTCAGCCTCCCAAAGTGCTGGGATTACAGGCATGAGCCACCGCACCTGACCAAAATAACAATTTAAGTAACAGGATGATGGGGAAAGCCTGTGACCCTGAGCGCAGGCAAGTGCCTTTCACTGGCATGAGGATAGAGGAGGCCATCAGACAGACACTCTTCCGCTCACAGGGGTGGTGCGCTGGGGGAGACACACGTCTGGACAAGCGGAGGAGTACACAACTGAGGAGAGGCAGAGAAGGGGAGGTGGGGACCTGACCCAATTTCTGTGGATTTCTACTTGTTCCCAGGACTGGCCCCAGCTGTTCATCTGCCAGCCCATGTAGACAGGCTTTGAGGCTGGTGGTCCGTCACCGAGGAGGCCTCTGGTAGCCTGGGAGTGCTGGTGCCCCCCGCCCCAGTACCATGTGATCTGGGAGACGATGCCAAACCAGGAGAGGATGGTGAGAGGTCTCAGAAAATCAGAATGACCTTTACTTAGTGTGGGTGGTGATGTTTTTCCTCTCCATAAACAGAGGGAGGATGCCTTAGGAAACCACAGCATGGCCCAGGAATCTTGAAATGGTCCTTTGAAGCCAGTGGGACCTTGCAAACTGCAGGCCGTGGCGGGGCAGGTGGAGGGACTGAATGGAGCAGGACAGAAACCCAAGAGGCTCACCCTGAGGGCCCTGAGGTGTGGGGGAGGGGCCAGGGGCTGGGGGGCCCAGCTGGAGCCTCCCTCCCAAATGTGGGCCCGCCCCCACCCCCGCCCTCCAGCACCCCTCCCTCCAGCACCCACTCAGCAGGGTGGAGCTCCCTGTTGTCCAGCCTGGGATGGCTTGAAATCATGTCCCAGGGGCAGGAAGCAAACAATGGCTGCACTCCAGTGCCCTGGAACTTCCACTTCATTCATTCATTGTTCATTCATTTGTTCATTCATAAAATATTCATTGGCTCCTTCCTCATTGCCCTTGGCACAGAGCTCAGTTTAATGGAAAAGGAAGAAAAGAGAATCACCTGTGCCAGGGGAGGCACACGGCTGGCAGGCCAGGAGGGCAGGGCGTGGAGAAGGTGATGTCCAAGCTGGGTGCAGGAAGTGATAGGGGTGAGGAAGTGGCAGGGGTGAGGAAGTGATAGGGGTGAGGAAGTGGCAGGGGTGAGGAAGTGATAGGGGTGAGGAAGTGGCAGGGGTGAGGTCCAGCCTCTGGTAGGAAAAAATCAGCAAAGGCCTCCTAAGCTGCGTGCTGATGTTGGCCCCCACCAGGGCAATGGTGCTTTTGAGGAACCCCAAGCCCAGTAGAGCTGATGAACCTGACTGAGTCCAACTGTCCACAATTACGGAGGTGGAGACTAGAGCCCAGAGAGGGTGTGAAACCTACACGCTCACACAGCAAGCTAGTGGCCAAGGCCCAGTGTCCTGACTTCCAGAACAAGGCTTTTCCCACCCCTCCCACTGTCTATTTATCTTCCAACCCCTACCGTAGGCGGGCACCTGCAAACCTCCCCACACTTCTGTGCCGAGAAGAGGAACGAAGGTGGAGGAATGAAGACGTGCAGGTGAATCCGGGTCAGTGTCATGACTGGGCTGACCCAGGGCAGGGTGATGGTGTGGTGGGGAGGGCAGACTTCCTGCAGGGGTGAGACTTGCCCCATGGATGAAGTGAGTCATTGGGTGCAAAGTTCACACTTCCTCCTTCCTCCTGCTTTGATCTCAGTTCCCTGGAGGGAGGTGCCGCTTGGATTCCTGGGGGCGGGGGCCACTCTCCTCTGGCTGCCCTGTGGGTGCAGACTGAATGCCGGCTGTCTGCACCCCCCTCTGAGCACCCCCACACACCCACACGCCCTTTCTGAGGCCCTGGTAAGTTTCCATCTTGGCCCCAAGGGCTGAGTCAGGCTCCACCCGTCACCTAGGACATTCCCTGCAGGAAGTTGCAACCTGCCCTTCTCCTACCGCCGCTGAGCTCAGCCATGCGTTTTACTGCCCGGTGCCACATTCCACTCCCCTCCCCCCCTCCCGTCTCTGGGGGGATGATCAGATCTGGCGAAGAGCCCATGCCCACCCAACCAGTGGAACAAAATATGGAACCACAGGGTGGGGCTCTGTGGAGACCAAGGAACTCTTGGACTGAGGACCAGAGAAAATAACCCCAGCAGCTACCACCAATCGAGGCCCTACTACGTGCTGGGTGCTAATGCTGCCAGGAGGCCCAGGAGACAGAAATATTACTGTCTCCATTTTATAGAGAGGAGAGGAGAGGGTGTGCAATGGTCATGGGAATAGTGAATGACTGTGACATCCACTAAGGGCCAGCTCGGGCTTTGTGTCCTGAGTTGAAAGGGAGACAGCTGGCGAGGCAGTGTGTTTTCCAGCTGCATTTAGCTGCCCAGGTGCAGGTGCAGGTGCAGGTGTGGAGTCGGGGGAGTGCTGGCATTGTCCAGTGCTGGGGTTTTGTCAGGTGAGGTTGACAATGATGTGAGAAGGGAGGGAGGGAGAGGGGTGGAGACTGACCGTAGAATGTGCACGGGGCAGGAAGGTCACAGAGGATAGGGGGCGGGGGACAGTGGAAGAGGCAGGACTCGTGGACTGCTGGCGTCGGGCACTGCAGGGGAGAAAGGAGATGACGTTGGAGAGCTCAGCCAGTGGAAATCACAGAGGTGCGGTCACTGGGCTCGGGTGTGGATACTGGGGTGGCCACTGCTCTTAGGGTGTGACCCCTGCCCAGAACAGGCCCTCAGAGAATATTTATGGAATGAATGAGTGGCCACTTGGGGGGATTCCAGGATAGGGTGACTCACAGGGTATTTTACTTTTTTCCTTCTAGCTTTTTTAAAAAAAATAACAGCTGTATTGCGGTGTAATTCATATATCACAAAACTCACCGTTTTAAAGTTTTTTTAACCAATAGCTTTTGGCACATGCACGGAGTTGTACAGCCATCACCACTATCTAATTTCAGAACATTTTGATCACCCCACAAAAGAAGGCCCACACCCTCAGCACTCACTCCCCACTCCTTTGTCCCCTGGGCCCGGCAACCACTCACCTACTTCCATTTCTGTGGATTCCCCTCTTCTGGACATTTCATATAAATGGAACCATACAATGTGGTCTTGGCAATGTTTGGGCGGGACAGACCCGGGGACTCCCTCTCTTCCAGCCTCCACCGCCCTCTAATCTCCTGTCTGGTTGCGAGCTCCAGGCCATCTTCTCAGCCATCTCCTGCTTCTGGGACCAGCCACCTCAGTTTTTGTGATTGACTTCTGGCTGCCACCACCCACAAGCTCCCAGATTCATCAGAAGGATTCCACCCAGGTAGAGGCCGCCGTCCACTGCCTGGTCAGTTTGCATCTGTGGCCTCCTGCCTGCTGCTCTCTGGGCTTCTATTTCTACCATGCAATGTAGAAATAGAAGGGAGGCAATGGCCTCTGGGAGGCAAGAGCCACGTCGTCCTTGAATTGGCCAGAGCGAGGGCACCAAGCATCCCTTGAAGATGGAAAACCAGCGTGGCGGCCATGCCTTCTTCCAGGACGTGCAGAAGCCGTCTCCAGACGAATGGGGCGAAACCCTGACCCCACAGAAGCTGCCATGGCTCCGGAGAAGAACCTGAACTAGGGCCTTCTGCATCTTCCCGCCCTTGGTTCTGCCCACATAGACCCTATGCAAGCACCTCCGTCATCCATGGCTACCCGTCCTGCCCCATCAACCTTGGCTCCCTGGGACTGCAAACTAGTACAACTTCTATGGAAAGTAGCATGGAGATACCTCAAAGAGCTACAAGTAGAACCACCATTTGATGCAGCAATCCCACTACTGGGCATCTACCCAAAGGAAAGAAAGACATTCTATAAAAAAGACATCTGCACTAGAATGTTTATGGCAGCACAACTCACAACTGCAAAGATGTGGAAACAACCCAAGTGCCCATCAATACATGAGTGGATTAACAAAATGTGGTATATGTATACCATGGAGTACTATTCAGCCCCAAAAAACAACAGTGATCTAGCACCTCTTGTATTATCCTATGTGGAGCTAGAGCCCATTCTACTAAGTGAAGTATCACAAGAATGGAAAAACAAGCACCACATGTACTCACCATCAGACTGGTATTAATTGATCAACACTTATGTGCACATATAGTAGTAGCATTCATCGAGTGTCAGGCAGGTGGGAGGGGGAGGAGGGGCTGGGTGTATTCACACCTAATAAGTGTGGTGTGCACCGTCTGGGGGATGGACACACTTGTAGCTCTGACTCGGGTGGGGCAAAGGCAATACATGTAACCTAAACATTTGTACCCCCGTAATATGCTGAAATAAAAAATATGTATTAAAACAAAAGCACCTTGGCTCCTTTTGATGGGCAAATTTCCTCTGAGCCTCATTCCACATCTGTCACATTGTTGTCTAGAAGTGGCAGCTCTGCCTCCTTCTTTCCCAGGGATTAGATTTCCAATTTCTCCTCTTCTCTTTCGGCTCTGTGACTTCCTAGAGAGCCACATCCTAGATGAGGAGGTGAAGTTCATCGAGAAGATGGGCGACCACTGGACCAATCCCTCAGGCTGGCCCCCAGGCCCGGAGGGCAAGTATCTCACGACCGGGAGCCACAGAACCCCATGGCCTTTGAGGGGCCCCTCTGCATCTCCTAGTATCAGGGCTTTTGCTGGGGCCTCTATCCCCAGCCACTCGGCAGCTGGAGCCCTCTCCCAAGCCTTGGACCAAATGGAAATAAAGCTTTTTGCAGGAAAAAAAATATCTTTTGTGATGCTTCTTTCACTTGGCATGATGGTTTCAAGGTTCGTCCTGGTTATAACATGTAGCACAACTTCATTCCTTTTCACTGTTGAATACTCCATTGTATGAATGTACTGCATTGTGTTTATCCACTTCAGCAGCTGAAGAACACTTGGGTTATTTCCACTTGGGGCTGTTATGAATAATGCTGCGATGAACACTCATGTGCAGGTCTTTGGGTGGACACCTGTTTTCATTTCTCTTGAGTATATACCTAAGAGTGGAATTGTTGGGTCATACGGCAACGCCTACCATTTTTGTACTTTTTGAATCCTTTACAATAAGCACATAATACTTTTATAATAAACCAACATCTTTTTTTTAAAATTCACTTTTCTAAAAAGATGAGCTCAGTCCATAAGAAAAAACATAATGGACTTAAATTTAGGGAAAAGATGGGATTGGCTGGGAGCCAGGATTGAGGCCACAACCAGGGTGGTGTGTGACTTTGAGCAAGTTCTCAGGGCCTGTGAAATGGGTGTGGGCAGGGCGGGGAGGGCAGGGGTTAAGGATTGAGCTGGACCCAGGATATCTCAGGCCCCTCCCTCCACTTCCCACACCTGGTTAGAGAAGCAGATTAAGGAAATGCTCTAGTCTTTTGACTTCTCTCCCTAAGAGGATAAATACCACAATATTGGTAGTCCAGGCAACCAGGGCAAACTTAACCCAGAAGAATGTTTTAGGTTACACCCTCTCAGATCCCTCCTGGAGATGAACAGGTATTTAACTCTTCATCTGCCGTTTTATCTTCCATTCTAAACCAGTGTTTCTCAAACTAAAATGTGCATACAAATCACTTTGCGGTTCTTGGGGTTTTTTTGTTTTGTTTTGTTTTTCAATCAATTTCTCACGCCAACCTTGTTAATATGCAAATGCTGAATCCATAGGTTTGAGGTGAGACCTGAGATTCTGCAATTCTAACAAGCTCCCGGGATGCTGGCCTCCAGCTTGCGGTTCACACAGCAAGGCTCTCGGAACAGAGTGGTACTTCACACTCTTTCTGTTTACTCATTACGGAAATCTGCTCCTATCGGGTGTATTCTAAGGGATCTCTCACAGTTGTTTGGCGAGCAGTTGAATGAAAGAACAAAAGGCTTATCCCTGTTCCAGGAAGAATGTGAGAATAAATAATGTCATTGAATTCTTGCAATAACTCTGTGCGATGGGAAGATTGCCTCTGCTTTGCAAATGGAAAGGTTCCGAGAGTGCAGGCAGATGGCAGAACTGAGGTTTGTTCGGCAGTCGGACTCCAATCCAGTCCTCTGTGCACTCCCCTGCACTGCACCCCCCACTCTTTCTGTCCCCCAAGTCCTGATGTTCACTGGAGCCACCTTGCAGTCTTGGCTATGGCAACAGTTGCTAGGCCTAGAAAGAAAAGTGGGGTGGGGGTGGGGGGGTGGATTTTTAAGATATCTAAGATCGGCTTCTATAGATATGTAAATTTGTGACAAAGTAGTTTCTGTTCCTCGCAGAGAAAACCTGGAAATTTTATTGCACACCATGGAATTGCTAAAAGATGACATAAAATCCTATACACTGCCTTCATCTTAACTTTCGTCACCGGTCATTTCCTTCTTGGCTTTCATTACTACTTGTTATTTGTTTCTTGTCTACTGTCTGTCCCCTCCACTAGCATGGAAATCCTTTGCAGGCAAGAACATGGCTGGGTCCCTAACAGCTGAGCACACATTTAGGGGCTCACTAAATACTTGCTGAATGAGTGAACCTAAACATTTTGAGATAATAAGTAATAAAGCGAATGACAGAATGGGTATGCATAGAATGATTCCATTTTTGTTTTTAAAAAATGTTTGAATACAAGTAGAAAAAAGTCTGTGAGACCACATATGAATGATCTCAGGGGTTGGGATTGGGGATTAGGTGTGGGCAATTGTTTCCTTCTGACTTTGTTTTATTATGAGCATGCATTTCTTTAGTGATGACATATTTTTTAAAGAGTAATCATCCAGACTCCTTTCTATGTATGCATGAGGATGTACGTTTATTCCAGCATTATTTATAATGGCAAAAAGTTTGGAGATTATCACTTGCCCACTTTAAAATATATTGTTTTAATTTTTTATAATGAACGAGCATTTGTAAAATTGGGGGAAAAAGAAAAGTGAAAACAAAAAAGAGGTCGATGTGTAGGCTAGCTTGCTCATAACAAAGACAGCAGCCAGGCCAGGCACAGCGGCTCACGCCTGTAACCCTAGCACTTTGGGAGGCTGAGGCAGAAGGATGGCTTCAGCCCAGGAGTTTTAGGCTGTAGTGAGCTACCATAGTGCCACTGCACTGTAGTCTGGGTGACAGAGCAAGACCCTGTCTCTAAAGAAAGAAAAGAAAAGACAGCAGCCAGCACAGCTTCCCCTGGAGCCCACAGTCCAGGTGCCCTGTACCTGGCTGAGCCGGTTTTGTCTTTTCTTCCACACTTCCCAGGAACAGTGGAAACAGCTTCTGGCAGTTCTGAGAGTGGAAAATAGGTGATCTGCCTTGGAGACCAAATGCCCAACTCTCTGCTGCCTCCCTAATCCCCCAGTGCTATCAGGGGGTTGTCCCTCCACTCAGCCCATTACCTCCCTATGTGTGGGCTTGCCTCTGGAGCCCGGCTCTCTCTCTCAGGTTCCAGGGGCCCTCAGCTCATACACACAGGACAGGATAAACAAAACCCTTGGAGAGAGAAGGCTGGGCTGTGTTCTCTGAGTATTCTGGGGTAATAAGGCCACAGTCTCAGGGGCGGGGCATGGTGGCTCATGCCTGTAATCCTAGCACTTTGGGAGGCCGAGGTGGAAGGATTGCTTGACGCCAGGAGTTTGAGACCAGCCTAAGCAAAAGTGAGACCTCTACAAAAAAATAAAATAAAATAAAAAAATTAGCTGGGGACCGGGTGCAGTGGCTCACACCTGTAATCCTAGCACTCTGGGAGGCCGAGGCAGGAGGATCGCTTGAGGTCAGGAGTTCGAGACCAGCCTGAGTAAGAGCGAGACCCCGTTTCTACTAAAAAAATAGAAAGAAATTAACCAGACAACTAAAAATATATAGAAAAAATTAGCCGGGCATGGTGGCACATGCCTGTAGTCCCAGCTATTCGGGAGGCTGAGGCAGGAGGATGGCTTCAGCCCAGGAGTTTGAGGTTGCTGTGAGCTAGGCTGATGCCACGGCACT
>CM052444.1:98554559-98567720 GCA_028533085.1 Varecia variegata | reverse complement strand
AAAAAAAAAAAAAAAGAAAAAGAAAAAGAAAAAAAAGAAAGAAATCTCTCTTAACTTCTCTTTACCCTAAACTCTTAACAATCATCTACCTCTTTCTGAAAGTTTTAAAATTTCACTTTCTTTTTTTTTTTTTTTTTGAGACAGAGTCTCACTCGGTTGCCCAGGCTAGAGTGCCGTGGCGTCAGCCTAGCTCACAGCAACCTCAAACTCCTGGGCTCAGGCGATCCTCCTGCCTCAGCCTCCCAAGTAGCCGGGACTGCAGGCACATGCCACGATGCCCAGCTAATTTTGATTTTTTTTCCCTAGGTAGTAAGATCCAAGCTCATTCCTTCCAAAGGGATAACGATGATGCCAGCACCGTTTGCTCACTAGTTCATCCTTTGCCCCGTCAGCAACGCCGCCCGTATTGCTCCTCAAGTTTCCACATTGGCATGGACCTGCTCTGGACTCTTTTTCCTGTGCTATCTGCTAGACTTACTTCTCTGTAATTAATATTCATCGCTTGTGTAATAAGTTTTATTTTTCCATGGAAAACACACACACACACAGACACACACAAACACACACACAACTCCTAGGAAAAATTCTGAAAGGCATTCACCCAGATTTGTGATCGTCAATGGTGTTAAAATGGTATCACCCCCAGTGCGTTTTTTAATGTAACAATAAATGAATAAAACAAAAGGAGAAAAGCTCTCTCAGGTGAGGCAGCCTTGGCATGGGAGTGGCGTGGGGGAGGTGCCCAGCATCCTCGGTCAAGCAGCCCCTGCAAACATGCCACCCAGGGAGCAACACCTGTTTGACATACAGGCCAGTCCTGGTCCACAGGTAAACATTCCACGGCACTGGGGTGGGGGGGTGGGGACTTGAGGAATTTATTTACTGCTGTCACGGACAGAGGAGGTCTGTGAGAGGAAGACTAGAGAAGTATTTGCTTGGCTCTGCCACTTATCCTGGGACTCCTGGCATCTGAGGCATCTGCACCCATCTCAATACATTGGTTGACCCTGATTCTTTGTCCAAGGCCTTTGCACAGCAGAGCAAACTCCCTGGGAGCGGCAGGGCTCTTTAGATGCATGGCTATTAACAGACAGAGTACCAGGCATTTTGAAGCCAGAAGACCGGGTTTTGAGTGCCACCCTGAGGACTTGGTTTAAAGCTCAGCTTCCTCCTCAATAAAGGAAGAATACTGTCCCCATCACAAAGATCGAACAAGCTGAAGTACTGGAAATGGTTTTGTTAGCCGCAGAGCTCCTACCAAATGTTAGCTGTATGGACAAGACGTCTGTCTGGCCCTCATATAAATGTCCCGAAGAATTACCCTCCGTAGCCTTTCCTAAGGGAGGAAAAAAGATCAAAGTTTGGTAATTCACTTAACCTAAATAACAACAGGCAAGAGCTGAATCTCAATGCATACATTTCAGCCTGGACATAAGTTTGTTGGACACATTCCCCAACATTTTTAGCCCAAGAGTTGTTTTGTTCAGTTCTCAGTGTTCTCCCTCTGCGTCCTGCACCTGGCCAAGGACTGGCTCGGTCTTAATGAATTCAAGCACATTGTATTTAGCGTCTTCTATTCCTGCACTGAACCAGGCTTCTTTAGGTAGGGAGAGCCCCAGACCTGGACGTTTTCAGGAGAGCCAGTCAGACATCGTCAGAGATGTCATGTAGGGGATTCAGACACCAGGTGAGAGGTTTGCACTAAACACTGAGATCCCCTCCAACTCTGAAGTTCTACATGCAGAGTTCCTCCAGGAGTGTATTATCTAGTTAGGGAGGTAAGACATGAACAACAAGAACGTGTGTAGAAGAAAGGCCAACAAGAGTGACAGTGAAGAAAATCCTTCTTTGTATCGGACCCCAGAGACCAGCGGAGGCGGGAGAGGGACACGTTCTTGGAGGTGACCCTGGTCGCGGAGCTGGAGGGGTGTGTAGAGTTGGGAAGGTGAAAGGGAAAACACATTCGTGGGCAGTGGTGACGGACGGTATTGGTGACGGACGGTATTCGCCAAGGCTAGGAACTCAACTCGGCGATTCACTCAGTGTGTCTCTGAGCTGGACACAAAGATAAGTCAGAATTTCAGTTCTCTGGAAGTTCTGACTCACATCTTGAACACATCAGTCAAGTGACTTCCTCTTCAAGCTGATACTGGCTGGGTCTCTGGGCTGCAGGGCTGGGCCGTTCTTTGCTCCAGGGCAGCTACCCGCAGCTACCCAAAGGACCCACTCTGCACTCCTGCCTTCCCTCCTTCAGCCCGACAGCAAATCCCCTTCCATCCAGACTACCTAGACCATTTTCTGTTCTTCCTAACTGTTCTGACCAGTAGAGCATCCAACAAATGGATAATTTAAAGAATGTGTTGCAGAGTGATAGCAGTAGGCACAGGGTACCCAGAAGAGCCCCTGCCCCACCTAAGGCATGAACGTGCAGGGGGCAGGCACGGATGTTGTTCTCCCTGGAGCAGGGATGCTGGGGGAGGGGAAGTGACTAAGCTGAGAGGGGAAGGGCGGGGGAGATTCATTTTACTGAGTGCCTATTGCTGGAAATGCTTCTAGGCACTGGAGCTTATATTTCAGTGGTCGATGTAGACAAAAACAGGTAAACAAGAGATTGTAGAGAGAGATAAGTACAAGGAAGAAAAATAAAGCAAGGGCAAGATGTAGGGTAATGGGGAAGGGATGTTAGGCAGTCAGAAAGGGCCTGAGGAGGAGTAAGTGTTGTGTATTCGAACAATCATTGCAAGGAATGGTGACTATTTTTCCACTGGGCGAACTGTGTGGGTTTAACCACCTAAGTGCTCCCTTGGAGCGGACTATAGAACAGGTATGGCTTTGTAAGTCAGCGTACGTGACTTGGGACAACGGAAGTTGGAAGGCTTAGGCCAGCTGTTACTGAAGGAAGGGTGGGTCCTTGGTCTGCAACTGCCAATTGGAGTAAAGAGATTTAGGGCACTGATGACAGCAGTATAGCAGCTGAAGGGGACAAGCACAGCTTGCTAGTCAGCGTGAGCCTAGAGTCAGCTAATAAGATCCAACAAGACAAATGCTTCTTTCTCTTGATGTGAGAGGTATTAAGGAAAAAAAAGGCAAATGCCTCTCACATTGCAGACCCTGCGAAAGCATGCAGTGCTCAGAAACACACGTGCACACTCAGTTCTGTGACATACACAGGACAGTTTTGATCCTCATATTGCAGATGTGGAAACTGAAGTGAAATGACTCACTCAAGTTATATAGTAATGATCAGCTGGGCTAAGCCCCAGTTTTCCTCATCCCGGGTCAAGTGCTCTTTCTTTTTAAAAGACTATCAAGGGAACCCCAAGACATTAGGGGGAGAACTCTAAAAAGCTGATGAGTGGTGAAAAGTCCGTTTCTGCCTTGTCTCACCCCAAATTTATGTTTTTAGTCATACCTCTACTTCCTACCTTCCATTGCCAGACACACACAATAATGATAACATTTAATATATTATGAGGGGCAGGGAAAACATATTATGTAAAATGCAAGGATGTTGTATTTGAACGAGGAACAAATTTTTTTTTTTTTTGAGACAGAGTCTCACTCTGTTGCCCAGGCTATGTTACAGCAAGTGTTACAGGGAGTGGTCTCGTGTACAAACCAAGCGGCACACAGAGAGTCGGAGAATTAAAATTTATTTGTCGGCGGGCTCAGAGGGGTCTTGTCACCAAATTTTGAGCACCGTCTACCCAATTTTTTCCATTTTTATTAAGTTGGGGTGATCTAAGGGGAGGGGTCTCAGGTGACTAATGCCCGCCAGGTAATAGATTAGATTAGTGTCTGCACCAGATAATTAGATTTACTATTATGTTAATGTGTTAGGTGTTAGGCCAGTGTCCTGCACCAGGTAATCAGGTTTAGTGTTATGTTGATGTGTTAGACATTAGGTTAGTAATATGTTAATGTGTCAGGTGTTAGGTGAGTGATGTGTTAATGTGGGTCTTCAGTGTCTGCTGGGTGGGGGTCTCAGGTGGCTGTTGTGTTAAGTAATAGATGGGGGTTTTTCTTATCATTCCTCCCTTTGATGTCTTTATATGTCTATTATAGGGCATCATTTTTTAGTGGGTGATAGTCTTGTAGGGTCGTTATGTGAGTTGTTGTTTTTTGGGTTATAGTTGTTTTTATAAATTTAATAACTGTGTTGAGTATGTAGGGGTTTATAGTGAGAATGAGAACAATAGTGATTAGTGGCCCAGTCAGAGGTAGTAGTCATGAAGTCTATTGTTTTAAGTCGAAATTTCAGTTTTGTTTTAATTTTTTGTTTTTTTTTTTTGGATTTTTTTTTTTAGTTTTTTGACTTTTGTAGTTATTATTTTTGTCTGGTTTATATAGTAGTAACACTCTTCCCCTAGGAATATATAGGTTTTTTTTTTTTAGTAGTGAGTAGGTCTAAGACCCGTCTGTTTTGTAAGGTCACTGTTGCTAGTGAATTTAGTTGACTCTGGAGGGACAGTAGGGAATTTGTTATTTGTTTTATGTTTTTATTTAGTTTTTGGGATAACTTGTGGTAGATGTTTAGGGATGTTTTTAGGCTTTTTACTATTGTTTTTATCTCAGTAGCAATTTTTTGCACTATGAGGACCAATGTTAGTAAGGCCCGCCTTTTTCGGGTGTTTGGGTGGGGGCTCAGTAGGGCTTTTAGTTGTTGGGTTTTAAAGATAGAAACATTTGGAGTGAGAAAGACCTGGGTGTAGGTCCCCGTCCACCCAGGGAGGCAGAGGTAGACAATGTCTCTATAAAGAAAGAATATGTCATTTCGGGAGCAGGTGGCAGTGGCATTACTGGGCAAGGTTTGGTTATTTGTGTAGAGTTTACCTGGTATGAATTTTAATATTTTATTTTTTTTCGTGTTAGTAATGTAAGTGATATGTATGTGGGAAGTTATGGCTAAATGGATATTGTATGTTATTGGGTCCATCAGGGATGTTTTGTTTGGGCCTGGGTTTAGGATATTGGAGTTTTAGCCTGGAGGCACAGGGACTTTAATATATATTTGTTTTTGGAGGGGTAAATAGACTTAACATGAAGTATGGTTGGGTAGGGCCTGGAGGGTCATATTAAGGAACTGAGTTATTAAGGGAGAGGTTTTTAGGGGTTTAGTGATTTTTTGTATGTCTGTAAGATCTGGCCTTTTATAAGTCGACTTTGTTATTGAGGTTATTACTAGGGGTGTATGTTGGTGTGTAAGACCAGGAGGGTTGTCTTCTGCCTATATTAATGGAAAGTCTTGTCGGAAGTCAGGCGGGTTTTGTTTTTTTTTGGCCTTATTGTATAGTTTTTACTTCGATTTCCGAGGCAGGGTGACCGCCATTATGAGAGTCTCTGGAGTACCGAGTGTGAGGCTTGTAGTCCCTTCCAGGTGGAAGGTGATTTGGGCTTTCAGTTTGTTTAGGAGATCTCGACCTAGGAGGGGCACGGGGCAGTCCGGTATGTATAGGAATTTATGTCTTATCTGGTGGCCCCCCATCTGGCATATTCGGGATTGGCAGAAGGGTCGAGTTATTTGAGTTTTAGTGGCTCTCATAATGGTGGTTTTCCGCTTTGTAAATGGAGCCACGGGGGTTGTTATCACTGAATGTTTTGCTTTAGTGTCTACCATGAACATTATTGGTCAGCCCCCCACTTCCATTACGACCGTAGGTTCCCGGGGGCCAAGAGTCAGGGAACCCGGTCGGTCTTATTTTGAGTCGACCTTAGTGAGACTGATGAGATCTTGGGTCTCCGGCTCCTGCTGGAAGTCCCTGGGCAGATTTCTGTTTGGCGGTGGGTGGTTTTTTTTGTTGGGGCATTTATGTTTCCAGTGACCAAACTCTTTACAATAGGCGTATTGGTCAGGCTTCAGGGTCCCTCGTCTCCTGGGTTTTCTTTCTCGTGGTGGGCCAGGTTTTTTGGCTGGGTCAGGTTTTTTGAGGGTAGCGGCCAGGAGAGCGGCTTTTTGTTTTATTTGTTGATCCTTCTCCCTCTGGGCGGTCCGGTCTCCATTAACGTAGACTTTTTGGGCCACTTTTATCAGCTGTGTGATGTTTATTTCTGCAAACCCATTAAGTTTCTGGAGTTTCCGTCGGATGTTAGTATAGGACTAACAAATGTAGTATTTATCATCTGCTGATTTTTGGCCGCCTCTGGGTCGAAGGGTGTATAGACTCGGTAGGCCTCACAAAGGCGCTTGTAGAATTTGTTTGGTGATTTCTCTGGCTTTTGGGCGATCAGAGTGACTTTGTTCATGTTGGTTGGTTTTCTGGCTCCCTCCCGGACCCCGTGGAGGAGAGCTTTCTGATACCTTCCGAGTGTCTTTTGTCCGCTTGGGGAGTTGAAATTTTAATTTGGGTTGGTCTCGGGTGTTGCTCTCAGTGTCCACTGTTTTACGTCCAAGGTTCCTGCTGGAGCCTGGTCCTGGAGCCACCTCCGGGTCCCAGCTATAATTTGGCGTCGTTTTTTTGTGTTAAAAAGGGTCAGAAGGAGCTGGCGGCAGTCTTTTTAAGTGGGACGGTGGGTCTGAAAGATGGATTTTAGGAGGTCAATGAGGGCCTGAGGTTTTTTGGAGTAAGGCGGGGTGTGGTGTTTTTAGTTCAGAAGGTCAGTGGTGGAGAAGGGCTGGTAGTACAGGACTGGTTGTCCTGGCTGAACGGACCCATCATCTGTAACCTGTATCGGACCTCGCACCTCACGCAGGGGCATCTGGAGTGTTGAAGTTGGGGCCTGAGCTGAGCGTAGCCGGCGGGTGATGGGAGTGTCGGCACCTGGTTGGTCTGGAACTGGCGGCGGGGAGACTGACTGTGGGGAAACTGACGGTGGCAGGGTGTCTGGTGGATTTGGGGGCACTTTAGGAGGTGTCACGGTAGGGTTGTAGGGTGGTGGTGGTGGTGGCTCTTCTTCAGGAGCTTCCTGATGGATGGGTTTGCACAGTTTGGAGTCTCTGGTCCTTTGGGCCACAAAAATCCTGCTCTGTCTCTTATTAGCACAGAACCGGACCCAAGAGGGCAGGGTCTGAGTAATTTCTAGACATGAATCTATGTAAGGGAACTGGTCGGGGTGGCCGGGAGTCCCGGTTATAACTTTTTAAACTGTCTGCATGGTGGGGAGGTCTAGGGTTCCTGTTGTAGGCCAGTCAACCCTAAGTGTGGGCCATTTATGTTTACAGAGGGCCCTAAGTCTGCCCTAAGGGACTCAGGCCCTAAGGGACTCAGTGTGACACCGTAATTTCTCGTGAAACTCTTTTTAAAGTTTTTTAATATGTATTTAAGGACTGTAGGTTTAGATTTTGCACTACTTATCTTAGACCCTTGAATGGTGCCGCAGATTAACAGACAAAAGGTGGGGGGGGGTTTCTCTCAGGTGTCCGCCTGGCTGCGTCCCTCTCGGGAGCTTAGGCGCGTCTTGGCTAAGGTGTGCCGGTATAAACCCCGGGCCTGGTCGCTCTTTTTAGGGGAGTGAATCACCGTTATGCCGTATGACGCCGCCACAGAAACGCAGGTGAGGACCTACTCGGGTTTCGTAGCTGCAGCTGTGGAACCACAAACAATTACTCTTCACAAACGGGGGGTTTTCAGGTGTCCGCCTGGCTGCGTCTCTCGCGGGAACTTAGGCGCGTCTTGGCTAAGGTGTGTCCCTATAAACCTCGGGCCTGGTCGCTCTTTTTAGGGGAGTGAATTACCATTATGCCATACGACGCCGCCACAGAAACGCAGGTGAGGCCCCACTTAGATTTTGTAGTCGTAGTCGTGGAACTACAAATAGTTACTCTTTATTCACTCTCTCACTCAGACAGGCAGAGGTTACACATTCCCACCCTGGGAATTCCCTGCACTCAGGAGGTGATCAAGCTCCTCTTCCGTCGTATGACGGGCCTGACTCGGATGGGTCCCGGGACTTTACCTGGTTCGATGTCTCTAGACCTGATTTGACTTGTCCTTCTCTCCCAGCGTGTCCGGGTGAGTTTGGGACCCCGCGGCCGGCGGGAGCTCCCGAGGAGCGAAGATACTCCGCAAAAAGGCGGTTGGCGCCGGTTCGCTACTGTCGCTGAGGTCCCGACAGTCCCTGCGCCTGTCCCTGAACCGGTGGCTTCAAGGGGCCAGCGTGGTCGGTTTTCCCAGTCAGGGAACCAAAATGTTACAGCAAGTGTTACAGGGAGTGGTCCCGTGGACAACCCGAGCGGCACACGGAGAGTCGGAGAATCAAAATTTGTCGGCGGGCTCAGAGGGGTCTTGCCACCAAATTCTGAGCACCGTCTACCCAATTTTTTCCATTTTTATTAAATTGAGGTGATCTAAGGGGAGGAGTCTCAGGTGACTAATGCCCGCCAGGTAATAAATTAAATTAGTGTCTACACCAGATAACTAAATTTACTATTATGTTAATGTGTTAAATGTTAGGCCAGTGTCCTGCACCAGGTAATCAGGTTTAGTGTTACGTTAATGTGTTAGACATTAAGTTAGTAATATGTTAATGTGTCAGGTGTTAAGTAAATAATATATTAATATAAATCTTCAGTGTCTACTAGATGGGGATCTCAGGTGGCTGTTGTGTTAAGTAATAGATGGGGGTTTTTCTTATCAGCTAGAGTGCCGTGGCGTCAGCCTAGCTCACAGCAACCTCAAACTCCTGGGCTCAAGCGATCCTCCTGCCTCAGCCTCCCGAGTAGCCAGGATTACAGGCATGTGCCACCATGCCTGGCTAATTTTTTCTTTATATATTTTTAGTTGTCCAGCTAATTTCTTTCTGTTTTTTTAGTAGAGACGGGGTCTTGCTCTTGCTCAGGCTGGTCTCGAACTCCCGAGCTCAAACGATCCTCCTGCCTGGGCCTCCCAGAGTGCTAGGATTACAGACATGAGCCACCGCGCCCAGCTGAGGAACAAATCTTAAATCAATGAAAGAAGTCATCTTCTGGAGGAGTGCTGTCCAATAAGCCACAAATGTAATTTTAAATTTTCTAGTAGCCACGTTTAAAAAGTAAAAAGGGATAAGTAAAATTAATTTTAATAATATATTTTATTAAATTCAATATATCAAAATTTGTTTAACACATGTAATCAATATAAAAATATTAGTGATATTTACATTATTTAAACTAAGTTTTCAAAATCTGGTATTTGATACAGCACATCTCAATTTGGACTAACCACATTTTTTTTTTTTTTTGAGACAATCTCATGCTGTCATCCCGGCTAGAGTGCAGTGGCATCATCATAGCTCACTGCAACCTCAAACTCCTGGGCTCAAGTGATCCTCCTACCTCAGCCTCCTGAGTAGCTGGGACTATAGGTGAGTGCCACCACACCCCTAACTTTTCTATTTTTTGTAGAGACAGAGTCTCGCTCTTGCTTAGGCTGGTCTTGAACTCCTCAAGCAATCCTCCTGCCTAGGCCTCTCAAAATGCTATGATTACAGGCATGAGCCACCATGCCTGGCCTAGACTAACCACATTTCAAGTGCTCATATCCACCACCTGTGGCTACATTTCAGACAAGGCAGCTCTAAAAGTAGAATTGCTAGTATTTGAGGCTATCAGTGTGGAGTGAGCAAGGATCTTTTTGAGCAAGGTGCCTTATAACATCCCTCATATCACACTAAATAAGCATGTACTGTCAGCCCCCTGTAAAAAAAGAAATGAAAGGGAAATATATTGACAGTTAAGTCAGCCTTTAAAACTGTATAAGATTATATTGGAGCTGGGCGTGATGGCTCACGCCTATAATCCTGGCACTTTGGGAGGCCAAGGCAGGAGGATCCTTTGAGGCCAGGAGTTCAAGACCAGCCTGAGTAACATAGTGAGACCTCATCTCTACAAAAAAAAAAAAAAAATAGAAAAATTAGCCAGGCATGGTGGTGCACACCTGTAGTCCCAGCTACTTGGGAGGCTGAGGTGGGAGGATCACTTGAGCCCAAGAGTTTGAGGTTGCAGTGAGCTATGACTGCACCACTGCACTCCAGCCTGGGTGACAGAGCAAGACCCTGTCTCTTTTTTTTTTTTTTTGAGACAGAGTCTCACTCTGTTGCCCAGGCTAGAGTGCCATGGCGTCAGCCTAGCTCACAGCAACCTCAAACTCCTGGGCTAAAGCAATCCTCCTGCCTCAGCCTCCTGAGTAGCTGGGACTACAGGCATGTGCCACCATGCCTGGCTAATTTTTCTATATATATTTTTAGCTGTCCATATAATTTCTTTCTATTTTTAGTAGAGACGGGGTCTCGCTCTTGCTCAGGCTGCTCTCAAACTCCTGGGCTCAAACAATCCGCCCGCCTCGGCCTCCCAGAGTGCTAAGACCCTGTCTCTTAAAAAAAAAAAAATAGGGCCCGCCACCAAGGCCAAAATACTTATTTGGCCTTTTACAGAAAAAGTTTGCTGAGCCCTGGGTTAGACCAGTAGCTCCCATTCTATGGATGGGGAACCTGCACAGAGAAATAAAATGACTAGCCTGAGACCACGTGGCTGCTGAGGCACGTGGTGCTCTTAGTGCTCTTCCCACCTCATTACCATGTAAAAGCAGATAAGGTTTCTCATTTTATCACGACAGTGACCACTTGCTCCTTTTATATGTCTTATCTCTGCTCGTTCTCACACTGTCTAATCTGGGTTCTAGTACGCACAGCTGCATCTCTCACCTAGGGAGGGCAGCACAGGCTAAGACAGCTCCAAAGTACAACCTCTCACCCACGACCCCAAATAGAAACATACTCCTGTCCTGAAAGGAAGAAAAGAATGGGTCAGAAAGGGCCTGAATTGCTTTTGGTGATGACATATGCATTCATACTGGTATAAATGCAAGAGGCTTTCCTTTTTTGTTTTGACAAATTGCCAAAGGTGAATTCAAGCACAAACAACCCCCACATTTAGCTGGACCAGAAGGCACAGAGGCCGAATCGGTGGCAAAAGCAAGCCAAGCATTGCAGAGAAGCACCCACAGATACTTTTAAATGTTTCCTGGGTACTGGGAGAACTTAGAGCAAATTAGTTCTCATGGAGCCCAGGGGATATTTTTAAGTAGGTGAGTGGAGCTGACTCATGACCCAGATCTCTCCTTGTTCTGAGTAAACTGAAGAGGTTCCATCTCTTTATTCTGGGAGGTCCAGTCATAAAATGGGGCTAGTAGGGCTCGCAGCCTAGTATCAACGAGGCATTTATGAAGTATAATTAATGTACAAAGGGCTTTAATATCCTTCATATTAAAAATGTCCTGTGCAAGATGCAAGATGGACCAGTGTTACTGCGAGGGCAGATATATTTTGTGGGTGGCACCACTGTTGTTGTTTACTGAGGCAGTGGGGAAAAAAATGTAGGTTAAGATCATGTGGCACAATCCTTCAACGTGCCCCAGAACTGGGCCACAGGAAACTTGTACAGGCAGACTGTCACATCAGATGGTGCAGAGAAATTTCACTGGGAATGCATAAATCCCAGAGGCAGAGTGGTTAGCTTCATGGTGCACAACTGTCCTGAGAAAAATCTGGCGGGGCTAATTAGAAAAACACATATGGTACTTCGGGCTTTACAAGGAAGGGGACTAAGTTGCATTACTCAGCAAATATGTTTCCTCAGCCTGAACTTGGCTTCAAAGATTCCCTGAAAACTGAGCATTTTTTCTAAGTAATTTTGAAAGGCCTGGTGCTGGGTAACAGCAGGAACCAGGCTGGTAGCCTAATTAAGCATCCCCACATTGCAAAACTCAAAAACACATATGGGAATCCCAATGAGTTCCTAGCTTCTAATTCCTAAATTTAATCCTAATTTGTTCCACTGAATCCTCTTGTACGACCTTGGCTAATTACGTAATATCTTTAATCTCCAGTGATGATGAAGAAAAATGTGAAAATGATGGCATGAGTTGATTAACTTCTTGCAGATATTCCATCAGAGACAAAGATAAGGGCTTCTCCTGGGAGTAAAACCTCAGCAGATAGGAAATTGCCTTCGAACTTCAGCAATCAAGTATATTAGTGACTTTAGCCCCTAGAATGCATAAGAAAATGGAAATGCACTGAAGAGATTTTTATTCTTAGTAATTTTTATCAGCCAGAACTTTGGTCCAGATCAGTCCTATAATATTTAGGAAGACCATATAGATTTATCATGAAAATAAATACTGCAGTGTACTTGGGGTGTGTTTAGTTAGGAAGAAATTAAGGAATCCTTGGCAGAAATAGCCATACTTTAAAACTTCATTCTGTTATCTAGATACATAAACACACAACTCTAATACTGTATTTCTTTGGGAAATTTAATCTACAAACAAAAAAAAAAAAGAAAGAAGAAAGAGGTAACATAACACTCATGTGCACAGCATTGTAAATGTTACTTGGGATTTAATTTATGACATTTACATAAAGCTAATTGACTTAGATGATTTTATGGCCTTTGTATACTAATTTTTTTTTTTTTTTTTTTTGGAGTGCAGTGGTTATTCACAGCTTTGTATACTTCTGACAGTTTTGTATGTGGCTTTTAGGGCCAAAATATTTTGAGAAATATTGTACTCCATCCTCAAGTTTTAAACCAGTTGACATGACAGAATCTTTAGGGTCTTTTTTTTTTTTTTTTTCTTGAGATAGACTCTTGCTCTGTTGCCCAGGCTAGAGTGCAGTGGTGTCATCATAGCTCACAGCAACCTCACTCTCCTGGGCTCAAGGGATCCTCCTGCCTCAGCTTTCCAAGTAGTTGGGACCACAAGCATGTGCCACTGCATCCGGCTAATTTTTGTATTTTTAGTAGAGTCAGAGTCTCACTCTTTCTCAGGTTGGTCTCAACTCCTGAGCTCAAGTGATCCTTCCACCTCGGCCTCCCAGAGTGCTAGGATTACAGGCATGAGCCACTGTGCCCAGCCAGAACTTTAAGGTCTTGATGTATAAGCTAAAAATATATCCATTTAAGGAGTCAAAAAACTGAGTGGACTTTATCTTCACTCTAACATAAAAAGTTTAGATTTAAATATTAAATAGTATTTCTCAGATTATAAAGCACTTTTTACATCTATAATCTCACTTGATTGGATCTTCAAAATAACCCTGTGGGGTAGATGTGGCATATATTAGTTAGATTCATTTATTTTTATTTATTTATTTATTTATTTTTGAGACAGAGTCTCGCTCTGTTGCCCGGGCTAGAGTGAGTGCCGTGGCGTCAGCCTAGCTCACAGCAACCTCACACTCCTG
>CM052444.1:98543696-98554459 GCA_028533085.1 Varecia variegata | reverse complement strand
GTGCCACCATGCCCGGCTAATTTTTTCTGTATATTTTTAGCTGTCCAGATCATTTCTTTCTATTTTTAGTAGAGACGGGGGTCTCGCTCTTGCTCAGGCTGGTCTCGAACTCCTGAGCTCAAACAATCCGCCCGCCTCAGCCTCCCTGAGTGCTAGGATTACAGGCATGAGCCACCTCGCCCGGCCTAGATTCATTTCTAACATTAATTTTATGGATATTTACTAAGCAACTACTGTTTGCAAAGCATTAGTCTAGATGATGACTTATTTGGTGGAAAATAAAACACAGCAAGACCCTGCCAAAAATGTTAAAGTAACTTGCCCAAGAACATAGAAAATGAATCCAAATCCTTTTGACTGGTGTACTATATCATTATTCCTATCTTAAGTTGGAAAAATGAAGCATAATTATCTCGACTCTGTCTCTTAGTAGATTAGTGGCATTTCTTGCATAGACCTGCTCAACCACATCTGCTTGCCAGCATCTGTCCCCGAGTATTTTCTCTTCCAGCCCTTTACTAGCTGAAGTATTTATACTCCTACCTAAAGCTAATTCCTTCACTTACCCAGCACCTCTCTCTCTTATTTAAGGACACGAGTCATCTAGTCAATTCTTTCCACCTTCTCCCACCCATGTCAATTCCCTACTCCATCAGCAGTGGTGTGCAAAATATCATATTTCTCCCACCTTAAAAACAAACTTCTCTTCTTTCAGGTTTTCAGAAAGGAAAAAAAAAAACAAAAAAAACTTCTCTTGATCTTTTCTCCCAGCCACTCGTCCCTCACCAGCTATAGCTCCATTTTTTCTGCTCTCCTTTGCAGCAAACTCCTCCTCCCATGCAAGTATTTATTGAACAAATGCATAATAAATGAGCCAGGGATGTTTAACATAGATGATAAACTCAAATAGAGAATTTGTATCAAAAAAAAAGAAAAGAAACTGGTTGTTTCTCCAAAAGGCAGAACAGATAAACATTCAGCATATTTGTACAAATGGTTTCAATTTCCTCAATATAATGGATATCACACTTACTTTTTCATCTTCTTTTGAAAGGAGACATAAATCTTTTTAAAATTTAGTACTTCTCTTGGACCTCTCAAGGAAGTAGAATTTTCACAACATATCCTCTGTTACCAGCGACTAATGCACTCATACCATCAAAAATACATATCAACTAACTGCTTTGATAAAGATATGATCTTTTGTTCCTCGGCTATATTTTAAGTTCTACATCAGTGATTCTCAGGACATGTGAGAAAATTCCCACAAAGTAGATATATCAGAATCTCCTAGAATTCTGACAGTCCATTCTAGGGAGACAGATTTCTTCAACTCCCAAATGAATCAATGAATCACTACCTGTAACAATCAATGTAAATGGTAAGCCGGGCACGGAGGCTCACGCCTGTAATCCTAGCACTTGGGAGGCCGAGGCGGGCGGATTGTTTGAGCTCAGGAGTTCGAGACCAGCCTGAGCAAGAGCGAGACCCCCGTCTCTACTAAAAATAGAAAGAAATTATCTGGCCAACTAAAAATACATATAGAAAAAATTAGCTGGGCATGGTGGTGCGTGCCTGTAGTCCCAGCTACTCGGGAGGCTGAGGCAGTAGGATCTCTCAAGCCCAGGAGTTTGAGGTTGCTGTGAGCTAGGCTGACGCCATGGCACTCACTCTAGCCCAGGCAACAAAGCAAGACTCTGTCTCAAAAAAAAAAAAAAAAAAATGTAAATGGTGAAAGTTCAGTGTGTGCTGGGACAACAGGAAAGCAGGTGAAGACCTTAGCCTATGTAAGCTGGAGAACAACATTTCTTTAGTCATTAGAACATGTAAACTTAGCCCTGTAATACTGCGAGGCTTCATCCAAACTGATAAATTTTACAAAATAAAAAATTCTTTCAAGCTATTCAGCATAAATGTTTCAGGATAAAATATACATAATATAGCCAGGCGCGGTGGCTCATGCCTGTAATCCTAGCAGTCTGGGAGGCCGAGGTGAGTGGATCGTTTGAACTCAGGAGTTTGAGACCAACCTGAGCAAGAAACAAGACCCCGTCTCTCCTAAAAAATAGAAAGAAATTAGCTGGACAACTGAACATATATAGAAAAAAATTAGCTGGGCATGGTGGCGCATGCCTGTAGTCCCAGCTACTAGGCAGGCTAAGGCCGAAGGATTGCTTGAGCCCAGGAGTTTGAGGTTGCTGTGAGCCACGCTGACACCACAGCACTCTAGCCCGGGCAACAGAATGAGACTCTGTCTCAAAAAAAAAAAAAAAAAAAAAGTATATATATATATATATATACACACACATAACACTTTATATCTGTATTTAATCATATGCTCCAATAAGGAATAAGGTAATACATTGAAAATAAAAACTTGACTTTTTATTTATTTATCAGTGTATAGAATTGTGAAGGTGGAGCTTGAACCTGGAGTGATAAATTTGTTCTCAAATAAAGCACATACCCAATCTAGCTACCTGTTGCTCATTGGGAATTGGTAGAACTAGAGCAGGCTCCAATATGAGGGAAGAAAACCTGTTAAAAAGAAAAATACCAGCTGGATGCAGTGGTGTGCACCTATAATCCCAGCTACTTGGGAGGGTGAGGCAGGACGATCACTTGAGCTCAGGAGTTTAAGACTAGCCTGGGAAATACGGGGAGACCATCTCTGAAAAAAGGAAAGGGGAAGAAAAGAAACAAAACGAAACTGAAATTGGGCAATATCATTCTTGTGATGGAAACAGTGTTTGCCTTCATTGTTTTAATACCCTTAAAGAAAGTCGAACAAAGGCTGCAAAGTACTAATAGTGATTATTGAGGTGTACACTTGAGAAACCAGGGTGAAGTCTGCTTTGTTGCATCTCTAAGCACTGCCATGTCTGGCTGAATCACCTGAGACCACTGGCAAGTGTTGACGGCTGTATAAATTACAGGAAAATCACTGTTAGGATCTTTGTCTTACTGACCAGTTCTTCCAAGTACTAACCAAATTCCAAGTTCAGAATTTGCAGATTTTCTTTTTTTTTAAGAGACAGGGTCTCGCTATGTTGCCCAGGCTGGAGTGTCGTAGCTTTTCACAGGCATGATCATGGCTCCCTGCAGCCTCAAGCCCAGGAGTTTGAGGCTGCAGGGAGCTATGACGATGCCACTGCACCCTAGCCTGGGTGACAGAGCAAGACTCTGTCTCAAAAAAAAAAAAAAAGAGTGAGATTCTTCTGCCTCAGCCTCCCCCGAGTAGTCGGGACTACAGGCATGCCACCATTCCCGTTTAGAATTTGAAGATTTTATAGGAAATATTCTTTTCCAAAGAAATTTGTGTCATCTTGTATCTCAGAGTAGATATGAGGCTAGAAGGAGATCACATCCTGGGGGTATAACAATTCCCCCAGAAGCCTAAGGTTTTGAGTTCCTAGTTCTTGCACAAATCCAGGAACTTACTGAAACTGCAGGTACTTTCCAACCTCACAGTCTGTCTTCCTGTCAGACTCTTCCAAAGATCAGACTGATTTTTTTCTTCAATCCATTCCAATCAAGCTTTTGTCCTCTTACTCCACCAAAAGTGTTCTTGTCAAGGTCACCACTGACCTCCACTTGCTAAACAGAACAGTCAAGTGGAAGGCCTCAACTTTCTCTCTCAGCAGGACTCCCAGTTGATCACTTGCTCCTCTACATTTTCCCCTCTTGACTTCCTGGACACCACCCATTCCTGGTCTTCCTCCTGCCTCACTGGTGGTTCCTTCTTAGTCTGCTTTGCAGGTCTTCTCAGACCTCCTAAGTGTGGAGTGCCCCAGGGCTTCCTTGATTCCATTTCCTTCTGTATCTATATCGGTGATCTCATCCAGTTTCAGGCTTTAAATGTTACCTTTAGGCTGACAACTCCTCAAAACATACACATTCACAAACATATATATGCTGTACACACACACACACACACACACACACACACACACACATAGAAAGATATATTTCATCGGCCAGGTGCAGTGGCTCACGCCTGTAATCCCAGCATTCTGGGAGGGTGAGGCGGGAGGATCACTCGAGGTCAGGAGTTCGAGACCAGCCTGAGCAACAGTGAGACCCTGTCTCTACTAAAAATAGAAAGAAATGATTTGGACAGCTAAAAAACATATATAGAAAAAATTAGCCAGGCATGGTGGCGCATGCCTGTAGTCCCAGCTACTCGGGAGGCTGAGGCAGTAGGATTGCTTGAGCCCAGGAGTTTGAGGTTGCTGTGAGCTAGGCTGACACCACGGCACTCTAGCCCGGGCAACAGAGCGAGACTCTGTCTCAAAAAAAAAAAAAAAAAAAAGAAAGAAAGAAATATATTTCATACATAATACATAAAAAGGACGTACATAAAAACATACAACTTCTAGCTGGCTGTGGTGGCTCGCACATGTATTCCCAGCAACTCAGGAGGCTGAGGCAGGAGTAGCTAGGATGATAGGCCAGGTGTCTGCCACCATGACCAGCTAATTAAAAAAATTTTTTTTGTAGAAATGGGGGTCTATGTTGCCCAGGCTGGTCTTGAACTCCTAGCCGCAAGCAATCCTGCCTCAGCCTCCCAAAGCTCTTATTGTCAATTCTTTGACCAATCCTTCTAAAACCTAATCATATCATGCAATACCTCCATGCCAAATTAAAAGCCAGAAGTCCTCCCATAACAGCTTACCAAGTTCTACAGATCTGCCCAACATTCCTTGCCGCTTTGACAAACATATCCTGTACTCTCCCCCTTACCCACTCTACTTCAACCACACAGATTTCCTTGCTCTATTTCATATGTGCTAGTTATGTTTCTACCTGAGGGCCTTTGCATTTTTCTGTTCCCTCTGCCTGGAATCTCTTCCCTAGATACCCACATGGTTTGCTCCCTTAGCTCCTACAAATATTCACTCATTAGTATCTCCTTAATGAGGCCTACCCTGACCGCCCCATTTGAAATCGCAAGACACATTTCATCTCTTTTATCCTTCTCTGTATTTTCACCATAGCATTTGCCACTCCTATTATCTAATTGCCTCACTTATATTTATTGTCTGCCTCCTCCACCAGGATAAGTTACGTAAGAACAGGAATTTTGTTTTTATTCAACGATGTATCCTAAACACCTGGGATAGTATCTGGCATATGGTTGATGCTCAAAAATTGCTAAATTAACACATGAATAAGAATCCTGACTTTTAGATCTTTTGATGTACTAACTAGGCCATCTAAACTATGATGCCAAAATGATAAGTCTGGTTTCATATAATCTGCACAGTTGTCAGGATAGAAGTTTGCTTTAGGGATGGCCATTTGTATTCTGGCAGGACAAACAAATGCTGGCTGTCCCAGGATTACTTTTACTTTTATAGATGTCTATTTTTCTAAGCAGCACACTGGTGGCTGCAAGGATTTGTTCCTTGAACTCCAACACTTCTGAGTGCAAGGAAGCATTTTACAACCAACTATGTGAATGTTTTGCCTCAAAGGAGAAAAACTATTAGTCTGTGGGAGTGCTAACTGCTGCCAAAAATATTTTGAAGGACTTCCCATATTACTAAAGTCTCTAAAAGAGTTCATGTCATTATTGTCATTGTTTTAAATTCTCTCCTGTGCCAGAATTTGGCATGAAAAGCTGTGCTTTCCTGGAACAATGGATAGAGAGATTTAGTGTTTCTATTGTTCAGCACACAAACTTCACTAAATGCCAAAAAAAAAAAAAAAAGAAATCTGGAGGCAAGGACAAAGGGGCCCAGCACATATCATTTCTATTCTGCACTGGCTGTCTTAAGGATCTGGGTGTAATTAAAGGGTTTTGGTTAACACCTACCCTCTTTTAGGGAACACAAATGTGGTACAAATTAATTCAGATAACTCAGTTTTAGAATAACAAAGAAAAAACTACAGAACAATGAATTGCTATTCTGGAATTCACTAGTCCTGTGGGGCTTGATAAACTCAAATGAGATCTAGGACTGTATACACATAGGCCTTTTCACTCCTGAGGCAGATCATGAGACAGTGGTGATTCAAAATGTGTTTATTTGGACATGACTCTCTGCATATTTAAAGTTCACCTGTTCAACAGTGTGATTCAAAATGTGTTTATTTGAACATGGCTCTGTACATATTTAAAGTTCACCTGTTCAACAGTGTTTGGGCTTTCCAGCTTAAGAAGCCGGAAAATGTTTTGAGGTCAATATTAGGATGGGGGCAGGAGGTTATCCCTAGATTTCTGTTCCACTGTTTTGCAAACGTATACCATCAGTCATAAGGGAGAGGTCAACACTGCCAATACCACCTGCACTATGAGAAAATACAAATTGACACCATTTTTGTACAAAAAAAAAATGTGCTTTTTGTGTTAAATGTAGTGGTTAAGGGTATAAAGTGTGTTTTTTATAAATAAAAACAAACCCTAGGAATTAGGATTGTTTAAAGAGATCTCTCCAGTCTGTACAAAGAAGTGTTGGGCAATTATTTTATGAATTTCAACTGCCCAGTTAATTAGGGGCATGTTATTTTGCCTGAGTTATTAGGATACTGTAGTATGTCCTAATTTCCCAATAAAATAATTTTATACTATTTCGCTTTGGTTGTGCAGGCAAACGGCAATAACAAATCAGCATTAAAAAATACTTAACATGCTTCATAAGCTCTCACTGCCAAAAGTACAGTTCGCTTCAAATGATTTACAGAATCTTGAGAGACTGTCTAAAAATTTAAAGTTCTATGCAGTGCTTTTAGTCATAATGGTACTAAAAATTTGGAATCCAAAATCCTTCTATTTCTTTCATCTGGAAGCCATCAAATCCTGATCGGTTCCCTCAACAAGTATGTTTTTTACCTTTTCACCCTATCATTTTGAGCTTTACCCCCTGTTACTGAGGCAGATAACCACCTCCCTAATTATATATAGTAACAAAAACAAAACCAAACCAAAAAAACACCACCTACTGGGGCTGAGACGCTAATAGACGAGTCAAAAATTGCTGGCTCTTTTAAGAACTCATACTACTGTGAAGAAAAACAAACTTTAAAAAAATCATTAAACAGAAAAACAAAAAAACCTTGCACAAAAGCAAAGCTGGAAGACAAATTTAGCGGCATTACTCTAGAACTTCCTGGCTTTGTTGACTGGAGCCACAACGTTAACATTAAACCACCAAGGCTCACACTTAAATATGTCCCTTGGAATAAAAAAAAACAATAGCTCTTTCAGTATCTGAAATAACGCTGGAAGGCACACAATAGATTTTATTGAGTTGGTGTGTTATTTATATACTCATAAAGGATTTAAAAAAGTTAAATGGAAGATGCTCCCGACAGACAGAAATAAGATATTCTAATCTATTGTTCAAGTTCACAGCTCCGACATAAATAATGAGCTATAAACCCTTAAATGAAAATAGTTGCGCACTGCGTGCTTAATGGCCAGCCAATGACAAGCGATGTCTCCTTCGCCTACGCCTTACAGCGCATCAAAGAGGCACTGCCTTTTTCCCTTTTTTTAAAGAGGCCACCCACTCGGTCACACAGGGTTTTAGCACCTTTGTTAGGCCTCCCGGCGGGCTCTGCAGTTTGTGCTTGCACAGCAAGCCCCGGCAGCCACGCGGGCTCGCCGCTGCCGCCAGAAAGCAACCTCCCGCAACTTCCCACGGCGAGTTTTAGGCATCCCCTCGTAAAACGTATTTCTTCCACACTGCGAGGGTGGGGCGCGAAGTCCTGCTTACAAAGGGCAGGACAGATCCGGAGCCCTGCACACGCCTTCCGGCGGCGTGTCCGGCTTCGCGCGTGCCGCACCCAGCCCGTCCCTGCGGCGCTGGGCGGTGGAGACCCAGGCCTCATGACCACAAGGGACTGGGAGAACAAAGGGGACGCGGTCGCCCGCGGCTCCCGGGGGCAGCCCGCGCGCGCCTCCGCCCCCGCGGTCGCGCGAAATGGCGGCGGCCGCGCCACAAAATGGCAGCCGGCCCGGCCAAGAGCGGGCGGGAGGGGACTGCGAGGCTCATTGACGCGAGCGCCGACGTTGTCTTGACCGCTGTCGGGAGCCCCGGCCTTCCGCGGCCACGGGCATGCTCCACCCGGCGCTCTGGCCTTCCCACGCCGCCCGGCCCACCGGCAGAACCGGCGGCGACCCGAATCCGTGAACCACGCAGCGCCTTCGTGCGCGCGCGGTCTGTGGTCTCCCTGACTGCCCCTCTCCGAGGGGCTTTTACTTAAAGGGGTGACAACTGGAAGAAACCGAGCGTCGCACACACGCCGGGCAATGCCATCCAGGACGCGCCTCAGGCCCGGGCGGGGTCGTCGGACGCGGGGAGAACCCCTTTGTTACGGTCCCCACGGACTCGCGGCGTTAGCTCCAGATCACTGAAGTGATGACAGGCGGGAGAGGGCCCGAAGACCCCCCAGATGAGGGGAAATCAAGGCGGATAAAGGCCGCTCCCCACAATGCTTCGGCAGCCAAGTTGAATCTTAACGTACTGGGCCCACTCCAGCCCTGCGTCCCGGGGCCCACGCGTGCTCAGGCAGCTCCAGAGGGCGGATTTCGGCTCCCATTCCACCTTGCAAACATCCAGTGAGCGCTCTAGGGTTTTCACCGCTACCCCCTACCCTCTCCCCTCTCCCTGTGGTGAGGGGTCTCGGGAACCGGGCACCGTCAGAGGAAGGAGCAGCTGCTGCAGTCCCCATGCTTTTTGCCTGGCGTGAGGGTCTCAGTGGGCTTGGGCTCTGCTTTGGCCGTGGCTCGGTGTGCTTTGGTTTTTTCGCTTTCTCTCAAATGCTTGCTTTCTTGTGCTTCCCATCCCCCAGCTTCCCGTTGGGCTCCGTCTTTCCAGAAACTTCTCAGGGAAACAGCAAAAAGCCCCGGGCTCCGCCACCGCCTCCCATGGCGCATGCGCAACAGACAAGGCCAAAAGCTCGGGGCGCGCGTGCGAGCTTGAGTGTGAGAGTGGTACGTGAGCGCGTACGCGCTCGCCGTGCGGGGGCAGTTCCCTCTCACAAAGAGGGGAACAGGTTTACCCCCTCCCCCAGCCTTCCGTCGTCGCGCAAGCGCGTGGGGGGGGGGGCCTTCCCTGGCCTTTAAGGGAAGGGGGAGGGGTAGCGCTGAAGCGCTCCACTCATGGCTCCGCGCCTGCGTGCTGGGTGGTCCTTGTCGCACTGTCTTTTCCGCGCTGCCTGTGGTAGCACCTTTGAAATGCGTGTGTGTGCGGCCTGCTTGTGCCCTGCCTTGTCTCCTCAACTCTCAGTCGCGGCAACTGTAGTCTCTTGTGGGGTTATCAATTCTGTACCACGAGTTTGCTGGAGATCAGTCTTCCCTTTGTGCCCGGGGGGTGAGGTTGGACTGTGGCTGTCTGGCTTCCCCTCCACTCCTGCCTGCGCCACGTCTGGAGCGGCTTCTGACTGGATTGGGTCACCGTGGAGTGTAGTGGAGCCGTTTCTAAACTTGGGAAGACAGCCTTGGCCGAAGGAGTGGGTGGTGCCCGGCCGGCTTACGTCAGGCGCAGCCTGAGTTCTTGCTCACTAGGCCAAAATAAAGGTGTCCTTTCGTTGGAACGCGGCCCTCCCTGCTCGCCATGATCCTCTGCTCAGGCAGCGGGGCTCCCCACCCCGGGTGTGTGGATGCAGACGCGGCCTTACGAACAGCTGCGTCTGTCTTTGCAGAATTGAGCTTGGACGTGGTAACCATAGTGACCGCGCTCTTTTCTAGGTGCCTCCCCTCCCCCCTTTCCTTTAGGGGTGTGGTGGAAATTATGGTAAAGGTTGTAGGCTCTTAAAAATACAAAAAAACCAAACCAAAACCAAAAACCCTCCTTACTCTTCATATAACCCACTTCCATCCAGCCCCATGTGTGCCCTGCAGCTACATTCCCTTGGCCGGGAATGGCGGCTTGCCACTCCCTCCCGTTTGCATTCTGCCCTTGCCAGGCTTCCCTGTGAAGTACCGTCGTTTCCCAGGTGGAGTAATTGCCTCCCTCAACGTATTGTCTTGTGACGCACCTTCAGATCCCTGTAGGTGCAAGGTTTTAAGAAGTGAGCTCGTTCGTGAAGAAAGCACATTGGGGGCTCCTAGGTACTGACGTGGCAGTCGCAGTCATGGCCTTTTCGGGTCGGAGCCACAGGCCAGCCCTGCAGCTCTTGGGTGGGTCCTTAAGTGGCCTGCAGGTGCAAAATTGACCCGCGGAGCTGGAGGACACACCAGGGCAGCTTTGGGCGGAGCCACTCGGTGGGTCCTAACAAAGGGAGAGCTTGCTTCCTGGTGGGAATTTTCAGTTGGTGCCAGATTCCTACCAGGAACTCTCCGTATATAAAACTTACCTGGGGGTGTTTAAGTACTATCAAGTGATAGAATTCTTCCCCTGCTAACAAAGCTATAACTTGAAGCTTGGAAATAACCAGATCAAGTGTGCCTTGAATTCGTAGAATTTTTTTTTTTTTTTTTTTTTTGAGACAGAGTCTCACTCTGTTGCCCGGGCTAGATGTTGCCCGGGCTAGAGTGAGTGCCGTGGCGTCAGCCTAGCTCACAGCAACCTCAAACTCCTGGGCTTAAGCGATTCTACTGCCTCAGCCTCCCGAGTAGCTGGGACTACAGGCATGCGCCACCATGCCCGGCTAATTTTTTCTATATATATATTTTTTTAGTTGGCCAGATAATTTGTTTCTATTTTTTAGTAGAGACGGGGTCTCGCTCTTGCTCAGGCTGGTCTCGAACTCCTGACCTCGAGCAATCCACCCGCCTCGGCCTCCCAGAGTGCTAGGATTACAGGCGTGAGCCA
>CM052444.1:98515939-98543196 GCA_028533085.1 Varecia variegata | reverse complement strand
ACTACAGGCATGCGCCACCATGCCCGGCTAATTTTTTCTATATATATATTTTTTTAGTTGGCCAGATAATTTGTTTCTATTTTTTAGTAGAGACGGGGTCTCGCTCTTGCTCAGGCTGGTCTCGAACTCCTGACCTCGAGCAATCCACCCGCCTCGGCCTCCCAGAGTGCTAGGATTACAGGCGTGAGCCACCGCGCCCGGCCAGAATTCGTAGAATTTTTATTATAGTTTCTGTCTTACTATAAATTATGAGCCAGGTGTGGTGGCTCACGCCTGTAATCCTAGCCCTTCGGGAGACCGAGGCACGAGGATCGCTACAGGTCAGGAATTGGAGACCAGCCTGAACAACATAACTCGACCCCGGTCTCTACGAAACATAGAAAAATTAGCTGGGCATGGGCATGGTGGTGTGCACCTGTGGTCCCAGCTACTCAGGAGGCTGAGGCAGGAGGATCACTTGAGCCCAGGAGTTTGAGGTTGTAGTGATCATGCCACTGCCCTCATGTCCTGACAACAAAGAAAGACCCTGTTTCAAAAAAATATATATATATAATATATATACACACATATGTATATATAAATTATGGTTAAGTGGTCTTTAAAATCAGAATTCTTTTTTTTTTTTTTGAGACAGAGCCTCACTCTGTTGCCCAGGCTAGAGTGAGTGCCGTGGCGTCAGCCTAGCTCACAGCAACCTCAAACTCCTGGGCTTAAGCGATCCTCCTGCCTCAGCCTCCCGAGTAGCTGGGACTACAGGCATGTGCCACCATGCCTGGCTAATTTTTTCTATATATATTTTTAGTTGGCCAGATAATTTGTTTCTATTTTTTAGTAGAGACGGGGGTCTCGCTCTTGCTCAGGCTGGTCTCGAACTCCTGACCTTGAGCGATCCACCCGCCTCGGCCTCCCAGAGTGCTAGAATTACAGGCGTGAGCCACTGCGCCCGGCCTAAAATCAGAATTCTTACTGTAATGATAACACTACTAAATTAAGGGGAAGAAAGTTTTGAATGTACATTTTATAATTTAAAATAGGCATATAAAAGTTCTTAAGTGCTAACATGTAGAATCACTGGAAACTGAGGGGAGTAATATGTTTTAAGTTGAGAACTGTGAAGGATAAAAATATCCTGGTTTAAAGCCACTTTTCAGGTGAATTTTTTAAAAGTAAAAGGTTTGTGTGCCTGGGTGTGTGTTAAAATTAGCACTCCTGGGGAAAACACGGATTATTCATTCTACTGCCTACCTGCCAGATATTAGCATACAATGAAATCTTTATTTATGACTCTTACTGGTTCTGTTTTCTTTCTTAGGAAAGCCTATTTTAAATTAATGTAGCATCTTCAAAAAAAGTTATCTTGAGGTATTCATTCTTTTCAGCCAAAGTATTTTCCAAATATAAGGTGGATGGTTCTCAGGACTTTTGTAGTATATGGCATGAAAAAAAATCTGTCTGTATCTCCTTTATCAAAATACTGAAATTTAACTTTTTAGAGCCTTAAAAATAATTCTAACATTTAATTAAGAAATGTTTCGTGTCCTACCTAGTTTTTAAATAAGGTGTGGATTTAAAATTTTTTTTTGTAGAGATGGGATCTTGCTATGTTGCCAGGCTGGACTCAAACGATCCTCCCATCTCAGCCTCTTCAGTATCTGGGACTATAGGCACATGCCACCGTATCCCTGATTTATTTTAAGCCAAAAGATTTAACCTGACTATGAAATATTATATAAAATTAGAAATCATCCAACCTGAGCAAGAGTGAGACCCCATCTCTACTAAAAAAATAGAAAGAAATTATCTGGACAACTAAAAATATATAGAAAAAATTAGCCGGGCATGCTCGCGAATGCTTGTAGTCCCAGCTACTCGGGAGGCTGAGGCAGAAGGATCACTTAAGCCCAGGAGTGTGAGGGTGCTGTGAGCTAGGCTGACGCCACGGCACTCTAGCCAGGGCAAAAGAGCAAGACTCTGTCTCCAAAAAAAAAAAAAAAAAAGAAAGAAAGAAATCATTACTGTCCTGCAGATTAGTGTAAAAATTGAGACTATGTGACTAAAGACTGTTTAGATTTATGACTAAATAGTAATAATTGAATTAAAATTGAAACAATTTTAAAACATTTTGAATGAGTACATACGTGATTTTTTTTGTTTGAATTCTTTACTTCAAACTACAGCCAGACTTCTAAGAGTAGCAGTAGGGGAGCTTAAAACCCTAAATCTGTCTAACTTTTTAAGCAACTGTAAAAAAACAAAAAACAAAACCCTAAATCTGCTGAAATTTTCAATATATATGTAATAAGTTACTAAACACATTTTATTTGGCATTATTGTTTTTGAGATCCCATCAATGCAGTTTGATAGTCTTCTCTGATTAATCAGAAGTCTCGATTTACATTATTTATATTGTTTGTTTCCTTATGCTTTAAGAGGAAACCTGGGTGTTTTGGCTAATGTATGTTACTTATAGTGAAGAGGTTGAGTTTTTTTCTCAAATGGGGATTAACGGTAATATGGTTTTTAAAAGATTGAATGAAATCTCTGAATCAACATAGAGAGTAATAACATTTTGGTTATGTGGGGTCTGTTAACATAAATATGTTGATTTAATGTAGTCAGGTATCAACATTTCAGAGGAACCCTTAGCTAAAGTGATCCAGATGCTAACTTCCAAAAGTCATTTTATTATAACCTTTCTTCTAATTATAAAAGCAATACATAACAAAGTTAGAAAATACAGAGGAATAAAATTTTTAAAAAATTCAAATTCTACCATATAGACATGATTAACATTTGCAAATATCCTTCCACTTTATTTTCTATTTAATTCCACACATATTAGTAATTTGCATTAATAATTCTAAATATTAGGTATATTACCAGTATTTCCTCATAGAAGGAAAAAAGTTACTTTTAGCAACTTTCCAGGGATAAAGAATGGTAGAAACTTAAGAACTGATTAAAGAAAAAATTAGCCATTCATTTCTGGAAAACTAAAAACAACATGGAATAAATTATTTAGCTTTCTGGCCAGGCTTGATGGCTTACACCTGTAATCCCAGCACTTTGGGAGACTCAGGTGGGAGAATTGCTTGAAGCAAAGGGTTCAAGACCTGCTTTGGCAACATAGCAAGACAGCTCCCCCACTCCACCCCAGCCTGCCTCTACAAAAAAAATTTTTAAAAATTAGCTTTCTTAGAGAGTTGAACAGTAAAGTAGATTATGCAATGTTAGTTTGCTGAAAGAATGATTTAAAGCAGTGGTCCTCCAACCTTTTTGGCACCAGGGACTGGTTTCATGGAAGACAAATTTTCCACTAGGGAGGGGGGGCATACAGGGGAGCTAGAGGACTAGCTGGCTAATATTTTTCAATGTTTTGGAGTTCTGATAATTAATGCATAATTTCACCAGAGTAAGTTTGCTATATCAATATAAGTCTTTTTCTTTTCTTTTTCTTTCTGTTTTTTTTGAGACAGCGTCTCGCTCTGTTGCCCAGCTTAGAGTGCCCTGGCTTCAGTGTAGCTCACAGCAACTTCAAACTCTTGGGCTCAAGTGACCCTCCTGCCTCAGCCTCCCTGAGTAGCTGGAATTCAAGGTGTACACCATCAAGCGTGGCTAGGTTTTTTCTATTTTTAGTAGAGATAGGATCTCACTCTTGCTCAGGCTGGTCTCAAACTCCTAATCTCAAGTGATCCTCCCATCTTGGCCTCCCAGAGTTGCTAGGATTACAGGTCTGGCCACCATGCCCAGCCCAATATAAGTCTGTTAATAGATTGGTCTTTCACCATCTGACCCTCCAGAAACAGCAAGGTGTCAAACACTCTTTGATAATAATATAGTGGTGTTGTCTGTTTTATTCTCTATTTTTTTAAACCCTATTTAATAGTACAAATTTATCAATATTGTCAAGTTTTCATGTGGTTGGTACTTTAGTCATTTTAGAGCTAGTTAATATATTTTTATAGGATGCCATTAAGAAGAAATAGTTATATTGTAAGTGCATGTTTTCTCCTGAAACAGCTTAATTTTAATAGCTTGGGACCTGATTTGTAACCAAATGCTTGTTAACTATCTAGTAGTTATTCTGTTCTCCTGGTAAATGGTGATATTAGTTTATCTGCTCTAGCGGCTAGGTTAGCATGCAAAGCCTGAGTTTGAGGCTCAGATGCTTTCCCCATCTAAGCTTCCATTACGCATGACTGAACTCTTTGAGCATGTCTAGCATGCTAAATACAGCAGCTCCTCACAGCGTGAAAATAAGACCTGATTAAAAACAATTCTATTTTAATTCCCGTTTGCTAATGGCTCTGTTTTAATGTCACCTTTCTGAATTATCTTTAATACACAAATGAGGAAATTCACTTCACCATCCATTTATCATAGATAAATCACAACCTACTTTTTGATCTTTTCAATGAGCATCAATTATTAATTGTTAAGATAAATAAAAAATCATCAGAGAATAACAGAGTAGGTTGCCTTTCTATTGAAAACATACAAAGATACATGATTTAAAGATGTTCTGCCCTTGTAAATATTTGTAACAAGGATAGAAATAGAGAAAAGCTTTCCCAGTATTTCCTGATGCATTGTCAGCAAAAATGAAAAGCACTGAGAAAATCAAACAGTTGATTTGTGGCTGTGCAAAGGGCATGTACTTATCGGTTTTGTTATTAAGAGCTTTTGCAATAGAAAAGGTCAGCAAAAACAAAAAACAAAAAAGCAAGGAACTCTATACTTGACATGCAATCACTGGATAATGATTTATCGACTACAGGACTTGACTATATCATGAAAATGTTATAAATTGATAATGTAGTGTTTTTAACTTCAATTGATGCTTACTTTTGAATATCAATGTGAAGTTAACTATAAACTTATGGTATTCATGATATTTACATGGTATGTTACTTCCAAACACTTTACATATATTTTCTCATTTGTAACTTCTAGCAACCTTACTAGGTAGAAAAAACAAGTAGTTTTATCCTCATTTTGTAGGTAAGAAAATTGAGACTCTGTGGATTTAATTGATTTGCCTAAGCCAAATAGCCAGTGACAAAATTGGAACTGGAGGTTTGACTCTTAACACAGGACTTCCATTACACTATAATGTCTCTAATTCACACCATCAGTGTTTTTCAGTGTCTTCCAAAGTTCAAGGTCAAGTAGTGTTTGTTATGCTGAAAGAATCAGTAAGGAACATGGACATTACTTTTAACCCAGAGACATTAATTTTTTTTAGTTTTTTTGTTTATTTCAAAATATTAAGGGGCACAAATATTTTTGGTTACATGGATTGTTTTTGTAATGCTTGAGTCACGGCTATAAGTGTGTCCATCACCCAAATAGTGTTCACTCTACCCATTAGATAGGTTTTTGCCCATCCCCTCCTCCCCCTCTTTCCCCTTGCCCCCCAAAGATATTAAGTTTTATAGGAATGCGTAGAATTCCCATCTGAATTGCACTTTTTTAAATTTTATTTTAATTTAATTTTATTGTTTTGAGACAGAGTCTCGCTCTGTTGCCTGACTACAGTGCCATGGCGTCAGCTTAGCTCACAGCAACCTCAAACTCCTGGGCTTAAGCAATCCTCCTGCCTCAGCCTCCCAAGTAGCTGGGACTCCAGGTGTGCGCCACCATGCCCAGCTAGTTTTTTTAAAAATATATTTTTAGTTGCCTGGCTAATTTATTCCTCCCTTCCTTCCTTCCTTCCTTCCTCCCTCCCTCCCTCCCTCCCTCCCTTCCTTTTTTTTTGAGACAGAATCTCACTCTGTTGCCCGGGCTAGAGTGCCGTGGCATCAGCCTAGCTCACAGCAACCTCAAACTCCTGGGCTCAAGCAATCCTCCTGCCTCAGCCTCCCGAGTAGCTGGGACTACAGGCATGTGCCACCATGCCCAGCTAATTTTTCTATACGTATTTTTAGCTGTCCATATAATTTCTTTCTATTTTTAGTAGAGACGGGGTCTCACTCTTGCTCAGGCTGGTCTCAAACTCCTGACCTTGAGCGATACTCCTGCCTCGGCCTCCCAGAGTGCTAGGATTACAGGAGTGAGCCACCTCGCCCAGCCTGAACTGCACTTTTTAACCCAACATCTACATGTGAACTATTTTTCCTTCAAATGAATTTGCTTATTTGAAATTACAGTAACTTGTTTTTGGTACCATAGGAGCACGTTAAGAATTTGAACATAAAATAATTAAAATTTGTTTTATTCATGAAATAATCTGCGTATCTATTTAGGCTGGTGTCTGTTGACATTTTATAAATTGAGAATTCTCACTTTTGAGAGGTATAATTACATTTAAAATTAAAACTGAAATGAATACATTTTTTTCCTTATCCTTCACGTTAGAAGGGAGAAAATGAATACTTCTGTTGCTATTTTTGGTGTCTCTAATTCTGAAAACAGGTATTTTGATGAAACTAGGACTTCAAGAGAATCTGAGTACAAGGTGCCATAAAAATGATGTTTAATGGAATTTTTCTTGCCTTTGAATTGTTAGAGTTTCTTAGTTGTTTGATAAATCTCTGGTAAGATAATATCTTAATATGACATTTGTTCCTAATCTTTTTGACATTCTATGATCTCTAAGGGTCTTGGAGAGAATGTTAAACTTTGTTTAACAATTTGTATGTTTGTAATCTTCTACCACAGTTTCTCCTCTGCTGCTCCCAGAAGGTGGGGAGCTTCAAAGTATTTGTAAACAACTATGCCCGTTTTACATTAAATTATAAAAATTAAGTATGTACTCTGCTAGTCACATGGGGAAATAACACTACTGTGACAAGACCTTTAGGCTAATCTAGGAGAACTACATTAAAAAAAATTTAATTGGGCCGGGTGCGGTGGTTCACGCCTGTAATCCTAGCACTCTGGGAGGCCGAGGCTGGTGGATCATTTGAGCTCAAGAGTTTGAGACCAGCCTGAGCAAGAGCGAGACCCCCGTCTCTACTAAAAATAGAAAGAAATGATCCGGACAGCTAAAAATATATAGAAAAAAATTAGCCGGGCATGGTTGCACATGCCTGTAGTCCCAGCTACTTGGGTGGCTGAAGCAGTAGGATTGCTTGAGCCCAGGAGTTTGAGGTTGCTGTGAGATAGGCTGATGCCATGGCACACTCTAGCCTGGGCAACAAAGCGAGACTCTGTCTCAAAAAAAAAAAAAAATTAATTGGTAAGCAAGTTGCTTATTTTCACTTAATGTTTCCATTTTCTTGTGTCATGGAAAAAGTATTACAAACACTTAATTGGTTGTTGTTTTATTCTTTATCCTTTTATTGCTGTATAGATACAAAATACCATATTTAATGATTAGTCTCTCTTTTAATGATTTTGCTTCTAAAAGGCCTTTACATTTTTTTTAGCCCTTGAATTTTTTTTTAAGCATAATTTTAACAGAAGTCTGCATTCAAGGTGAGATAGGCCCTGTATTTCTCTAAGTGTAGGATACTATTTTCTGAATCCTCTTCTTTATCAGTTGTCCATTTTAATGCAATTGAGGTGAGCCTCCTCTGTTCTTCATGATGACACTTTGGTCTTTCCCAAGAGATTTCAGCTAATTCAGAGCATAAAAGTTTTTTTGTTTGTTTGTTTTTGGGTTTTTTTGTTTTGTTTTGTTTTGTTGAGACAGAATCTCACTCTTGTTGCCCTGGCTAGAGTGCAGTGGCCTCATCATAGCTCACTGTAACCTCAAAACTCCTGGGCTGAAGCGATCCTCCCGCCTCAACCTCCGTAGTAGCTGGGAGTACAGGTGCACCACCACGCCTGGCTAATTTTTTTATTTGTAGTAGAGATGGGTCTTTCTCTCCCTTAGACTGGTCTCAAACTCCGAAGCTCAAGTGATCATCCTGCCTCCACCTCAGACTCCCACAGTGCTAGGATTACAGGTGTGAAGAGGCTAGGTTTTAAATGAGTAGTTTAATTTACATCATTTTTAAAAATGTCCCTCAAACTGTGGGTGCTTGTATTGAAATTCATGCTTCATGGAAAAATGCATGTCAGTTACTAACTGCAGCCACATTCATAGTATTATATAGTTAATGAGTTTAGGTATCAGAATGCTGGTCTGATTTTTGTTACCTGATAGTTGTTGTGATAGAAAAATGGCCAAATATAAATGGCCAGTTCTACATTTTAAAATTTTGGAGATGGGGGTTTTACTATGTTGCCCAGGTTGGAGTGCATGAGCCATTCACAAGGCATGATCATTGGGCACTACGGCCTGGCACTCCTGGACGTGTGCCTGCTTCAGCCTGAGCATTCTGAGTAGTGGAGACAATTTAATTATACACAGGTGACCCCAGATATTTATGCCGCTGGTTATGGTGACAATATTTTCCAATTCAAAGTAGTGTAGTTTGTTAGCCCCTCGTGTTGGTGGCGCCTGTAGTCCCAGCTACTCGGGAGGCTGAGGCAAGAGGATCGTTTGAGCCCAGGGGTTTGAGGTTGCTGTAAGCTATGATTATACCACTGCACTCTAGCCCCATCAACAGAGGGAGACCCTGTCTCCAAAAAAAAAAAAGTGTAGTTTGACTTTGAGTTGGCATGTATTTAAGGAGACAATGAGTGAGACCAAATATTTAAAATGTGGTCTGTCCCTGAAGCACCACACCTCCGATATTTCTGTGGATAAAAAATGGAAAAGAAAATCGAGCTGCTATTTTATTCTAAACAATTCCACTTTTCCCTACTCACTACAGTTACCTTAACTTTGTGGCCTTCCCCGGGTTTCAGTAAGTTGGCCTTTCTATATAAACTCAACTGCAGGTTTCAGAAGTCCTTAGGCCTAGAAAGGCCAGAGGTCTAATTCCTTCCTCTGCTTAAATAAGATTAAATTATGGTAAACCCTCTAAGAGGAACAATATTAGACTGTCTCATTTCAGTTTTATTCCTTGTATACCGTAACGATTAGCAAAGATATATTGCAAAAGGTTTCGCAAGATCCTATATAAAAAAGTTGCTTAATGTTACAAGCCAATGACTCTTGGGAGGGATGGGTTTCTGAAGCCGTCACTGCTTAGCTGGGCGGTGAGAAGGGCAGCCTTGTTCTGACCGCTTTCCCAAGCAGGCGGGGATCCAAGTGCCTGGAAAAGGCCAGGAGGTGGCCGTAGGGTGAGCAGAGGGGGTCCTGGCTGCTAGGAGAGAGGCCTTGGCAGCCGCTTTGACCTATAATCCTGTCAAAACCAACTCCATTTCTTTTATTCTTCCACCAGGCAGGCGCCTAGGACTCCTCGCTCGAGGGGCTGCAGACCGCCCCCACCGCCCAGAGCCCGCCCGGGCGCCAGCTTCCCCACTCGGCTGCGCGCCTGCGCACCGCGGCCGGGCGCGCGAGCGTTCCTTCCTGGCCCCGCGTTCCTGCCTCCCCCGCCCGGTCCCGCGCGCCTGCGCGCCGGCTGGGAGGAACTCGGCGTCTCGGCCTCCGCGGGCAGGCGGACGCGCGCGCGCCTGTGGCGAGGGGGAGGCGGCCAGGCGGCGGGAGGCGGGCCGCGCGCGCCGGTGGGAAGCGTCCGGCTGCCACAGCGCCAGCTCCGTCGTAGTCGCTGCCGCCCGTGTCCCGCTCGCCCCTCCTCCCGCTCCCCCCGCCCGCTGCTGCCCGGGCGCATGCGCCGCCGGAGCGCGAGGGTCGGCTTCGGGTGTGTGGTGGCGGCAGAGCGGAGCTGCGGGGCCCGAGAGTCAGAACCTGGGGGAGAGGGATGGTCTCTGCACGGGGGGGAGCCGGAGGAGCCGCCGCCGCTGCCGACGCCACCGCCGCAGCCGCCGCCGCCGCCGCCCCGGCGCCCGCCTCCCGGCGCTGACGGTCTCGTACGAAGCCGGCGAGGGGGAGCCAGCAACAGCGGTCGCCGGCACGCCGCCCAGCATGGTCCGGGAAACCAGGCACCTCTGGGTGGGCAACTTACCGGAGACTGTGCGGGAAGAGAAGATCATCGAGCATTTCAAACGGTGAGTGACACGAGGCCCGGGGCCGCGCTAGCTCTTCGTGCGCCGCTTCCCGCTCCGGCCCGTTGCCCGCCCCTCCCCGACTGCGGAACTGGCGAGGAAGACCCCAGCCCCAGCCCCACGGGCGGGTGCGGGGGGCGCCGGGGCTGCCCTTGCCGGCCACTCGGTCCGCGTCGCGGCGTTGGGCCTCCGGTCTTGGCGGAGCCGGCCGCGCCGCCGTCGACGAGCTCGCGGGGTCCGGCCACCGCCGCCCGGCCGCGGGAGAAGGCTGTGGCTCGGCCTCGGCGCGGCCGGCGCCCGAAGCCGGTGGCAGCCGCGCTTGCTGGCGGGGTCGCGTCTTTGTGCGCCGCCGCTGCCCCGGCTGCGGGATTCGAGCCCGCCCGTTCAGCCCCGGAGTCCCGTGGCTTCCCCGCTCCGCTCCAGGGCGCTCGGGAGGGTTTCGTGCGAGGGGAAAGGTTGTGCAGAAACAGAGGTCTCGGTGGGTAACGTAGGCACTTCGCGGAACTAGGAGACGCTGCTTGTTCTAGGGACCCCGCAGGGAGGGCTCATGGACTTGAACCTGGGTGGAAATGGCAAGTGTTTCTTGGTTCCGCGGGGCCGAGAAGAGCGTGATGTCGGAGGGCGCGGAGGCGCCCGCTCGGCGCTCTGGCCTCCCTGCTCCGCGTCCTGGCGCGGGGGCCGGGGGTCGCGTCGCCGCCTTCAAATACTGGTGTCCCCCACCCCCGAATTCATTGATCAAATGGGTAAAAAGATGTGGCTATTTTTAAACTTCCCTGAATATTTTTGCGAATTACAAGAGTAAATGTTTTCGATACGTCTCACTCTGTAGCGTTCAGCGCGTGTTTTCTTTGTGAAATGCACGTTAACTGACGGGCCTCAGTTTGAGACCCTTAACGTGACGATGGCATGGACTGGGTGCAGATTGAGGAGGACAGTAGCACGTCTGGGATTGTCCTCGAAAATGACTTTTTCTGCCGATGTTTAAGACCTGGCAAGGTTGTAAGTTCGGCCGACTCTTAATTCCTCCCACTATCTAGTGAGCGAAGGAAATTATGGAGCGTCCTTATTAGTGAGTCACCATGGGAAAAATAGATTGCGTCGCTCGCTCGAGCCGCCGGGATGAGGAAATGGAAGCGGCGGCGGCGCTCCCGTCTTTCAAATGGAGGAGCATTGATTCTGTTGGTGGTTGCTGTTACTGGGGCACCAAACCCTCGCCGCCGGGGCGCGCGTCCGCGCGTGCCCGCGTGTGAAAAGGAGCCGGGAGGAGTGCGGCCATTCATAACCTGGAGAGCTGTCCTGCGCGGGCCGGGGGGAGGTGCCCGCTCCCAGGGACGCTCCGGTGTTTACTACGTTGCGCCTGAGAAACCGGCGAGGGGAGGCAGGGAGCAGAGATCCGCCTCTCTGCGCCGGGAGAAAGGGGAGACCCGGGCTGAAGTGGGAAGCAGCTGGGAACTTTCTCTTCCCGGCGGTGCTCCACCCCTTAGCCACCCCACCCCGCCCCCAGTATCTTCAGTGTTTTGGTGGAAAAATCGTTTAGGTACAGATTATTGGAGTGGAAAACCACTTAGATGCGCTCACTTTAATCCCCCTGTGGACTTTCTCTGTGGGTCTCTGCCTGGGAAATTGGTATGCACCGACGTGCAAACACGTGCACTGCAGCATTCGCTCGCTCCTCTCTGTTCTGTGGCCAGACGTTGTCATTTCGCATTATGCAGATTCCAGGGACATTGCATGCCTGTGGCGGAGAGTTTGAGCCCTCTGCAAGATAAGGGTGTAGGGAGAGGAAAGAGGAAACCGTCCAAGACAGTTTCGAAAGGCTTTTTAGTGGATGGTGCTGCGGTCCGGCTTGTGTGAGTGACTTTCTAAAATGGCGGCCAGGACCCACTTTATGTGGGAATCAGCAGAGCACATCTCAGAATGCACAGAGGGAGGAGCGGGTGGAGGATGCGAGCTGCCTTGGAAAGCGGCAGTCTGGAGGAACATTACTGTATTAAAGATGGCTTAGCTGGCACATTGCTCACGACTGCATTTAAAGGAGTATCTTACCTATTGCAGAGTAAAAGCAGATGCTACTAATAAAAGCAGGTTATTTTAGAACCAGACAGATTGTGTGTCCCTGAAACTTTTGTTTAAAGGAGATTTTTTTCCATTTTTAAACAAATTTATTTAGTTTTTGAATGTATAGCACATTTTTATGGGTTCAAAAAGCGTTAAAAGGTTTACAAGAGAAAGATCTCCCCTTCAACCCGACCCTGGGATTCCCAGTTCCCACACTCTGCCCCCTCCCACCCCCATTCAGGTAATCGTATTTCTGGCTTCTTGTTTATCTTTCTGCATTTACAAGAAATGTTCTTGCTGATCCAGCTGTGGAGCTAAATGGACTTGGTTTGAAGGAATTCAAGGCCTTTTTATCCCTATTGTGGAATATGTTTTGTAAAATATGTGATTGCTACTGGGAGGGAAAACTTAATCTGAATAATTTAAGTGAAAGGAATAAAAAGGTAATTGTACCAGAATGGTGGCTCTGCAAGAAAACTAAGTGGTATTCACCTCTGGAGTCTTGACGTCAGAATGAGAAAAACCATGCAATATTAAAACTGAGCTTTAAGTGCCTACATTTACCCTTTTCCCTAGCTGATTACATTAACTAATAACTTTTATGGGATTAAGAGGTGTACGCTGGGAATACATTATATAAAACATTTTCAAGGTGAATGTTCTCTTAACAATGATTAGGCTTTTGTAGTAAGTGTTTGGATCTAAAAAAAATTTAAACCAGACAGCAGCTTTTGGGGCAGGGCAGCTTAGCGATATTTTAAGGGGGAAGAAAAAGTCAAGAGTCAATTTTTAAAAATTATTTATATTTTGATCAGTGTTTATGGTGGACAATAGATTAAGGGAAGGATGCTGATCTTCTCAGTGCCAAAGAAAGACCAAATCCTTAAAACGTTAATCAGAGCGTTTTCAAAGATTGGCTTTACCTTCTTGCAATAATAATGTCTATTTCCCATTAATCTTTATAGCTTTCAATATGCTGATTTAAAACAATTAAATGAAGACTTTCTGAATGGGGTTTTAGTTAACAAAGATTCCTTACAGGGGCACAATAGAGAAAGTCCTTTCCTTTGTATGTTAGCTAGGTTGAAGGGGGAAGGGAGGAGTTATACAACAATTGGTTGCTGTCTTTTAGTTGTAAGAGGAGAGAGGTGTGTCCAAAGGCGACTCCTTGATTTAGAATGAGCAAATGAATAGAACCGTTTAAAGATTTAAACATTTTTTTATACCTTTTTAAATTTTAAGTAAGTCACATGTTTAGGTTCTTCTCATCCATCCCCCAGTTTTAGAATCTAGGTTAAAAGATTATGCAGAGGTTGAACGAAGAAGCCCCTCATGTAAAAATTTTGTCAAAGAATGAGACCCATTTAAAAATGTATTTTGTTTTTGCTAATTTTAAATGTTTTATCACAGTGGTTTTCCTGAGTTTTTAACTAGCTGATTAAATGTTACATGTTACATATATTCGAATATCTTTACCTCAGGGACACAATATAAAATAATATGGAAGAGTTTCCTAGTCCTTACTTACTCTATTACTAGAGATGTTTTTATTTTTACTTATTTATTATTTATTTATTTTTAGAGCTATTTTTAGACTTAAACAAATTTGAGTCTCCATAGCCTACATCATTGCTACATTGTTCATTTGAGAGCAGACGGTTTCTTGTCTGGCCATACCACCCTGAATGCTCCTGATCTCATCTATGAAACGACTTCTGGTTTTGAAATTATGATTCTGAATATCTGTTTTCATGTTAGGCTTTTGCATATTAAAAATAAAATTGAGGGTTTTCTTGAAATAGCATTAAAAATTAATATAGCATGCTTAAAATGTATTTTATTTCCTGCGAAGAATGCCTCTGGCAGATAGGAGGAAAATATAGGGCTCAGTGCCAGGAAGAATGATGGTGTTTGACTTGTGTAGAGGGCACCTTTTTCCAGCTAACTTTGTTGTAGACTCTTGGTTGCTTGGGATTGTATTGTTGGATGTGCTTAGGAAGAGGTTTCAGGCTTGATTTATTATAAGACATTTTTAATCCTGTGAACACTAGTGCTTTGGGAAAATTTATGTAGAAGTTATAAAGAAAGTGGTAATGTGAGTGAAGCCTTTTCCAAATAGTCTTTCATGTCTCGCTTTCCCCTTAGTTTGAAATCTTGCTTAAATTTTAAAAAATATTTTAAATATTTCATGAAAAGTAGCATTTTCAACTGAAGATTGTATATTTCCTTGCTTTTATTTTTAAAAGTCTCTGGTGTTGGTTTGAGCTGTAGTTAACCAGTCCACAGTATTTAGAGTAAACAATGTAGTCTGAAAATACTTTGGGCATATATATTCATTAAAATTGGGCTCCTGATTTTTCTTATTGGATGATTTGAAATAAGGGTTATTCACCCTCTTGAAATAGACATGTTAGTTTATTAGACAAGGAGACTAAATAAGGTGACATTTATCTGTAGTTAAATTAACAATCCTCTTTACTATTTGGTTTTAAAATTTTTTTAAATTTATTTTACTTGTCTTACAGCTACTCACATTTTGAATGAAAATAGCGTGCTGTTCTGTAGAAACCAATTAGAATGTTAATAATTTTATTAGAAACCATGTAATTTTTGTGTGATATCTAGCTGGTTTTTAGTGTATGGGAATATGATTTGCAGTGAAAAGATTTCTTGATATAATTTTATAGTATTGTAATATTCAGATTGTTCCCCCTACATGTTCCCCCTTCAACTGCCAAGTTGAAGATTACATGCCTGTGATTACATGCTTCATAAAATCCTAACTTAAATTTAGTGAATTCTTGGACTTAATTACTTATGATTTCATTTTGAGTATACAAATGAATTGAACTTTAGCATTTTAAATATTTTTATTATATAATATAAGGAACTACACCAGTCTTTACATTTAAGGAATATTTATGAGAAAATTTAAATGGGAAACACTGTTTATCATATATACCTGGTGCTGAATTTTTAGTCCAGTGTTTATCGTTGTGAGTGCTTGTCTTTGTGTTAGATGCTGTTTGGGTCATTTGAGAACATTGACAAACGAAAGGAAGACTTTCTAGTTATACCCTGTATTGAGTTTAATTACTTCATTCTTATCATGTTTACACATACCGTATGTGCTTTTATACATACAGTACATTTATAGTTTCTTTGATTCCCAAAATTGTTTTACTCAGTGACTTTTTTTTTTTTTTACCATTGGCCCCATCATTTTATTCCTTTGATTTAAAAAATGGGGCACATGTACTCAAAAACATTTTGTATTTTATAAAACTATATTTGATATGTAGTGATTTGTGTCTTTCATAAATCAGTAAATTGATAGGTGGTAGACATTTTTTGTCTAAACCATTAATTTTTTTTTTTTTTTTTGAGACAGAGTCTCACTTTGTTGCCCGGGCTAGAGTGAGTGCCATGGCGTCAGCCTAGCTCACAGCAACCTCAAACTCCTGGGCTCAAGCGATCCTTCTGCCTCAGCCTCCTGAGTAGCTGGGACTACAGGCATGCACCACCATGCCCGGCTAATCTTTTCTATATATATTTTTAGCTGTCCATATAATTTCTTTCTATTTTTAGTAGAGACGAGGTCTCGCTCTTGCTCAGGCTGGTCTCGAACTCCTGACCTTGAGCGATCTCCTGCCTCGGCCTCCCAGAGTGCTAGGATTACTGACGTGAGCCACCGCAATCGGCTAAATCATTAATTTTTAAAAATTATACTATCTGCAGTAAAGGCTCCTTTGCATTCAAGATTATTTAAAAGCCACCTTGGATTAAAGGAAAGGAGGTGAAAGAACAGTTTATTACTTTATTGTGTCAAAGGATATTAGAATTTTTAATGACCATTTAGATCAGAATTTAGGAGAAAGTGCTAAACTTGGATGGGAAGATAGTATCTTTGTTTTCACTAACTTCTTAGTGGGATCTAATATTTCCTTCAATTGCAATATAAGGAAAAAACCAATGTTGTAGTGTAAGTAGTACTGTGATTTTGTCACCAATATAAATTGTACACATTTTCATATTTCACATTACAGATGTTGCAAATACCTCATTTATGCACATCACAGCTTGGAAATTACAGTAGCTGTTAGATTTGCTATTTAGTGCAAATGAAGCATATATATATTACTATATGACCAATTTGTGTTTTAGATATATTTTAAAAGTTCTATCTGGCAGAATTTTGAACATACAAATGTCATGCAAAAATAAACAAAATATGTAAATAAATCCTGGTACCTATCATTTAGTCCCAACAACCATCAACCATGGCCTGGCCTGTCTTATGGGAAAAATAAAGCAAACAAAGGAAGGGGACAGAGAGTAATGGAGGTGGTAGTGAAAAGGTGATCTTCTCTTTGAAAAGATGGCACTTGCTACACCAGAATGAAGGATAGATCTACTTCTCTCCTTCCTGTATTGTTATTTTTTTCATTAAAAAAATGAAAAAAAAAAAAAAGTTCGGGAGCAGAATTTCCACATTCCCTTCTCCTAAATTCTCCAGTTGTTAACATTTTGTCACATTTGCTCCAATACCCTCTGTTCTCTTTTTTGGGTGTCCTGCCACCCTAAATTCTCTAGTGTGTACCTCTCCAAAACAAGGACACTTTTCTGTATAGCTACCCTATAGTCCTCCCAGGTAGGAAATCCAGCATTGATACAACACTACCACCCAATCCATAGACCCGATTCAAGTGATGCTGACCATCCTAACAATGTCTCTTTTCCCTTTCTGGTCCAGGATCTTAGCCAGTACCACATGTTGCTTTTGGTTGTCATGTCTCATCAGTCTCCTTCAGTCTGGAACGGTTCCTCAGTTTTTCCCTGATTCTCATGTGTTTGACATTTTTAAAGCACATAGGTCTTTGTTCTGCAGGATGACCCTTCACCTGGCTCTGTCGGGTATTGCCTCATGACCAGATTAAGTCATGCGTTCTTGGCAGGAATATCACAGAAGTGATGCCATGCTTTTCTCAGAGTATTGTGTCAGGAGGCAAACAGTAACAACCTATGCTACTGCTGGTGATGTTTACCAAGGCTGGGCTGAACTCTGGGCTCAAGAGATCCTCCTACGTCAGTCTTCCAGGTAGCTAGCTAGAACTACAAGAATGTGCCACCAAACCTGGCTGCTCCCCCTTTATATTTGATTAGTGTTTTGTGGGGAGCTACTCTGATACTACACCAAGCCTCCACCCACCAGCCTTAGCATCCATTGTTAACTCTTGCTTGTATTATATGCCACTGGGATTGTTGCCAAATGGTAATTATTTATTACTGTGTGATTCTTTCTACATTCTACTGCAGGCAAGAACTCCTTATTTATTTGTTTGAAGACTCATTTTTTTTCTATTCTTTTAATGGGTTTTAACCCATTGCTTATTTACTTTGATACCCAGATCATCCTAGATTTGACCAGTGGGAGCTCCTTCAGACTAGCTGCTGTGTGTCCTTTTGGTATCTCCCCATCATTCTTTTCATATTTGTTTCTGGCACAGCAAAAGCTCATTTTGTACTTTCCATGTCCCAGGCTTCGAATCAACCATTTTTCCAAGAAGCCCTAGTTCCTTTTAGTATAGGTATTTATAAACCAAGATCGGAGTGCTGGATTTGCCCATTGCTACAGAGCTGAGATGTGTGTTATGTGTGTACATGTGTTTGTATATACACATGAACATACCTATATAATATATTTAAAAACAATGGGCTTACATATATTGGAATACGTAAGAATTCTTTCTTACCCCTCCCCATTTCCATGTTTGTAAATCCCTTCTCAGACAGTGAGAAACCTGACTCCCATTATTCTGGGTACATTTACTTATTTGCTCAATCACATGTGTGCTCAGTGTAAGTAATATCCCAACCACTCTGCTTCTGCCACCTCTGGGCGCATTGCCCCTGTTGTCTCTGCACAGCATCCCCTCCCTCTCAACTACTGTCTTCCTTGGACACTAACATGGGGAGGGAGGGGTAAGGAAAGGAAAGGAAGGTGGGACCGGAGGCGACTTGCATGTTCTTGCCCCTCATTTTTTTCTCTTGTAGGAGAAATGGATCTTGTGGATGAAGGGATCACCTGCCTCTGGTGTCATTTTAAAGCAGATTTAGAGCAATCGCACTCTTAAAATTTTAGTTTTGGTTCTACTTGCACCACTGACTTTCTGTGTGGCATGAGCTTAATCACTGGATCAGTCTGAGATTTATCATACTCTGAGTTGGCAGAAGCGGTAATGAGAAGGGAGTTTGCTTCTCAGGAATAGTATTAGGAATCATTGCTTCATTTATTTGGGTGTCAGCCATTCACTTTGTGTGGCAGCTAAATAAAATTTTGCCCTGGCCCTACCTCCCCCAAATCCTATTGACCTGAATCTATTGCTATTTCTCCTACCCCTGTACAACTCTTGGCCTCCATCCAAGGAGTCCTTAATGAATTAAGACCCTTATTCCAGCCAGCACAGTGGTGCATTGGCTGCTGTGGTCCAGGTACTCTGGAGGCTGAGGTGGGAGGATAACTTCAGCTTAGCAGTTTAAGTCCAGCCTGAGCAACATGATGAGACCATGTCTCTTTAAAACACAAAAACACCCTGTTCCTTGGCATAAGCCCCCAAATGCTGGAGTTTGTATAACTATTATTTTGAAGTACATCTCAGACATCCTATTTTATCCATAAATATTTCAATATTTATTTCTGAAAGGCAGGTAGGTACTGTTTAAAGATATATCACAGAACTGTTACCACACCAAAATAATCCTTCCTGTTTTCAAATAGTCAGTGTAAGTTTGTAATTGTCTTAAGTATCTTTTTTTTTAAAATGAGGTACCTGAATTGTGATTGGCAGTGTGTCTTTTTTTTTTTTTTTTTTTTTTTGAGACAGAGTCTCACTCTGTTGCCCGGGCTAGAGTGCCATGGCATCAGCCTAGCTCACAGGAACCTCAAACTCCTGGGCTCAAGCCATCCTTCTGTCTCAGCCTCCCAAATAGCTGGGATTACAGGCATACGCCACCATGCCCGGCTAATTTTTTCTATATATTTTTAGTTGTTCGGCTAATTTTCTTTCTATTTTTAGTAGAGACGGGGTCTCGCTCTTGCTCAGGCTGGTCTTGAACTCCTGAGCTCAAATGATCCACCTTCCTCAGCCTCCCAGAGTGCTAGGATTACAGGTGTGAGCCACCGCCCCTGACCTGGCAGTGCGTCTTAAAAAAAAAAAAAAAAAGACTTTAAATATAATTTGCATACAATGAAACACACTCATTTTAAATGTTGGGTTTGTGGAATTTTGAGAAATGTGGTTATCCTTGTAACTACCACCACAGTCAAGGCACCACAATTTGTCTTAAGTCTTTTTTAATCTGTAGGTTTAATCTTTCTCTCCTACGGTTTGTTGGCAACCCGGTTGACTGTTTTGTAGTTTCTTTCTCATGGTATGGGTTTTGCTGATTGCCTTCCTGTCCTGTGGTATATGTTATCATCACCTTTGTCCTCTGTATTTTCTGTATATTCTTAAGTGGACTTAAAATATTTTGATAATTATATTTCAGTGTTATTGGTTTTCTCTGTAACCCTGTGCATTTTATCTTATTCATTTAACAATTATTCTTTTTAAAATTTTTATTTTATTTATTTAGTTAGAGGTAAGGTCTTGCTCTGTCACCTGGGCTAGAGTTCGTACTGTGATACTGCAGTCTCAAATTCCTGGGCTCAAGTGATCCTCCCACTTCAGCTACCCAAGTAGCTAGAACTACAGGTGTGCACCACAACAACCAGCTAATTTTTTAATTTTTTTGTAGAGATAGGGTCTCACTATGTTGCTCAGGCTGGTCTTCAACTCCTGGCCTCAAGTGATCCTGCCACCTCAACCTACCAAAGTTCATTTAACAGTTATTCTAAGAAAGGTTTTTAAGTTTCACCAGGCTGTCAAAAAGGTCCATGGCATAAAAAGGTTAAGAATCACTGCCTTAGATAAACCATTAGATTAAGAATAAAATGTCAGATGCATATTTCAATACTGATTTTAGCTTTGACATATAAAGATTGAGCTGAAAAAATAAAAATCACCAGAAAAAATGTAAGGCTAGAAAGAAAACTAAACACTAAAGTGTCTTGTGAACAGTTTCATTCCCTGCCCCCTACCCTTTTCCCTCATTGTAAATGATATGGTTAGCACTACTGTTTTTATCATAGGGATTCTATTTCTGTTATTAACCACCCCCAGTATTATCCTAGAAATCATGGAGTCTTTAGTTTTTAAGGTTGTTCCTTTTAGTCAGCTCGAATTCTTTTAGTGAAATGAGTTTGAAGCATATCCATAGTTAGAATTAAATGCCATAATGGATATTGACTTCTATTATGGTTGGGTGCAGCTTTAATTAAAGAAACCAAGATTTGTGAAAATCTTAAGTTTACAGAGAGCTCCTAAAATTCAGTTAGTATGTGATGCAGTATATAAAATAAAAAACTTTAACTCCGTATTAATATATTTATCTAAAGTGTGTACATTTAATTTCTCTCATAAATTGAGGGTGATTGGACTATAAGATTTTTAAGGTCTTTCAGTTTGAGAGATCTTATTACAGCTGTCTTTCTCATAGCACATGCTATAAAGATTTGAAAAATGTGTAGTTATGTGCCATGTTTCCATCAATTATGGGCCACATATATGACAGTGGTCCTGTAAGATTATAATGGAGCTGAAAAATTCCTGTTGACTAGTGGTGTTGTAGGTCTTCCAAAGTGGGACAGGATGTGGAGGTCCTGACCTTGTGTAGGCCTAGGCTAATGTATGTGTTTGTGTCACAGTTTTTAACAATTAAGTTTAAAAAGTTAAAAAAAAGTATAGAAGAAAACTTACAGAATAAGGACATAAAGACTATTTATTTATTTATTTATCTCTCTTTTGTCCCTGGTAGATGCAGGGGTGTCATCACAGCTCACTGCAACCTCAAACTCCTAGGATCAAGCAATTCTGCCTCAGCTTCCTGAGTAGCAGGGACTATAGGCACGTGCCACAATGCCTAACTAATTTTTCTATTTTTAGTAGAGACAGGGTCTTGCTCTTGCCTCAGGCTGGTCTATAACTCCTGGCCTCAAGCAGTCCTCCCGCCTTGGCCTCCCAGAGTGCTAGGATTACATGTGTGAGCCACTGCACTAGCCAACAAATTATTTTTTTACGGTTTTACAATGTGTGTATGTTTTAAGCTAAATGTTATTAAAAAAGAATCAAAAAGTTTTGAAAAATTAACGTTTATAAAGTAAAAAAGTTACAGTAAGCTAAGGTTAATTTATTATTGAAGAAATAATTTTTTAAAATAAATTTAGTGAAGCCTAAGTGTACAGTGTTTTTGTAAAGTCCACAGTAGTGTACTGTCCTAGGCCTTCACATTCATTCACTCACTTCTTGACTCACCCAGAACAACTTCAGTCTTGTAAGCTCTATTCACAGTAAGTGTCTTATACAGGTATGTCATTTTTTTAAATCCTTTATACCATATTTTTATACAAAAATCATTGTATTACAGTTGCCTACAGTATTCAGTACAGCAACATGCTGCACAGGTTTTTTTTGTTTGTTTGTTTAAAGAGATGGGGGGTCTTGCTACATTGCCTAGGGTGGTTTCCAACTCCTGTTCTCAAGCAGTTCTCCGCCTCAGCCTTCCAAAGCGCTGAGATTACAGGTATGAGCCACTGCTCCCCACCAATGGATAATTTTTTTTAGCCTAAAAAATTATTTTTTTTTGGAGACAGGGTCTTACTCTATTGCCCAGGCTGGAGTGCAGTGTCATGATCCTCACTGCAGCCTCGAACCCCCAGCCTCAAGTGATCCTCCTGCCTTGGCCTCCCAAGGTGTTGGGATTATAGGCGTGAGCCACCTTGCCCAGCTTAGTGACTTATTTTTGTTGGAGTTAATTTTATACCAAGTTTCTTTATTGGAAAGTAAGTTTATTTAAAAGTTTATAAAATGTTGGAATTGAGTAGAAAAATCCAAAGACCTTTTAAGATTGAAAAGTGATAAAAAAGAACCTCATTTCCTTAATCTGGAGGTAGAGGTACCAAAGATTTTACAAAAATACTTAGAGTGATATGTGAAAAAATACAGAATTTATGTAGGTAGGATCACATTTGTCTTGGTTGTGTTCTGTCGAAGCAATCATATTATGAAATAAAGATAAAAGTCACTAGTTAAGTGATATATTGGAAATACTCATAAGTTACCCAAGTTTTCTTTCTTTCTTTTTTTTTTTTTTTTTTTTTTTGAGACAGAGTCTCATTCTGTTGCCCGGGCTAGAGTGAGTGAAGTTACCCAAGTTTTCAAAAAATTATTTTATTAAAAAGTAAGTCAGGAGGATAGAAGTTAATTTTCTTCTCAGCAATTGTACTGTAAGTAACAGTCTGAGTAAGCCAAGTAGAGTCCTTTGCATTCCCACCAGGGACTCTTGATGTAGAATTTTGCTAATTTATTATTTAGTTTCTTGGCTTCTGCTACTTCAGCTTTGTTCTCTGCAGGCTTCCCTTTGTGTCAGCTTACCTTGCACCTTTTTTCTTCATGGAACTGCTTTGTGTTTTGCCATTACTGTAAGAAATGGTTAATGTTGATCATTAGCATTCTATGTACAGTTAGACTTGAGCTCTTTCCAGAAAAGTACTGTGTAAATCAGACACATTTATGAACTTACTCATGAATTGTGAGAACAAATGTCCAAATGTTAACTTAATAGTCATCATGATTATCTATGTTCCTGCACTATATTTTTTGATTCTTGCAGCATAGACTCCTGTCTTGTTCTCAGGGGAAGAAGCGCCTTTATGAATTCTTTCTAAGATTGTCTAAAAGATTCAGGGTTTCCATTGATCTAACCAATAGTATATAAAGATCACAGAATCTTCGGAATTTTCTCTCCTCATAATTGGACAGTCTTTTCACAGCTTGTCAGTTGAGCACTGTCCTTTTTTTAAGAGTTAATTTTACTTAATAAATAGTTTCTCATTAGATTGACATAAAATAATGTGTGCAAGTGTGTATAAATAATTTTTTCCCCACTGAAGTAATGTTTCCTTTAATAGTTGCAAAGAATATTCACATTCAGGGCTTTATTGAAAACAGATGCCTTTTCCCAAGAGTTAGAGTTACCAAGTTTTCATGTTCAGGAATCTGGGCACTCACCATGGATTCAATAAACAGATAAAAGGTACAGTCTTTTTTTTTTTTTTTTTTTTGGAGACAGAGTCTCACTCTGTTGCCCGGGCTAGAGTGCTGTGGCATCAGCCTAGCTCATAGCAACCTCAAACTCCTGGGCTCAAGCAATCCTCCTCCTGCCTCAGCCTCTCGAGTAGCTGGGACTACAGGCACGCACCATCATATATTTTTAGTTGTCCAGATAATTTCTTTCTATTTTTTCAATAGAGACGGGGTCTCGCTCTTGCTCAGGCTGAGCCACAGCGCCTGGCCAAAGGTATAGTCTTATTGGTCAAATTAAGCTTATTTGCAGTCTTCAAGTTTTCTTAAACCCTTTGTAGTTAGAACCAATAAATGGTTTTTCATATAAAAAAGTAATCCATTGTATTTATAGCAGCATTATTCACAATAGCCAAAAGATGAAAGCAGCCCTGGTGTCCATGACCAATAAATGGATGAACAGAAGAACATGTTTATCAGATGTGTAATTAACAGAATATATACAGTGGAGTATTCAGCCTTAAAAAGGAAGGAAATTCTTACACATGCCACAGCATGGGTGAACTTTGAAGACATTGTGCTAAGTGAAACAAGCCAGTCACAGAAGGACAAATATTGTATGATATACTTTCATGAGGTACCTAGAGTAGTCAACTTCATAGAGACAGCAAGTACAATAGTAGTTGCTTTGCTTTTTTACTGTAAGCAGTGCTGCAGTAAGCAATTTTGTACAGTTTGCTGACACGTGCCATTATACATGTATGATAAATTCCTATGAATGGAATTTCTAGGTATGTGTACTTAGTTTTTAATAGATATTGTCAGATTGTCTTCCTAAGAGGTTTCTCTAATTTGTATCCCTGAAAACAGTGTTATGAAAGTGCCTGTTTTCTTATATTCTGGGTAAAACCTAGGTATTATTAAAATTTTAGGTCTTTGTGTTACATGGCACCTTTTTTTAAAAAAGAGCCAGAGGCCGGGTGCGATGGCTCATGCCTGTAATCCTAGCACTCTGGGGGACCGAGGCGGGAGAGTCGCTCGAGGTCAGGAGTTCAAGACCAGCCTGAGCAAGAGCGAGACCGCCGTCTCTACTAAAAATAGAAAGAAATTATCTTGACAACTAAAAATACATATAGAAAAAAATTAGCTGGGCATGGTGGCACATGCCTGTAATCCTGGCTACTTGGGAGGCTGAGGCAGGAGGATCGCCTGAGCCCAGGAGTTTGAGGTTGCTGTGAGCTAGGCTGACGCCACGGCACTCTAGCCCGGCCAACAGAGTGATACTCTGTCTCAAAAAAAAAAAAAAAAAAAAAGAGTCTTGCTTTGTTGCCCACGCTGGAGTGCAGTGGTGCGATCATAGTTCACTGTAATCGTGAACTCTGGGCCTTAAGTTTTTTTTGTAGAGAATGGGTCTCCCCCTGCGTTACTCTGGCTGGTCCTAAACTCTTGGCCTCAAGTGATCCTTCCTCTTGGCCTCGCAAGGTGCTGGGATTAGTGGTGTGAGTCACTGGGCACCTGGTCATGGTACCATTTTTTTAAACTTGGATTTTCAAAATTTTGAGTGAATTTGAGCAACTTTTTTGACTGTGTTTGCTTTGTCTACCATTTGTGTGTGGGTGTGTATTTTATAGAGAACTTCCTATTCAGGTATTTTGCTTGTTTTTCAGTAGGGCATATGTCTCTCTTGGTTTGTAAGAACACTTTGTATTTTTAGGAAACCTTTTCTCAAGTGTTGGAAGTATTTTTTTCTTCACTTGTCTTTTGATTTTATGTTTTTCCATACAGAAATTTTAATTTTTGTGTGGTTTTGAGTTATGTGGTCTTTTCCTTTATGACTTAGGGATTATATGTCATAGTGAGTCTTTCCTAGCCCCAAGATGATACAACCCCCCAATAGTTTTTTCTTTTTTTGGCAGAAAAATAATACAAACCAGCAAACTATTTAAATCCTCCTGTGCCCCTCCAAGTTGAGAAATATCTCAGGGTGTTAGCTTTTTCTAAAATGAGACTAGGGGCCTGGCAAGGTGGCTCACGCCTGTAATCCTAGCACTCTGGGAGGCTGAGGTGAGACGATCGCTTGAGCTCAGGAGTTTGAGACCAGCCTGAGAAAGAGTGAAACCCCCATCTCTACTAAAAGTAAAAGAATTGGCTGGATGTGGTGTTGTGTGCCTGTAGTCCCAGCTACGGGGGAGGCTGAGGTAGGAAAATCTCTTGAGCCCAGGAGTTTGAGGCTGCAGTGAGTTACAGTGACATCACTGCACTCTTATCTACCCAGGGCGACAGAGTGAGACCCTATCTAAAGAAAAGAAATTTATAAATGTTAAAAAAAAAAATGAGACTAGAGCTCTCTCGTTGACTGTTGCTGGCTTTCAGGATTCTGAGTCTGCCTTTTGCCATCTTTAGTACCTATTTGTACTCGTGCAAAAAATAGAGTGATTAAAAGAGGAATATATTAAAGAACAGTTTATAAGTCTGTTTTATACATAAATTCATTTCACAGTAGATTTCCTGTAAGTTCTGTGTCACCATGAAATTAAGATACGAGGTTTAGGCTGTCAACAGTCAGGAGTCACTTACTTTCCTAATCAGGCATACTTGAAATAGAAAAATGCCTTCCATGTGTGCCTAGGTATAGGAAACATGGCATACAGTTGATTTATATTGAGATAAGGTAGAAACTTGTGACTAAAGGAGATATAAAATATTTTCCATTGAAGGACATGGACAGGTATTATTTTATATCTTTTTATAAATAACAGTTTTATTGAGGTATAACTCATACCATAAAATTCACCCTTTTAAAGTGTATACAATTCAGTTGCTTTTGGTGTATTCACAGAGTTGTGCAACCATCATCACTGTCTAACTTCTGAACAATTTCATCACCCAGGATGAAATCCCATACCCGTTAGCAGTCACTCTCCATTCTCCCCTCTCCCCAGCCCCTGGCAACCACTAATCTTACTTTCTGTTTTTATGGATTTGTCTATTTTGGACCCTTTATGTATATGAAATCATACAGTGTATAACTAGGTTCTTTAACTTTGCATGTTTTGAAGGTTCATCCATCTTGTACCATGTATCAGAACTTCATTCCTTTTTATTGCTGAGTGATATTCCATGGAATGGACTTGCTTCATTTTTTTTATCCATTCATCAGTTGATGGACATTTGGGTTGTTTCCATTTTTTGGCTATTATGAAAAATGCTGCTATGAACATTTCTGTACATCTTTTTATGTGACCACATGTTTTTAGTTTTTTGGGGAATATACCTAGGGGTAGAATTGCTGGGCTATGTGGTAATTCTTTGCTTAATGGTTTGAGGAACTGCCAAACGGTTTTCTAAAGTTGCTGCACAGTTTTACAATATCACCAGTAATGTATGAGGGCTCAGAATTCTCCTCATATTCATCATCACTAGTTATTATCTTTTTTATTTTAGCCACCCTAGTTGGTGTGAAAGTGGTATCTTGTGGTTTTGATTATTATTATTATTTTTTTTTTAATTTCAGCATATTATGGGGGGATTATTATTTTTCTGGTCATTAGAGAAGTTGGTTAAGGTGACTTAGTCAACTTAGTGATAACTAAGTTGAACAGCTTTTCACGTGTCTCTTGCCATTTGTATATCTTCTTTGGAGAAATGTCTGTTTATACTCTTTGCCCATTTAAAAAATTGTATTGTTTGCTTTTCATTGAGTTGTAAGAGTTCCTTATCAGGTATATAATTTGCAAGTATTTTCTCCCATTGCATGGGTTTGTGTCTGTTTTTGATATGTCTTTGGATAGAATAAAACTATTAACTGTTTTATCTTGTCATTTTAGCTATTTAAATTTATTTGACTTGCTAGATAATTGTTAAAACCTAAGTTTTACTTTTGGTTTTAACTTATTTTAACTGATATGATACATATGAAGTATTACAAATCTTGCCATCTTATTTTATGTCCAGATTTTAGGAATCTTATAATCTGAATTCTGAGTTATACACTACATTTATTGTATTGATACATGGGGATATCAGTAATTGCTAAATAAGGAGCTTTAATATCTACTTCTGTTGATAACAAGTAAC